>CM075777.1:7577500-8140000 GCA_037974665.1 Ehretia macrophylla | reverse complement strand
GACAAGAGCTCACGCTAAAAGGTTCAAGGAATAGTTGAATAACTTGGTTCAAAAAGTTCTACAACAGGAGAAAAGCGTGTTGGCTAGTAGGGATGAAGAAAGGCTGGTTTTACTCCTCCAAGTTGATTCACAAGACAGCCAAGATCCAACCATACACATCCACATTCAATGAATCATTTAGAAGTCCACATTCAATGAACCAATTGGGCGTCCACATTCATTGAACCATTTGGGCAAATTTTCCAGCAACGATTCAAGTCAAGATTCTATTTTCAAGATTCAAGAACTTCAAGATTCTTCAAGAAGTTTCAAGAAGATTCTAAGATTTTAGTCAAGATTTAATTTTCAAGATTCAAGAACTTCAAAGATTCTTCAAGAAGTTTCTAGAAGCTTGGGAGTTTTGGTCAAGATTTGACTTCTTTGTAATTCTATCTTAGTTCTAGTCTCAATTTGTTTTGAATTTCAGTTTATTTCCTAGGGTCCAGTAAGGACGAAAATTAGGTGTTCACACTAGGGAGAAGTCTTTCTTGGGTTGCAAGTTACCGTTCACACTAGGAAGGAGCCTTTATTCGGCTGTAAGTTTGCTTCCTTTTTAGTTACTATTCATATTACTATTTACATGAATAGTTAATAGGAGTCTTTTTTGGGCTCAAAGTCTACTTCTTTGACCTAGTTACTATTCATATTTTTCCTACTTGGGCTAGGGTTTAAGAGTCATTTTCCAAGCAGGATACTTATTTGTCTATGCCTATATAAGGCTGATTTGCATAAAATAAAAGTAGACAATTTTGATATTAAATTTGTGAGATTATTCTCCTTAAGTTGTCAAGAACTTTTTCAAACTTATCAAGATTATTATTGTGGCGTTCATCTTTGACTTATCAAACGAGATTTCCACCCTCGTTTGTGGCGTCCTCAACTATACCAAGGTTCTAGCTTTGCTAAGCATAGGGTCGCGGTTCCATCCATTCCTGAAAGGTCTTGGTGTCGTTTGCCATATTTGGTGTTGGGTCGTGTCACATGTTGGCGTGGTTCGTATCAAGAAGGTACTTGAAGAAGCTCACCATTCTAAATACACCATTCACCCAGGAGGTACAAAAATGTATCGAAATCTAAAACAACACTATTGGTGGAATAACATGAAACGGGAGATTGCAGAGTTTGTGTCTCGATGCTTGACATGTCAATGGGTGAAGGCAGAACATCAAAGACCTGCGGGGCTCCTACAACCTTTGGAGATTCCGCTATGGAAATAGGAGCATGTGACCATGGATTTTGCTATGAAGTTGCTGAGATCTCCTCGGGGAAATGATGGGTCATTGTGGATAGATTGACGAAGACCGCTCATTTCATTGCAATGGCAAGGTAGACAGTGTAAAGAAATTAGTAGAGTTGTATGTGGCTAACATTGTGAAGTTACATGGGGTGCCAGCTATCATTGTGTCTGACTGAGATTGTCACGTCCTAACTCGACCCCACCTACAATTAGTCAAGACGCAACGGAATTTCAGCAGTATAATGACAATAATTAGGACAACGAGGCTCTAACCAACCTCTTAAGAACCCATACAACCAAACTCCACAACAATTCAACATTCAACTCCTCAACTAAGTTAACAACATACAACACAACTATATTATACAATAATCATTCTTTCAACATTCCATTCTTAGTAATACACCTCCATTCCAACATAATACATTAACTTTAATATACATTGTAAAATAGATTAATAACTAACTTAGCAACCTAATCATAGTCAAAATAAAGACTACTAAGTTAGCAACAACTAGTTCATTATCTTACAACAACTTATACATCATCAACTATAAAGTATATAAAAGACAACTAGTTTAATATACAAGACAATCAAGTGTACAACATCTCAAACATCAAGGACAAGACCCTGGCACATAGGACTTGTCCACATACGACACATTATCCTCTTTTGGAGGCACGTACCCGTAATCTTACTCAAGGACACCTGTAAGCATACAATAATAGAGAGTGAGCTTATATAAAATAAGCCCAGTGAGGATTCGATAGATCTCTAACAGCATTTACTATACTCCTTGAAAATAATCCTTTGAGCAGTAAACACATAACATTCATCAATAATAGTATAACACATAGACTATAATGACCAATCAATAAAGGATACTCTAGTTCGTGTAGCTCCAAACGCCATCACGATCTCAACCAACTTCTTATCACCCCTATGACACACACACCCGAGGTACCTTACTAGCCCTGCCCTCCATGGCATCTCAGCCCATGCGAGATGAGGGTAGCCTCTGGTAGTCATGTCGTTATCAACCCGACAACCCGATGCTTCCCGAAAGGTGGCACACACATACCAAGACTCAGCAATAAATTAAACATTCACATCACAGGAGGACAACATTTTCTGTTGACTGTCTTCCGGTTCATCAATAATCAATTAATAATCATCTTTTCATCAATATAACATCAAATAATCAACTAAACGTCAAACAACTAAGTTAGATGACAAAGTAGGCCATCCAACTTAACATGCATTAAACACACAATCAAACCCTAGTCTAACCATTAACAATTTACAATTCAACCACTCAAACACCACCCAATCAACTAAAGGCATAATTCAACATTTTAAAGAAAGACAACCTAAACTTCAAATAATTATAACTTACATTCTACTAATCCAACTACCTCCAAACCAGTTTCTATCACTCACCCACTCAATCAACTACATTAGCCCCCTCAGAAACCAACCAAAACACATCCAAATCATGCCCAACAACTCTAAAACCCTAATGCGTCAAGGCTAAAATTTCCAGACTTTCGCACCAACACCGCAATCGAAATTTCGGCATTACAACATTACTACCACGTATTTAACAAACTTTTAGAAATTGACGGCAATTGATTCCAACCACAACAACTCAAAATATTAAACAAATGGCTAATAACTCAATTTTAATACTCGAAAATAAAAATTTATGCTACAACAGTTCAAATCTCATAAGAATACATATAAACGATCCTTAGCATTCTAACAGTTCAATATTCAATTGTACGCAAAAACATAAAATATGACTTTTGAGATCTAGAATTTTTCTCTCACCTTTGATGCGAAACAAGCCTAGATATATGTGCCCAACAAGTGAAATCCAACTCGATACGAAAAACTACGGACAAAAATTAGGTTTTTCTATGAAATTTTGCTTTGAAAACCTTGAAAAAAACTTCTCTTTTTCTCCCTATGGTGTCTTGGCCTTGTGTGTGTGAGTGCGTGTGTTTAGTGTTGATTCTAATGTGTGTTGATACATATATGCCAAGGTCAACAAAAATAGAAATGGTCAATGTTCGTTTTATTTAGTCTTTTAATTATTTATAGTCTTTTAATTCTATTCTTGGACTATTTTCTTGCTCAACTATTAAATTGACACCTAAATTAATTCTAGACAATATATTTTAGGTGACAAAGAGTTTTATATTCAAACATTTCCACCCGAGTCGGCTTAAAACTCGATTTTCACAAAAGACAGTGTAAAAATCCTTTTAAATTCTTAAGCCGGTTTAAAATCCGTTTGAATCAAATACAGATCTATTAATGTCAGAGGACTAGGTTTTGAAGCACTTAAAGCACCTGCGTCAAAATTTTAGCGAACGTGCTTCCAAAATACTATTCACAAAAATCGACGATAAAATTTCTGATTCCGTTTTTTATGAAAATTTCATGAATGCACATTTAGCATGTATTAGGAGTATTAATCACATATTCAGCACATTCTAAGTCATATAGCACATAAACAGGTCGATTCACGAAAAACAAGATAAAACACGCAAATCGAGATAAGATAAAAAAGTGGGGTTTCATATTCTCCCCGCTTAAAAAAATTCCATCCTCAAAATTCTTACTTGATGTACGGAATAGATTTAGGTACTGCTGCTGCATCTGATCTCGTCTCTCCCAAGTAGCTTCCTCGATACCGTGATGCTTCCACAACACCTTGACTTTCGGAATCTTCTTCGACTGCAACTCTCGTTCCATTTGATCAAGAATACGAATCGGCCGCTCGTCATAAGTCAGATTCTCACGAAGTTGTAATGGCTCTGGCTCAAAAATATGAGAAGGATCCATATTATATTTTCGCAAATTAGACACGTGAAATGCATCGTGGACATTAGAGAAATACATTGGGATATTCCCGAATAATAGGAACTTCCTCTAGCTGTAGCTTATCAGATGGCTTGTTGATCAGATAAGCTAGATAACCCGAATACCCCTTACTCACGAACTTAACAACTTTAGTTGCTGAGATAACAAAACTCGTCTTAGCACCCCGGTTCCCAACTACCTCAACTACTGTTTGTTATGGAAAACAAAACTATATTGCCTTTGTTCTACAGTTTAACTGGGCATCATACTTAGAAAGCCAATCCATACCCAAGATAACATCATACCCTCAGATAGGAAATAAGATAAGGTCCGAAAGACAATTATACCCTTAACATGTATTATACAATCCTTATATACTAAGCTAGTAACATACTTATCACTCAAAGAGGTACTAATCTCAACCACATAAGGCAATCTTTCAGGTTGCAAACTAACACGTTGCACACGAGCAGGAGTAATGAAAGAATACGTAGCACCAGAATCAATCAACACTTTAAAAAGTTGACCAAGTATAAGAAAGTTACCTTCCACAACTGTTGTCTCCTCAGGCATCTCCTCCATATCGACGGCGTAGGCCCGAGCCTGAACCCGTTGCTGCTGAGGTACAATGCCCGCAAGTCTACCCTGATAACCTTGAGTCACTGGCCGACCCTCAGTCCTCAAATATCTAGGGCAATCGTTTGCCCTATGCTGATCGCTGCCATAACCCAAACATGTCCCTCTCTTTGCCCTGCAGTCGGCCTCCACATGGCCTTGACGCTTGCAGAAAGTACACTGAGATGACGAAGCACTGACACTTCCCCTAGAAGAACCAAAAGCCAAGAAATCAGTTGTACCAGCCTGCTGCTGAGGTCTAACAACACTATTGACCTTGAGACTGGGCCGGCCTATACTGCGATTGAGCTTGATAAGACCCCTGCTAAAACTATGGCCGATAATAGCCCTGCTGACCTTGCGGTCTGAAATAACCCTACTGAGCTGGCGGCCTATACACGACCTGCTGTACCAGAGGCCTATATATTCGCTGCTGGCCTTGCGGCTGATATGGCCTCTTACTCGGCTGACTAGATACAATATGTTCCCCCTTTCTCTTCTCTAGTCTAGAAGCTGTATCAAAGGCCTCCGTAAATATATCATACTGATTCAGGGCCATTGCATCCTGAATCTCGGGCCTCAAACCCAACATAAACCTACGAGTCTTACGCTCCTCGTCAGTCACAAACTCCGGTGCAAACTGGGACAACCTAGTAAAAGTGGCCTCATACTGAGCCACTGAAGCATCTCCCTGCACTAAGGCCAGAAACTCTGCCTCTCTCCTCTCCTTCGCGATCCTCGGGACATACTTCGCCCAAAAAGCTCTCAGAAAATTATCCCAGACATACGGAATCTCTTGAGTCTCCCAACTAGATTTCACCGTGCGCCACCACTCATCTGCCTTATCATCAAGCAAATATACGGCAAAGGTGACCTTTCTTTCATCAGTATAATCAAGAGGGTCAAATATCTTCTCTATTTTATTAATCCACCCCTCAGCTTTCCGATCATCTGGCTCCCCCTGAAACCGCGGTGGATAATACCCTAAGAACTCTTTCAATGTACCACGCCCGTGGTATCCACCCTGAACATTCAGTAACTGATTCTGCAATGCCTGAGCTTGGGCAGCCTGCCCCACTTGTAACTGTGCCTGACTGGCCATATTCGCGGTCATCTTATCAAAAGCTACCTAAACGATCATCACCCCTATCTCGGCCAGGTGCTACATTACCCGGAACCTCATCAACAGCCTCGGACCTACCTCTGGTCCTTGGTCTACCAGCCATTCTACTAATCAAAGAGTTAGCACAGGTTATAGCACGTAAACAAACTATTAACACATAAACAACAAACTCATATAAAGCACATAAATCACTTAAGTATCAATCACATAAACAAATTAATCACATAAGCACTAAATCACATAATCACAAAATCATTTAATCATATTAACATATAGTTCACTTTTCTTTCATTTCATACATACTTTCATGCTAAGATCATTACCCACATTCCGAGAACACCCCGGCTGACAACTAACATGCGTTCTAATACCACTTAAATGTCACACACCAACTCGACCCCACCTACAATTAGTCAGGACGCAACAGAATTTCGACAGTATAACAATAGTAATTAGGACACCGAGGCTTTAACCAACCTCTTAAGAACCCATACAACCAAACTCCACAACAATTCAACATTCAACTCCTCAACTAAGTTAACAACATACAACACAATCATATTAAACAATAATCATTCTTCCAACATTTCATTCTTAGTTATATGCCTCCGTTCCAACATAATACATTACCTCTAATATACATTGCAAAATAGATTATAAACTAACTTAGCAACCTAATTATAGTCAAAAGAAATACTACTAAGTTAGCAACAACTAGTTCATTGTCTTTACTACAACTTATACATCATAAACTATAAAGTAAATAAAAGGCGACTAATTTAATATACAAGACAATAAAGTGTATAACATCTCAAACATCAAGGACAAGACTCTAGCACATAGGACTCGTCCACATACAACACATTATCATCTTCTGGATGCACGTACCCGTAATCTTGCTCAAGGACACCTGTAAGTATGCAATAATAGAGAGTGAGCTTGTATAAAATAAGCCTAGTGAGGTTTCGATAGATCTCTAACAGAATTTACTATACTCCTTGGAGATAATCCTCTCAGTAGTAAACACATAACATTCATCAATAAGAACATAACACATAGACTAAAATGACCAATCAATAAAGTATACTCTAGTCGGGGTAACTCCAAATGCCATCACGATCGCAACCAACTTCTTATCACCCCTATGACACACATACCTGAGGTACATCACTAGCCCTGCCCTCAATGGCATCTCCGCCTATGTGAGATGAGGGTAGGCTCTGGTAGTCATACCGTTATCAACCCGACAGCCCGGTGCAGCTCGAGAGGTGACACACACATACCAAGACTCAGCAATAAAATAAATATTCACATCACAGGAGGACAACTTTTTCCATTGATTATCTTCCAGTTCATCAATAATCAATTAATAATCATCTTTTCAACAATATAACATCAAATAATTAATTAAACGACAAACAACTAAGTTAGATGACAAAGTAGGTCATTTAACTTAACATGCATTAAACACATAATCAAACCCTAGTCTAACCATTAACAACTTACAATTCAACTACTCAAACACCACCCAATCAACTAAAGGCATAATTCAACATTTTAAAGAAAGACAACCTAAGCCTCAAATAATCATAACTTACATTCTACTAATCCAAATACCTCAAAACCAATTTTTATCACTCACCCACCCAATCAACTACATTAGCCCCCCTCAGAAACCAACCAAAACATATCCAAATCATGCCCAACAACCCTAAAACCCTAATGCGTCAAGGCTGAGATTTCCGGACTTTCACACCGACATCGCAATCAAAAATTCGGCATTACAACAGTACTATCACGTAATTAACAAACTTTTAGACATCGACGACAATCGATTCCAACCACAACAACTCAAAATATTCAACAAATGGCTAATAACTCAATTTTTAATAGCCGAAAATAAAAATTTATGCTACAACAGTTCATGTCACGCCACAACTCAACCCCCAACTAAAGGTTAAGTCAGACCCGACACACGGACAGAGTCTCCCCTGTACCGTGGACATTCTGAAAACCTGTAAACTTGCAAATAAGGTAATTACAAGGTAAACAAACTTTTCATGGCTAAAGATTTAAAGATTCAAGGCCATCCGAGCCTTGAAGCAAATAACGGTTCCAAAACCACACAAGCATGCAAGAACTTTGTTTACAACATAGTCTAGTAGCCATGACATCTAGGATAACAATAGAACATACTTAGAAGATAAAATATTCTACAATAAGCCATTCACTCCCAAGCATGCAAAGTGAATGAAAGCAGAAACATAAGATATTACAAGACATAAGCTTCCAATTTACACCACAATCTACTATCCTTCAACTTTACACAACAAGCATATACATAGCCCTTGGGCCACAAAATAGGACATAAGATAAATAGTTGAGCCTTCCACATAGTAGCAAGAATATAAACCACCTCAAGCTATCAGGCACAACAACTAAGGTAAGAGATCAGTCTAAACTTCTTCCTCCTCAACTAACTCAACAAGTTGGGGATCACCCTCAGCGTCTCCTGAAACATATATCGAGGTATAAGCAACCACTGTTGCCCAGTGAGGGATATAGTCTCGGGGCGTGCAATACAACAGATAATACAATTATACAACAATAACACTTAGACAAATTAAGAAACAATGATAACCTAAATAACCACACATTTAAAGGATACATTTCACAAAACCCCTATACACCAATCTTCACTGGCCTTCATTCACGATCCACGAACCACAAGCACGATCACGATAAGCCGGCATAATCCCCAAACACTCCAGTGGGTGTACTCCGGATGTACCCCGATAATCCTACGACCCAACATCCCCTGGCAATCTCTGGACCAGGCGAATGAGGGACTAGGGCACGGAGTTTGAATATCCACCGGCAAGCCCTCTGCCGCCCAGCCGATATTCAACACATTCGCCCCTGATGCTATGGTTGCGCAACCACTATGCAATGCACTTAATAATGACAAGATAATAGCAATAATATAAGAATTAACACATAGGAGGATCAACAAAGTAGGTTGACCTCGAGGCAGTTAGAATAAAAGCAATTATATAAGCTAATAAGCAGTTCTACAAAAGGATATATACAAGATAAGCATGGAATCATACCAAAAGCAACAAATCAACTTTAAACCACATATAAACACTGAATAAGTCATGACATGGATTTAGAAGTGTGAGACAACCTAAATTGCACCTAAACCCCTTTGTTTTTCAAACTATTTATCTTCCAAACCAAGGTTATTGATTCCATTTTCAAAGGACACTCTCCCAACCTACTAACTTCCCCTCAAGGTCCCCTCTCAACCCTCTAACTCATTCAAACGCCCGCGATTACCCCGAAAGCCCCAAATTCCTTCTTATGGCTTTAAACTACACATACCTTATCCGGGCTTCAAACAAGGGATATCAAAGCTTCTATAGCACCTAGGTAGCCTAAGAATACTAGAAGTGAAGCCCGAATCCACTTGGATTCGCATTAACCCCAAAACCCCTTTGTTAAAGTCGACTATTTTACGTTTTATGTGATTTTTAGAACAATGCAAGTGCACGGGGCTATTAGGTTATCTTCACTAACACCTAAGGCATCTATTAGAAGCATTGAATCAAGCTAATTCGAGCAATTACGCAAAACCCTAGAAAAAACGTCACTATTCACCCTAAAAATCAAACTAACGATTCTAACCGTTTAAAAAGCGAAACGAGAGCTCAAATATGTTCTCTAGCATTCATATCCATGGTATAATAGCATAGATAATTAATACAATAGCATTTGATCACATTTTCAACAAATCAAGAAAATAGCAACTATTTAGAAATGCGAAAATAAGCTGTGAAACCCTCACCAATGCGCGTAGGAGCACCTAGGAAGCTTGCAAACACCTTACACTAGTTGCTCAAGGCTTGACTAGGCTTGGATTGAAGAATTGATGATGAAAAATTTCCTCCAAGGAGCAAGAAGGGCTGTCAGGTTTCTGCCCTGTTTTTTTCTGCTTTTTTTTTCTTTTACATTTTATGAGCTTATGTTGATATTTAAGGTGCATGGTTGGGTGGGGTCAAGTTTGGGTGTTTAAGTGGTCAATTATAATGCGCGTTGAAAGCTTAGAAACGAGACTAAGGTGTGAAACATAGGCTAGCTAATTAAATCTATAAAGTTATTACGTAACACTATTCATGTTACTACTAAAATCATTTTCTAAATGAGCTCTCCTATCGCATCTAGCTCAATTGCACCTTTTTTCCATTCTTTAACAATTAATATAATTTAATAAAAATGCTAATTAACTAATAGAATGCAATTTAGAAACGGAGTGAATAGTAGTCAAAGAAGTCAGTTAGTAAAGCATAAGAGTAAATGCGCAAACAAGGGATGCAATAGTAATTGAATGCATGGCTAAATCTCAGGCATCACATCCTCTCCCCCTTAAACTAATTCCACACAATTCTTACATGATTCAGCGAATAACTCTGGATACCGCTCCCACATCTGATCCTCTCTCTCCCACGTCGCATCCTCTACGCCATGATGATCCCACAGAACTTTAACCATCGGAATGATTTTAGTCCTCAACTCCTGTACTTTCTGATCCACAATCTGAAGAGGTTTCTCTGTGTACGTCAATGTCTCACTGATCTCTAAAGGCTCGGGCTCAAGAATATGAGAGGGATCTGGCTGATACTTTCGAAGCATAGAAACATGTAAGACATCATGAATTCTGCCCAGACTGGGAGGCAAAGCTAAATGGTAAGCCAATTCACCAATAGTTTCAGTTATCTCAAATGGTCCCACATAACGAGGACTGAGTTTACCCTCTTTACCACGCCGAATCAAACCTTTGCGAGGAGAAATTTTCAGAAATACTCGATCCCCTACAGCAAATTTTTGATCATGACGGCGTCTATCTGCATAACTCTTTTGTCGGCTCTGTGCTGTAAGCATTCTTTTCCTGATAAGCTACACATGATCAATCATTTTGTTCATTTCAGGTAAGAGAGTAGGGTCGACCGTCTTCATTTCCCCAACATTATCCCAGTAGAGAGGAGACCGGCATTTACGCCCATAAAGTGCCTCATAAGGTGCCATACCAATAGTAGCTTGATAACTATTGTTATAGGCGAACTCTGCGAGTGGCAAATACTTCTCCCAACTCTTACTGAAGTCCAGAATGCAAGCCCGTAACATATCCTCGAGGATTAAGATAGTTCTCTCGGATTGACCATCTGTCTGAGGATGATAAGCTATACTGAAATTCAAAGTCGTGCCCAAAGCTTTCTGAATCTTCTGCCAGAACTGAGATGTGAATCTGGGATCTCTATCTGACACAATACTCTTTGGAATTCCATGAAGTCGGACAACATTCTCAATATACAACTCTACCAGCTTATCAAGAGAATCAGACTTCTTTTTAGCAATGAAGTGAGAAGTCTTGGTCAGTCTATCCACAACAACCCAAGCTGAGTCATTACCCTTCAAAGAACTCGGTAAATCATAGACGAAATCCATGGTAATATGATCCCATTTCCAAACAGGAATAGCCAAAGGCTGCAACAACCCTGCAGGCCTTTGATGCTCTGCTTTAACTTTCTGACAAGTAAGACATCGAGCAACATAGTCAGCAATTTCTTTCTTCATATTATTCCACCAGAAATTTTGCTTTAAATCTTTATACATTTTTGTACTGCCTGGATGGATAGTATATCTAGAACTGTGTGCCTCAGCAAGAATATCCTTCTTCAGAGTTGGATCATTCGAAATCCAGATTCTACCTTTGAATTTGAGAATACCATCGTCGTGCAGTTTGAAATCCGACTCTCCTCCTTTAGAATTCTCTAAGACTTTCAACAATTGAAGATCAGCTTGTTGAGCTTCTTGAATCCTGGATAATAATAGAGATTGAATCTGCAAACTTGCGAATTGAATACCAGAATTTGAAGTACTAGGCTTCCATAAGCATAATTCTTCCATGAATTCCCAATTCTTGATAATCAAGCTAACAATAGTAGCCTTTCGACTTAAAGCATCAGCAACAATATCGCCTTTACCCGGAAGATAGTTAATAGTGCAATTATAGTCCTCAAGTAATTCCAGCCAACGCCTCTGCCTCATGTTCACCTGCTTCTGTGAAAACAGATATTTCAAGCTCTTATGATTTGTAAAGATTTCAAACTTGTTGCCCCAGAGATAATGACGCCATTTCTTTAATGCAAGAATGATAGCTGCAAGCTCAAGATCATGAGTTGGATAGTTGAGTTCATAAGGCTTCAGTTTCCTAGAAGCATAAGCAATAACCCTGCCATTCTGCATCAATACACAACCCAGACATTCCTTCGAAGCATCACTCTAGATCACCAGATTATCATAACCCTCAGGCAACGCAAGAATAGGAGCTGTAGTCAATCTCTTCTTCAATTCCTGGAAACTGGCCTCGCATTTATCACTCCAGTCAAATACTGTTTTCTTCTGAGTAAGTTGAGTTAAAGGCCCTGCGATCTTAGAAAAATCCTTAATGAACCTCCGATAATACCCAGCTAAACCAAGGAAGCTACGAATCTCCGTGACAGTTTCAGGTCATTTCCAAGATAACACCACTTCAATCTTCTCTGGATCAATAGAAATACCATCCTGCGAGATAATATGGCCCAGAAAAGCAACTTGCTTAAGCCAGAATTCACATTTGCTAAACTTTGCAAATAACTGATGCTCCTGAAGAGTCTGCAACACAATCCTGAGATGCTGTTCATGTTCCGCCTCAGATTAGAATAGACAAGAATATCATCAATGAAGATAACCACAAATTGGTCCAGATAAGGACAGAATACCCTCTACATCAAGTCCATGAATGCGGCGGGAGCATTAGTAAGACCAAACGGTAAGACAACAAACTCATAATGGCCATATCGAGTTCTGAAAGCAGTTTTAGGAACATCATCTTTCCTAACTCTCAGCTGCTAATAGCCTTGCCTCAGATCAAATTTAGAGAATACCCTGGCGCTATGCAACTGATCAAATAACTCTTCAATTAAAGGCAAAGGATATTTATTTTTGATGGTTACCTGATTAAGAGCCCGATAATCAATGCATAAGCGAAGAGATCCGTCTTTCTTTTTAACAAATAGGACTGGCGCACCCAAGGTAAAGAACTCGGATGAATGAATCCCTTCTCAAGCAAGCCCTGCAATTGAACTTTCAATTCCTGCAATTCGGGTGGAGCCATTCTATACGGAGTCCTAGAGATAGGTGAAGTCCCCGGCAATAAGTCAATCATGAGCTCTATCTCTCTATCAGGCGGTAACCCAGGTAATTCCTTCGGAAAGACCCCCGGAAACTCCCTCACAATAGGTACATCATTCAATTTCAATTGATCCCCAGGTTGATTAATCAAATATGCAAGATAAGCCTCACAACCCTTGCTCAATAATTTAGATGCTCTAATAGAAGAAATAATAGGAGTTCCCGTAGATTTTCTACTACCAACTATTTTAAGTACAGGCTGGTCAGGCATTTCTAGATACACAATCTTCTTTCTACAATCAAGCTGGGCATAATATTTACTTAACCAGTCCATCCCCAATATAATTTCAAAGTCATTGAAGGGTAGGATAATCAAATCAGCAGGAAAAACACGACCCTCAATAAAAATACTACATGCTCTGCAAATAGATCTAGTAACAAACTTCGGACCCATAGGAGTATAAACCACAATCTCATGCAACAGTTTATCATATTTCAGTTTAGCATTTTGTGCACAAGTAGGAGTAATAAAAGAATGCGAAGCCTCGAAATCAATTAAAACCTTAACTGATTGATCATTAAGAAGAAAAATACCTTCTACCACAGCGGTCATATTCGGAAACTCCTCAGCATCCAAAGCAAATACACGGGCCTGACCTCGTGATGGTGGTGCTGCAGCTGGTGCCCTGGTCTGAGAGTTCTGAGCTGACGTCTGTCCCCTAAGGTTCTTAAATTTCTGACAGTCCTTAACCCTGTGCTGATCACTGCCGCAACCTGTACACTTGTTATGTTTCTTCCAACAAACATCCTCAGTGTGGCCCTGGCGCTGACAGAAGCTGCACTGCTGGTGACGTCTTAGAGCAGTGCCTCCCGAAGGAGCTCTGTAAGTAGAGGTAGCTGAACTACCCTACTGCGAACGGGATACTACTGGACGGAATTGACTTTGAGTCTGACTCTGAACTAGTCGTGTCTGAGTCTGAGTAGGCCCTGTATAACTCTAAGTCTGCCTCGGCTGTGTACTCTACCCAACTGATATAGCCTGTCCCTGGTACCCCTGACTCTGATATTGAAACCGCTTACTCGATTGACTGGTCTTGGCTAACACATCGGCCTTACGTTTCTCATATCTCGAGGCGGCTCGGACTACTGCAGCATAATTAGGAAAATCATTTGCAGACAAATTCAGCATAATATCCCTCCTCAAACCCAGGATGAACCTCTGGATCTTCATGTCCTCCGGCTGTATCAAAGCTGGCGTATAACGGGAAAGCCTGGTAAAAGTAGCCTCAAATTGATCCAATGACATACGTCCCTGTTTCAAGTTTATGAACTCCGATTGATGCCTCTCGCGGGTAACCACCAATATGTACTTGTCTCTGAATTCTCGGACAAAGTCGGCCCACGAATGATGAACCCCCTCGGCTTCCCATTTCTCACTGACGGTACGCCACCAATCTTCAGCGTTACCCTCTAGAAAGAATGTGGCATAAGTAATCTTCCTGTCATCATGGCACTCGAGTATTGCTGCTACCCTTTCAAACTTTCTCAGCCACATTTCAGCTTTTATATCGTCCAGTTCTCCAAAAAAAGTATAGGCCCCATGATGAATAAACCGGTCATACAGATTACCTCCGGTAGTACCACTACCCCCGGCTCTTGCAGCCTGATTACCTCCAACAACCCCTGTCTGACCCTGCTGTATCACAAACTGGGCAATAGTATTCATAGCAGTGGCCATCGTGGCCAAGATCTGTGGAGTGCTCGGTTCTTGAACCTATGGTGCATTTTCTACCACATCAGCTTCCTGCCCGTGAACCCCCTCTGGTTCTCCACCAACATTCCGATTCTCAGTACGACGGCGGGGCCCCATCTCGAATAGCTAGAATGCAAAGTGTTAGGACAGGTATACATATGTATATATGCAATTTATAAGTAAACACATAGAGAAAAGTCCAAATAGATTTACATAAAGTCAAGTACATAGAAGTTCAAATAAATATTCCACATTCTTGAAGTACACATAAGTCACTAGATCATACTTGACATTCTAGACTCTGTATATTCTATTTTCATGCTAGCATGTTCATTCCTAATTCAAATTCCACTTAGGCAAATCAAAATCGAAGACTCATGCATTCACAAAGTCACATAACAAATCTCTACCCACAGACCGAGAAATTTAACCCGGCTTCATGCAATCTATAGCTCTGATATCACTTAAATGTCACGCCCCGACCCAACCCCCAACTAAAGGTTAAGTCCGGACCCGACACACGGACAGAGTCTCCTCTGTACCATGGACATTTTGAAAACCTATAAACTTGCAAATAAGGTAATTACAAGGTAAACAAACTTTTCATGGCTATATATTTAAAGATTCAAGGCCAACCGAGCCTTGAAGCAAATAAAGGTTAAATATCACGCCCCGACCCAACCCCCAACTAAAGGTTAATTCAGACCCGACACACGGACAGAGTCTCCCCTGTACCGTGGACATTTTCAAAACCTGTAAACTTGCAAATAAGGTAATTACAAGGTAAACAAACTTTTCATGGCTATATATTTAAAGATTCAAGGCCATCCGAGCCTTGAAGCAAATAACAGTTCCAAAACCACACAAGCATGCAAGAACTTTGTTTACAACATAGTCTAGTAGCCATGACATCTAGGATAACAATAAAAATACTTAGAAGATAAAATATTCTACATTAAGCCATTCACTCCCAAGCATGCAAAGTGAATAAAAGCAGAAACATAAGTTATTACAAGACATAGACTTCCAATTCGACACCACAATATACTATCCTTCAACTTTATACAACAAGCATATACATAACCCTTAGGCCACAAAATAGGACATAAGACAAATAGTTGAGCCTTCCACATAGCAGCAAGAATATAAACCACCTCAAGCTATCAGGCACAACAACTAAGGTAAGGGATCAGTCTGAACTTCTTCCTCCTCAACTAACTCAACAAGCTGGGGATCACCCTCAGCGTGTCCTGAAACATATATCGAGGTTTGAGCAACCATTGTTGCCCAGTGAGGGATATAGTCCTGGGGCGTGCAATGCAACAGATAATACAATTATACAACAATAACACTTAGACAAATTAAGAAACAATGATAACATAAATAACCACACATTTAAAGGATACATTTCACAAAACCCCTATACACCAATCTTCACTGGTCTTCATTCACGATCCATGAACCACGAGCACGATCACGATAAGCCGGCATAACCCCAAACACTCCAGTGGGTGGACTCTGGATGTACCCCAATAATCCTACGACCCAACATCCCTTGGCAATCTCCGGACCAGGCGAATGAGGGACTAGGGCACGGAGTTTGAATATCCACCGGCAAGCCCTCTGCCACCCAGCCGATATTCAACACATCCGCCCTTGACACTATGGTTGCACAACCACTATGCAATGCACTTAACAATAACAAGATAATGCAATAATATAAACATTAACACATAGGAGGATCAACAAAGTAGGTTGACCTCGAAGCAGTTAGAATAGAAGCAATTATATAAGCTAATAAGCAGTTCTACAAAAGGATATATACAAGATAAGCATGGAATCATACCAAAAGTACCAAATCAACTTGAAACCACATATAAACACTGAAGAAGTCATGCCATGGATTTAGAAGTGTAAGACAACCTAAATTGCACCTAAACCCCTTTGTTTTTCAAACTATTTCTCTTCCAAACCAAGGTTAATGATTCCATTTTCAAAGAAAACTCTCCCAACCTTCTAACTAACCCTCAAGGTACCCTCTCAACCTTCTAACTCATTCAAACGCTCACGATTACCCCGAAAGCCCCAATTTCCCTCTTATGGCTTTAAACTAAACATACCTTATCCGGGATTCAAATAAGGGATATCAAAGCTTCTATAGCACCTAGGTAGCCAAAGAATACTAGAAGTGAAGCCTAAATCCACCCGGATTCGCATTAACCCCGGAAGCCTTTTATTAAAGTCGACTATTTTACGTTTTAAGCGATTTTAGGACAATGCAAGTGCACGAGGCTATTAGACTACCTTCACTAGCACCTAAGGCATCTATTAGAAGCATTGAATCAAGCTAATTCGAGCAATTATGCAAAACCCTAGAAAAACGTCACTATTCACCCAAAAAATCAAACCAACGATTCTAACCGTTTAAAAAGCGAAACGAGGGGTCAAAAATGTACTCTAACATTCATCTACATGGTATAATAGCATAGATAATTAATACAATAGCATTTGATCACATTTCAACAAATCAAGAAAATCGCAACTATTTAGAAATGCAAAAATAAGCCGTGAAATCCCTCACCAATGCCCGTAGGAGCACCTAGGAAGCTTGCAAACACCCTACACTAGTTGCTCAAGGCTTGACTAGGCTTGGATTGAAGAATTGATGATGAAAAATTTCCTCCAAGGAGCAAGAAGGGCTGTCAGGTTTTTGCCCTGTTTTTTTCAGCTTTTTTTTTTTTTTTTCTTTTGCATTTTATGAGCTTATGTTGATATTTAAGGTGCATGGTTGGGTGGGGTCAAGTTTGGGTGTTTAAGTGGTCAATTATAATGCGCGTTGAAAGCTTAGAAACAAGACTAAGGTGTGAAACGTAGGCTAGCTAATTAAATATATAAAGTTATTACATAACACTATTCATGTAACTACTAAAATCATTTTCTAAATGAGCTCTCCTATCGCCTCTAGCTCAATTGCACATTTTTTCCACTCCTTTAACAATTAATATAATTTAATAAAAATGCTAATTAACTAATAGAATGCAGTTTGGAAACATAGTGAATAGTAGTCACAGAAGTCAGTTAGTAAAGCATAAGAGTAAATGCGCAAACAAGGGATGCAACAGTAATTGAATGCATGGCTAAATCTCAGGCGTCACAGTTCAAATCTCATAAGAATACATATAAACGATCCTTAGCATGCACTGAACAATAATATAACTTCAAATTAACATTCTAACGGTTCAATATTCAATTATACGCAAAAATACAAAAGATGACTTTTGAGATCTAGAATTTTTCTCACCTTTGATCCGAAACAAGCCTAGATATGCGTGCTATGCGTGCCCAACAAGCGGAATCCAACTCGGTATGAAAAACTACGCACAAACACTAGGTTTTTCTATGAAATTTTGCTTTGAAAACCTTGAAAAAAAACTTTTCTTTTTCTCCTATTGTGTCTCGGCCTTGTGTGTATGAGTGAGTGTGTTTTGTGTTGATTCTAATGTGTGGTGATGCATATATGCCAAGGTCAACAAGAATAAAAATGGTCAAAGTTAGTTTTATTTAGTCTTTTAATTATTTCTAGTCTTTTAATTCTATTCTTGGACTATTTTTGCTCAACTATTAAATTGACACCTAAATTAATTCTAGACTATATTTTAGGTGGCAAAGAGTTTTACATTCAAACATTTCTACCCGAGTTGGCTTAAAACTCGATTTTTGCAAAAGACGGTGTAAAAACTCTTTTAAATTCTTAAGCCGATTTGAAATCCGTTTTAATCAAACACAGATCTATTAATGTCCGAGGACTAGGTTTTGAAGCACTAAAACACTTGCGTCAAAATTTTAGCGGACGTGCGTCCAAAATACTATTCACAAAAATCGACGATAAAATTTCTGATTCCGTTTTTGATAAAAATTTCATGAATGCACATTTAGCATGTATTAGGAGTATTAATCACATATTTAGCACATTCTAAGTCATATAGCACATACATGAAAAGCTGAGGTTGGATGCTATGTACTGGATGTGCATGAAGTGCAAGTTGCTTTATATATGTTTTGTTTTGAGGTTATGAAACATTGTGTATATTTCTATTGTTTTAGAGGTTGTAATGTAAAGTAAAGTTTGTAATCTTGTATAAGTTAATAACTATAGATGGATTGTAATAACTTCAATGATTTACTTGATTGCCTAATTAATTTGCATGCTTGTGTGAATGGAAATGAGAAATATGATTAAAAGATTTAATCTTTAGATAGATTGACCAACGAATATTGGAGTGGTATGATAACTAAATTTATAACATAGTATCAACAGCTTATGTGGATGCATACTTGTTGTGTACTTTTGTTGAGTTCTAAGGCTCATATGTCCTTGAGGAGTTTGTTGTGTGTATGCTGGTGGAGAATGGGAGTTGTTATGGAGGTTGGTATATAATTTAATGGTTTTATATTCTATGCGCAAGTAAACTGTTAGTCCTATAAATATGGGAGACTCTGTAAGAACCCGTACTTGAAATCCAAATAGTAAGTTAATTATTTGAGAATGAATTAACTTAAGTTAAGTATGAGAGATAAATTTGGCATATCAAGCTAAGCATTCGTTTCAAAGAGTTAGAATTTTTCTGCTATTTGAATTTGCAACTTTATGGTTAGGAATAGTTGATTTTATTGGTTTTTGTAATTAGGTTATGATAAGGTATGAATGTGCATTAGCTGGACCATTTTATTTTAGGAAAGATATTTAGTTTAATAACTAGAATTTATAAGTAATTAATCAGAACTTGGAATATAGTAGCGTGATATAGATTAAATTAGGTACTGTAACTTTGTTGAATAGTTTCATTGAAGGATTAATTTAGTTTGGAAGAAAAGAACTGGAATAATAGTTAGACTATTAGAATTTACACTTTGCCTGTTATTAAAAGATTATGAGCAATTAATCAACCTAGCATACGAGCCACTATTTAAAAGTCATTAAGTGTATGTATTAGATTTTAATAATCAAAAAGGGCATTGAGAAGAAGTAGCAAGATTAACCTACGAAATAAAACTTATTGGGATAAAATTTTCAGGTATTCCATATAGGTATATTAAATAGTTTCAAATAAGGAATCCAATTATCTTTGATATTAAGTTAATAATTTAGGAATTATTTAGTGTTGTCTTAATAAATATAAATATATTTAGGTTGTAAAAGGAAACTTAAAAATATTAATCTTCCAATTTATTACTATTAAGTCTAAGTTTATTTTAAAACCAACTAAGACATAAACCATGTTGACTCTTCTCACCATCGCGGCTCAGCTTCACCTCGCCACATGAGGCTGTCGAACTAGGTTAATCACCTAGCTATTTCGATCATTAACTTAACAAGGCAGCTACTTGCTTCGTCTCCCAGCTGTTGACTGAGCAGTTTGTTGAATAAATCAAAACTCCACTAGAAGCACTAGCTATACTCATTACTTTACTTGATAACTATGAAGATAATTGCCAGCAAGAAGCTTGGTTTTCCTCAATTGTCACTAGGAATTAAGATCTGTGAAACATGTATGTCAGTTGGCAGCCACGATTAAACAATAGAAGCTTTTTCACCATAGCCACCTAGGAACCCTACGAAATAGAATCCTATAGTTGTCTTCTATCGTGTGATTGCATGAAACCTTTCCATTAGTAGCAGAACACGCAAGCTATGTATAGTTCGTAGCTGGCTATTTCCGAGGACTTGTATGAAGCTGCTCCCTTATCTATCTACACGCAACAACATAGGAAATTGAAAGATAATTACATGCGTGAGCTGCCATCACCACATGCTTGTTGTCCATTTTCTATAAGATCATATGAGATAAGTCTTCTTGTAATCAAGGCACGCAGCTGCCTTCATCATCTAAGCTATAAATATAGAATTGTGATTAGTAAAAGAAGCCAATAGGATCAAATTGAACCTCCTATAAAAGGTTGTTGTAAGTCGCATTTTAAGTACACAAAAAATAAACAATTTCCATAAATTTGTAGGAGTCTTGCTAGCTCAATCAGGTGCAGGTTTACTTTTCTGTGAATGCACTGCTAATTTCTGTAATTGTTTATGAAAATAATATATAACATTTGTGCCAAATCTATCTGTTACAACTTTGTTACATATATATGTCATGTTACATAATCATGTTTTTTAGAAGTTCACAGTAATTTACATGTTATATAAAAGTAAACAGTAATTTGCATGTTATTTAAAAGTTAACTGTAATTTAATTAAAATACTAGTTTTAACTCATAAATGATTTAGTCAACTTGGGCTAGTTGAGTTAGCCGAGTAAAGTAGTTTAATATCTCAATCGGTATTATTATTGATCATGTATTAACAAGCCTGCACATTAGTACCACTATAGCCTAGGTTAGAATTTTATGTTTTAAAGACTATCATGTTAAAATGTATTAAACCTAGATAACAGTAACTTAAAGAAGTTGAACGGAAAGTGACTTTTTACTCAGCTAGCTACAGTTCTAAAAGTCCTAAAACTGGAATTTATTTGAAATGATAAAACTACAATTCTAAGAGTCCTAAAACTGGAATTTGTTTGAAATGATAACTATGTACTTTTCCTAAATGATTGGCTGTCATTAAACCTTTTAAGTGACAACAATGAGTTGGGTTATAAAGACAAGTTACCCAAAATACTACCAGTTGTGTACTATGGCATTACTTGGGTTTTCAATAAGCATATTTAATTGTTACACATGTTCGACTGGGGACAGCCTCTTCTGTTGTGCCCCACTTATATGTCACCACTATTTGCTAGATGTTATATGACTACTTGTGCATGTATGTGTGCTACTTAGGGGTTGCGACCTTAGGCACGATAGCATTTCACAAACGCCGGGCGGCATAGGGCTTGCCGGTGCTCCCGTGACTATCGTGGTCCTAGTCCCTCTCTCGCTTGACATTCCACCCTCGGAGGTGCATTCCGGAGTACCCTCTTGGGAGAGATAAGAAGTTGTGTTTTGGTCGGCCATCTTGTAAAGTGAAGACAAACTGTATCCTTTGCAACGTGATCTATAAATGTTATATATACATTGATGTACTTGACTTGCATTGCATCATGGTTTCTAAAAACTCGAAAATGTTTTTCAAAACCTCCTCAGTTGACTAACCCGCACTGAGTTCTTTTGAGCTCATTACCCTTGTCCATCCTCATTTCAGGTGAAGCCAAGGTAGAAGAGGTAGAACCGGAGGACATTAATGTGTCTTTTCTGTGTACTGAGTGGCTTGGATCAATTAGATCTGCGGGATGTTGATGTTATCATACATCGGCATTACCTTTTCAATGAAGACTTAGTAAACTAGGATGTACCTCATCACCTGTTGTACGATGTAATAATAAATGATGTAGTTATAGATATCGGTTTGGACCATGTATGACAGCATATGTGGTCTATTACGATGTTATGTATGAAGAATAAATATGTTAGCCTAGTTTTCAGACTCATTTTATTAAATGCAGAGTCTGGTCGGTTGTAACCATGGTTGTAATAGGAAGGGTTATATATATAACAGTTTAGTATGTTCCTTTTATGGTTAATGTATGACGATTGAAAGGTTGTAGTTTGCTTATCTTGACCTACTGCCAAATCCTGAGAAGGGTTGGGGGTTTTGGGTTGTTAAAGTTGGTATCAGAGCATAGTAATGCCCTAGAAATCGGGATTAGAAACGCTGGGCTAAGGGTTAGAAGTCTTGACCCAAGAATATGCCTATGTGTTAATATAGGAATTGCGTGCTTAAATTGAATATTTTTATGTGCTGTAACTTGCTATTTTCCTATGTGTTAAACAATTGTGGATACTTGTGTGTGTTTAGAAGATATGGCTAGACCTAGTACATGAAGAACTGGTAGGAATGCTGAGCCAGCAGAGGAACCTGGACAGGCTAATCCAGGAATAGTTATGTTCAATCTGATGGCGACCGCAATGGACACGGTGTCCGGAGTTCTAGAGTGCCAGAAAGCACGGGAGGAGGGTAACCCTCACAACATTGAAGGAGGGGTAAACAATGGCTATGGAAAAAACAGGATAAGCCTACTCAAGGAATTCCTGGGTTATTACCCCCAAATTTGGGGAACCCGATGATGAAAAGGCCGAAGCATGGCTCTCAGAAGTAGAGAAACTTTATGAGACTTTGGATTACAATGATGAGCAAAAAGTTGTACTTCCAGCATTTTTACTCAAAGGAGATGCAGAACAGTGGTAAAAGGTAGTAAAGTGCAGCTGGGAGGAAACTCGTATGCCCTACAGCTGTGCAAACTTTACGGAAGTCTTTAAGGAAAAATATGTCCCAACTGTTGCCATGGAAAGGCGAGAGGAGAAATTTATGACATTAAGGCAAGAGGCCATGACTGTTGTCTAGCACGGAGCACGTCTGGACAAACTATCTTAGTATGTGCTTGAACTGATGCAGCCACCAAGCCGAGCAATTCAAAAATTTGTAGGAAGGCTGAGGGCCGAAATACAAGATAGTTTGGTCGAACTAAAATTTGGAACCTATTGAGAAACCGTGGAAGCAACCACACGAGTAGAGAAAAGGAAAATGGAAACTCAGGGTGGTCCAAGTCAACCTAATAAGAAGCCCTTTCAGTCAGCTTTAGTGCAGCAAAAAGCAAGTTCGGGTTATTTTAACCAAGGACGTAGTCAAGCGGGATGAGTGATTAACCAGCCTCAACCAAGTGGGTCGGTAGCCTCCTCAGCTCGAGGACCATCAGTCACAAAGACTCAAAACGAAGTATGTGCCTTTTGTGGCAAAAAAGGACACACTGAGTTGCAGTGTTGGAGGAAGGCAGGGAAGTGAATCGGTTGTAGAAATTATTTAATTTCACTATTTGAATATGAAGCCTCAAACCCGTGAATAATTATTTTTATTATTATCAGCATTTGTATTTATTTAAATTAATTTAATTGATTTACATAAAGTCATTAATTTATTATTTTCATTATTTGTATTTATTTAATTTACATTTAAATGATTTGCCTGAGACACTTATTCTATTATTTTAATTATTTAAATTGTTTTACATGTCTTTAAATTAATTTATCTTACCCTTCGAACAGAAAGCCCGGGCCTGGATCTAAATGAGCTAGTTATCAGTTGAACAGAGAGCAAGTGAGAATTTCGAGGGTGAAATTTTCTTAAGGAGGGGAGAATATGAGACCCCAACATGCATCACATACATTTAAACTGCCCATTCTATTACTTGAACTTATTTGTGCATTCAAATTTGCTTTCTACATGATTTTGAGTTCATTTCACCTATAATTGTTAGAGGGGTAAAATAATCTTTTCATATTGGCCAATCTTCTAGAAAGGGTAGAAGGGTAATATGAGCGAAATATCAAAGGTTTTTGGTCATAAGAATTTTAGGATATTCTAGGAGGGTAAAATGGTAATAAAGAGGCAATGGTTAGGCATTTTAGTCATTATTCACCTAGGTTAGTTGTCTTGCTTTGACCTTTTATTTGACCATCTTTAGGTAATTATAAATATCAATAAGATTACCAAAAATGCTCACAAAAGCCCTAGTTTGGTCTAGTGAAATGAGGGAGAGAAAGAAATAGTGATTTCTTGCATTTTGAGCTATTTGGAGGGTGTAGAAGTGGAATCAAGGGCTCATATTATAGATTTGAACTCTCCTCAACTTGTGCAAGCTTTCTATTGGATTAGTTTCTCTTTGTTCAACATTTCTAAGGTGAGAAAATTTCATGTTCTTGCATGTTTGTGCTTATTTGGTGATGTTAATGCTAGAACATGTGTTCTTGATGCTTGTTGTAGTTGAATCTATGAGAAAAATGGAGCTGATGAGCCATTTATGTGTTCTTGAATTTATTTGTTATTTTGGAAATGAATGATATGGTCATTGGTGAATATATGATGCTAGCTTGGTGTTCTTGTATGTTTCTTGAGCTAGGTGAAGTGTAAGCAATGCATATGTAGCTAGCCTTGCATGAAAATCAAGAGTTTGGTGCAAAAATCATGAAATTCGTGTGTTTTTGGTCGGATCCGGGCGATTCAGGTTGAATCTGGTCACCCGGATGCATGCTATGTTTCCCGGATGACAACTCTCTGTTGGGCGATACAAGTTGGATCCGGTCGCCCGGATGAGGGCTATGTCGACCAGATGGGTTTTTCAACTTTGCGCAATAATTTTCAAAAGACCATATCTCACTCATTTCAACTCCGAATTGCATTCCATTTGATTCTAGAATTATCTACTTTTGACGAGCTTTAATTCTATACCAAAATTAGATTATTTGGAGGTTGGGAAGTTGGGTAACAGAATTTATTAAGTTGGACTATTGCGTAGCTATGTGTTTATAGTGGTCACTTTATGCCTAAATATGTTATGCTCCTATCTTTACTTGGTTACCTATTGAATGTGATGTTGAATTGCTTAATGTGTTAAAGAGATAACCTTTTTTGTTGTTCTCGCTACGAGTATGCGTTACAAGATGTGTTGATGCGTTGTGATACAAATGCATGATATATGTTATGTGTGCATGTTAGGTGGTTGTGCACTGTACAGTTGTAACTCGAGTCTGCAATGATAGTGTCTTGGAACATTGGGTGGCATAGGGCATACCAGTGCTAACTTGACTATCATGTGCTAGTCCCTCTCGTGTGATCAGCGTATATCAAATCGAGAGAGGTCGCAAAATCGTGTACATCATGAGTACACAAGCGGGAGTAAGGTTGGCTATGTTATGCGTTCATGATAAGATTCAAGCGTCGACATCAACAATGCTACTAAGCATATCCTTGAATATGTGTTATTAAGCAAATGTGATTATGTGTTTCTTTTCAGGACCTGTTGTTGCTAACGTGCCAAAGAGTTTTCAAGTTCAAATTTCCAAAACTCCGTGTCATTCCTCACTGAGCCTATTTAGCTCAGCCTCTATTTTGCATGCTTCAGGTGTTTGCGATGTGGACTATGTGCACGAGGATGCTGCTAATGAGTTACAAAACGTGCAACATGATTGACGTGCTTATTTGAGAAGAACATGATATTATCTTTCGGAATTCTTGTTAACTTGACTATTGAAGTCTTTGTACTTGATGCTCAGTTTTATGTCTAGCCTTTTGTTAATTATATGGTTGGTCACGAGGCTCGTGATCACGCTTAGCTAGACTTCTTTTGTTGAATCTTCCGAGAATATTTAGCTTTATATGAAATGTCAAGTGTTATCCTTTTGTAAATGAGTATTATGTTCCCGCATTTTGGTTATTGTTGTTTATATGCACGTTGCGTGCTTTCAAGTTGCATGTGTGAGAGTCGTGCGGTTGTATGTTCCTATTTCTAGCGTTTTCGCGAGTGCATGTTGTCGCGTTCGAGTTTGGTTCCTGTGGGACCAGGTCGGGGCATGACATTAAAATTTTTATGTTTCCTGTTACAACCTAAATATAATTTATATTTATTATGACAACACTAAATAATTCCTAAATTATTAACTTAATATCAAAGATAATTGAATTCCTTATTTGAAACTATTTAATATACCTACATGGAATACCTAAAAAATTTATCCCAATAAGTTTTATTTTGTAGGTTAATCTTACTACTTCTTCTCAATGCCCGTTTTGATTATTAAAATCTAATACATACACTTAATGACTTTTAAATAGTGGCTCGTATGCTAGGTTGATTAATTGCTCATAATATTTTAATAACAAGCTAAGTGTTCATTCTAATACATTAACTAATATTCCAGTTCTTTTCTTCCAAACTAAATTAATCCTTCAATAAAACTATTCAACAAAGTTACAATACCTGATTTAATCTATGCAAGCTGCTATATTCCAAGTTCTGATTAATTACTTATAAATTCTAGTTATTAAACTAAACATCTTTCCTAAAATAAAATGGTTCAGCTAATGCCCATTCATACCTTATCATAACCTAATTACAAAATCAAATAAATTCAACTATTCCTAACCATAAAGTTATAAATTCAAATAGCAGAAAAAATCTAACTCTTTGAAACAAATGCTTAGCTTGATATGCTAAATTTATCTCTTATACTTAACTTAAAATAATTCATTCCCAAACACGTAAATAATTAACTTACTATTTGGATTTCAAGTACTAGTTCTTACACCCTTTCCCCCTTATAAAAATTTCGTCCCTGAAATTTACATACTTCGCAAATAATCCAGGGAATTGTCGCTCCATTTGCTTCTTTTGCTCCTAGGTGGCTTCTTCGAGTTTGTGATGGTTCCAAAGGACTTTTACCATTGGTATCATTTTAGACCTTAGCTCTCGATCCTGCGTATCTAGGATTCGGACGGGTCTCTCCTCATAAGACAAATCTTCGTGTAATTGCATTGGTTCCGGCTTTAGAATGTGAGCGGGGTCGGGATGGTATTTCCTTAAAAATGATACATGGAGCACATCGTGGAGGTTGGCTAGTTCTAGAGGTAACCTCAATTGGTAAGCCAGTTTTCTAATTTTGTCCACAATCTCAAATGGCCCAATAAATCGCAGACTTAACTTTCCACTTTTACCATGCCGGACTAATTCCTTTCAAGGTGACAATTTCAGAAATACCAAGTCACCTATTTCAAAGTCTAAATCTCATCTGCGTTTATCGGCGTAACTCTTCTGCTGACTCTGGGCGGTTAACATCCTTTTTCGAATCAAATGAATATTTACTATATTTTCTTCTAGTTTTGGCAATATAGTCGGATTAATAGTTTTCATTTCTCTGACTTCATCTCAATATAAGGGGGACTTACACTTTCTTCCATACAAGGCTTCATACGGAGCCATGCCAATAATGGTCTGGTAACTGTTGTTATAGGCAAACTCAGCCAAAGGAATGTGTTTTTTCCCAATTCTTCCCAAAGTCCAACACACAGGCTCTCAACATATCTTCCAAGATTTGAATTGTTCTTTCGAATTGTCCATGTGTCTGAGGATGGTAAGCCGTACTGAAGCTTAACTTGGTGCCCAAAGTGGCCTGCAACTTCTGCCAGAGTCTAGATGTATATCGGGGATCCCTATCTGACACAATACTTGTGAGTACCCTGTGAAGTCTTACAATATTCGCCACATACAAATCAGCGAGCTTATATATCTTGTCCTCCATATTTATGGCAGTAAAATGGGCAGTTTTAGTCAACCGATCTACTACTACCCAGATAGCGTCATATCCCCAAGGAGACCTAGGTAACCCCATGACGAAATCCATGGTCACGTGTCCCATTTCCACTGGGGTATCTCTAACGGTTGCAGCAATCTGGCAGGTCTTTGGTGTTCTACTTTTACCCGCTGACAAGTTAGGCACCGAGTTACAAACTCTGCTATATCTCTTTTCATATTTTTTCACCAGTAGTATTGTTTCAAATACCTGTACATCTTGGTTCCTCCGGGATGAATAGTATATTTTGAAGTATGGGCTTTCTCAAGAATCTTCCTTTTTAACTCCGGGTTATTCAGTACACAAACACAATTCCTGAACTTCCATAACCCATCTTGATGCAATTTAAGGTCAATATTGCTTTCTCTAATCTTTTGGAACTGAGGATCTTGTTTCTGCGCTTCTTGTAATTGTGACAACAAGTATGAATGTATTTGCAGATAAGCGCACCACACCCCGTTGTTTATCACCTCAGATTTCCCCAGACTGGGAATCACTAAACTCGTCTTCCGACTCAGAGCATCTGCTACAATGTTCACCTTTCCTGGTACATAGTTAATGGAACAATCATAGTTGTTTAATAGCTCCATCCATCTTCGCTGCCTCATATTAAGTTCATTCTAAGAGAAAATGTATTTTAAACTTTTATGATCCATGAATATTTCAAATCTACTTCCCCACAAATACTGCCTTCATTTCTTTAAGGCAAACACGATAGCGGCTAGTTCTAAATCATGTGTAGGGTAATTCACTTCATAGGGTTTCAATTTTCAAGAAGCATAGGCAATTACTCGGTTATTCTGCATTAGTACACAGCCTAAGCCTTCTTTCGAGGCATCGCTATAGATAATATAATTATGATCCCCTTATGGTAGAGCCAAAACAAGCGCAGTAGTCAGTCTATTTTTCAATTCCTAAAAACTACCTTCGCACTTGTTGTTCCACTCAAATATTGTCCTATTCTGTGTAAGCTTAGTGAGTGATCCCGCTATCTTCGAGAAATCCTTAACAAAACGTCGATAGTATCCTGCCAATCCCAAGAAACTTCGCACTTCAGTGACATTTTCTGGCTTCTTCCAAGATGATATCACTTCAATCTTTGTTGGGTCTACCGCTAGACCATCTTGGGAGATGATGTGTCCCAAAAAGGACACATGTTGAAGCCAGAACTCGCATTTACTGAATTTGGCATATAATTGATGCTCCCAGAGCTTTTGTAGCACTAGATGTAAATGCTACTCGTGCTCTTTCTCAATCTTAGAGTAGACTAGTATGTCGTCTATAAATATTACCACGAATTGATCCAAATAGAAGCGGAATATCCGATGCATCATATCCATAAAGGTTGCGGGTGCATTAGTTAGTCCAAAGGGCATCACGATAAACTCATAGTGCCCATACCAAGTTTGAAAGGCACTCTTGGGTATATCATCCTTCTTAATCTAAAGCTGATGATAGCCTTGCCTCAGGTCAAATTTAGAGTTGCTCCTTGAAATTGGTCAAACAATTCATCAATTAAAGGTAAAGGATACTTGTTCTTGATTATTACCTGATTCAAACCTCGGTAGTCAATACACAACCTCAAGGAACCATCTTTCTTTTTAACAAATAGCACTAGTGCCCCCCATGGTGAAGAACTAGGTTGAATAAAACCTTTTTCCACCAAATCCTGCAATTGTTCTTTCAGTTCTTTCAACTCTGCTGGAGCCATTCTGTAGGGAGCTTTAGAGATTTGTTGAGTTCCGGGCAATAAGTCGATGGTGAAATCAATTTCTCATTTTGGAAGTAGCCAGGATAATTCTTCAGGAAACACATCCGGATACTCTTTTATTATCACCACTTCTTCTAATTTGGCCTTATCGATCGGCTTATTGACCAGATATGCGAGGAATCTTGTTTTCCCTTTCATTATAGATTTTGCAGCCTTTATTGCTGAAATAATAGCGTCGTTTGTGTGGTCCTTTTTACCGCTTGAGATTTTGATCACCGGTTGCCCTGGTACCTGTAACCTTAACATTTTGGTTCTACAGTCTAAATGTGCATGATGAGTAGATAGTCAATCCATTCCTAAAATAACCTCATATTTCTCAAAAAGAAGAAGAATTAGATCAGCGGAGAATTCTCGATTCTCAACTTGAATTTTACAAGCCTTACAAGCAAATGCAGTCACAAATCTGTTACCTGTCGGGGTACTTACCTCAACACCACAACACAACTTACTAATTGGAATACCAATTCGATGCATACAATAGGGAGTAATGAATGAATAGCTTGTCCTGGTGTCAATTAATGCTTTAACAGACTGAGTTAAAATCGAGAATATACCTTCTATTACGCCGGCATTACCAGGCAGCTCCTGATGGTCAACTACATAAGCTTTAGCATGTACCTACTGATTGGTCACAGCCTTATCCTGGTTTCATTTTCCTTGCCACGTTAGGCAATCCTTAATCTGATGTTAACAAACTAAAGCGTTGTAGGCTATTGTTATTCGATCATATATTAATATAATATATTAACTAAAGTCAAAACTTAGCAAAATAAAAGAATGAAATTCGTGAGCAGCAACAGCAAAGGAAAAAAAAACGTGAAGGCCTTTAAGCTTAGGGTTGACTTATTTCTTCATTTTTCTTTCATTCTAGCTTGGATTAAAGGTGGTTCTAGCTATTTTCCTTCTTTTCCTAGCCTTACTAAGGTGAGGGAACATGCATAATTTTCATGTTTAAGTTTATGTCAATATTTTGAATTTCTTGTATTGTTGATTATAGCTATGAAAATGGTTATTGTTGCTTGCTATCAACCTCTAGAACCTATAGAACTCTCTTTTGTGGCTTGCTCGCCATTGGAATGGTTTAATGCTTGAGTTGTGTGAAAGAGACAATGAATAGTGACAAATTTTAAGGTTTTGCTATTATTTGCTATTGAAAGTGAATTGATGCTTCCTTTAGGTGCTTTAGACATTATTGAAACTAGTTAGAAGCTCACATGTAGTTAGATTGCTCGGAATTGAGTTAAAATGCAAAATTATATAATTTTTCGAAGGAGGTTATTCATGAAACGTAATTCGAGCATGTTTGGACTTTAGATTAGGTATCTTTGGGGCATGTAAGTACTTTTGGTGCTTTCATTGCGTTAAATTGGGGTCCGGATAGGGTAGGTGTAGTTAAAACCCACTCGGGACCTTCCCGAGCTTTTGTCTCCAAAGCAAGTTTTCAGGGCTTTGGTAGGTATCTTTTTACTTCCTTAAGAATATAGAATGATTGGATTATAGTTTTAGAGTCTTAAATTTCATATAGAAGAAGAATAGCATAGTTAAAGAAAGGGGAAAAAAGATAAATGGTTACCTTTGTGCTTATAAGAGCTTGTAGATGTGTTGTGATGTGTTTATATGTTTGTTTAAGATATAATTGAGCTAATTGAAGAGTTTGTAGAAAAAAATATGCCATTTGTCCCTTTTATATTTAGATCGGTACTTTGTGCATATTGTGGCTAATTGCGAGGGCGACCTACTTTGTTGTCTCTCTTATGTGATATTTGATGATCTTGGTTTTCGTGAACTTGATTCTGGGTTGCGCAACCTATTCGGGCATGATAGTGTCGAGTAACACGGATGGTATCGGGCTTGCCGTGCTCCCTCGGCTACCATAGTTTCCCAGTCCCTATCTCGCTGAGGCATACTCCTTTACCCCAGAGGTGTGGTTCACCTCATTGGGGCATACAGACGTACCTCAGGAGATATAGGTTAGAGAATCGGGGTACATCTAGAGTACCCCATTTGGAGGTGTAAGGGTTTTGCCGGCACTTGCTTAAAGATCTTGGCTCATGGTTCGTGATTGAAGACAAAAGCGGAACCGTATCCTTTTATACGTGGTTAACTACTTGTCTAATTAGCTTGGTTTTTTTGGTTTGTATATGTTATTATCTTTGTTGCATTTTGTGATACCACGCCGCGATATGCTGTATCACCTCCCTCGCTGGGCAATATTGTTGCTCACTCATCTTTTCAACATGTCCCAGGAAAAGCTGGAGATTGGATTGCCTCTTGTGTGGCCTGCCTGCTCTATCAGTGTATAGAACAAGGAAGAATGTGTACATGATATACTTGTATACTATTTGAGACCTTATGGTCATGTATGTATTTGTGTTATCTTAAGAAATGTAATATTAAAGTTTTAATCTTGGGTGATGGTTAGGTGCTAGAGATTTGTAATAACTTCTATTGTTTTACTTTATTATATAATTGACTTGCATGCTTGTATGGATGAAATGGGAATCGATTGAAAGACTTAAAATATAAGAAAATTAAATAAATAATATTAGAGTCGTAAGATAAGTGGGTTTAGACTATAGAATAACAATAGTTATGTCTGGCATGCTTGTGTGATGAAATTTTACTAAGTTGTGGCTTGGATGATCTTAATGCAGAATGTGATGTGGAAGAATGAAATGGATTGAGGTTATAGATTATGGACTTGTGGTTGTATGTTGTTGTTGCAGGTTTTTAGATAGTTCTATAAATAAGGGAAACTTCGTCCGTTTTCTCCTAAATTTTCTGTCTGGGGTTTGAAATTGGGTTTAGAATAGTATGATTAATAGAGGTCGCAGTTCCGTGAGGGATAGGAGCGTTACAGTTACATTAGGCAACAGACGAGTACAAACGAGATTTCAGATAAGGATAAACACAAAAGGATTTAGTTGGATTCTTGAAGATAAGGGATCTAGATATTATTCCCTTGAGCCTAAAGATAAAGGATTTATCTTATCTCTCTTGATATTATCTCTTTAAGCCTGATATCATGGGATTCACCTCTAGCCTATCCTACAACTCCATATTTCAGCAACTATAAATACAGGTAGATATTAAAAGTGCATGTATCTTATTCGAACCTACGCAAGCTCTCTCTTAAATTGCTCTTAACTGTCTACTCTGCTTTCAAGCACTCATTTAATGCTTGATATGAGTGGGGCTTCAGCCCTAGTAATAATGGTCAGCCCTGTTTTCTTTCAAGCTCGGGGCTCCAGCCTTGGTAATAATGGCTAGCCCTGTCCTTCTTTAAGCCCTGAACCCAGCGGAGCCACTGGGCAAGCACGCGAGCAGGGAAGCCATGAGGATAAGGATAAGATCGAGGAGACTGGATGAGGAAGGATTCATGGGCGATATAATCCCAATGGATTGCTGAGCAAATGAGAACTTTTAAGAGTCCTGATCTTAGTGGAATCCTTATTCATTTAGGAAATCTCCTTATCACAAGTATAAAATGGGAATAGTTTCACAGGGAAAGGTATAAAAAATATTCATCTCTCATAACTTATAAGCTCAATCTCACATTAATTGACTTGTGTGTCAGAGTGGGTGCCGTGGGCATCCACCTCAATTCCTTTGTTTTGCAGGTTCAGGTCCAGCTCAAACTGCAATTCGAAGCAGTCAAAGTTTTCCACCTTAACAGTTTGGTGCTGTATGTGGGAATGTTTAATAACCCCACTGAGATTCCATGATGGTTCACACACGAAGTCAAGCCAATACTAGGGGGAATCAAAACCCTCTTGAGAAGCATCAGGTTCTTTAAGGTATTGCTCCTCTAGTGGCTCTCATCCCCACAAACATAAGGGCACCAGGCGAAACCACCACCATAGTTCCCCCGATATTTGTTCCAGGAGATATGTCATCCTCATCCTTGCAGGTCAATTTGCCCACCTTGGTGCAGTTATTCAATGGTCTGAGAGGAGCTTTTAACCAGTTTCTCCAAACCTAGGGGCTAACACGCCCAAAAGGCGCTCCTCCTCAGAGGGAAGACCCGATAGCAGGGAACTCGCCCCAGGTCCCGGCTCTTTCGGCATATACAACAGCCTCGACATAACCATAGGGAAGGCCAGGGCAGGAAAGGCAAGGGAGACCCCTACGGCAAGAAAAGCCAGAGGACACCCGTTGTCATGAAGGCCAGCATCAAGTCTTGGTGGGACAGGGGAAACATCATCCCTTTGCCAGAGAGGTTATGTGGGAGCCAATGCCATATGGGTACAAACTCTGCAGTCTCTAAACCTATGATAGGACTGGGGATCCGGAGGCTCACCTTATAATTTTTGAGTACCACATGACGTTTCAGGATGTCCCGGACGCCATCAAATACCGGGCCTTTCCTGTGACGTTGGTGGGTGCTGCATAGATGTGGTTCGTTGGCTTGCCGAAGGCCTCAGTTAATGGTTTTGACCAGTTCACTGGGTTGTTCCTTGCCCGATTTACTAGCAATAAGAAACCTCTGAGACTTACCGCATCTTTGCTCTCTATAAAGCAGCAAAAGGGGGAGACCCTCAGGGATTATACTCAACGATTCAATCAAGCGGTCCTGGAAGTACCAGACCTTGACCAGTCTATAGCCATGGCCGCATACATGCAGGGCTTGCACTTCAGACCCTTGCAAGCGTTCTTAGGAAAAAAGATGCCCCGTGATTTGGAAGAGCTTATGACGCGGGCCTCCAAGTACATCGGTTCAGAGGAGGTCATGTCCGCCAAGAAAGAAGAGGAAAAAGGGACCGCGGGGAAAGGAAAAGCTCAGGAAGGGGGCAAGCAAAAAAGGAGCCCCGGGTGGTCGATTCGAAGGTCAGGGCAGTAGTAACCGAGGAAGGTTTGATTGGAACTATACCCCCTTGAATATGCCCAGGGCAGAGATATTGCATGAGATCCAGACCCACCGCGAATTTCATTGGCTGTCTAGGATGACTGGTAACCCAGACCAGAGGGCTAAAATAAATATTGCAGGTACCACAAAGGCCACGATCATGACACAGAAGATTGTAAACAACTTAAAGTCGAGATAGAGGTCTTGGTGAGGAAAAAGCTATTGAATAAATTTGTCATAGGAAATCAAGAGCCTGGGAGAGAGAGAAAAATGAGCCCCAGGCGAGATAAGGAACGCAACCCCCGACACGAGATGGAGCGCAGCCCTTGACGCATAAGTGATCAAGGTAATCGATACCTAGAGGTGGTGGATACCATAACTGGGGGGTTTGCATCTGGTGGAACCAGTAGAAAGACAAGAAGGTCCTATGCCAAGGCTGTGACGGAAGAGCCCCGGTATCAGGGACAAGGAGTTGGAAAGCAGTTGGCATTCACTGCGGATGACATCAAAGGTGTAACCTACCCGCATGATGGTCCACTGTAGGTAGAGGCCCAAATCCCCTATTACATAGTCAAGTGCTTGATGGTGGATACCGAGAGTTCAGCGGAGGTGTTTTTTCTGAAGGCCTTCGACAGATTGGGAATAGGGCGTGAGAGGCTCCGCCTTTTGAATGGTTCACTGTCAGGGTTCACAGGAGAAGCTTTTCGTCCGGAAGGGGTCATAAACTTACCCATAACTTTAGAGGAATGGCAGAAGAAAGTGACGATTATGGCAGGCCTCATTGTCCTTGATTGCGAGTCGGCGTATGACGGAATGGTGAGCCAGGTAGCACTGATGAAGTTTCGGGCAATGGCATCACCGCTACATCAAGCCCTGAAGTTCCCAACTCCTGGAGGAGTGGCCACCATTAGAGGAGATTAGTTGGCCGCTCGTCGTTGCTATGCTACTTCCGTCAAGATGAAAGGCTTGGAGCCCTAGACTCCCGATGAATCAGAAGGCAAGAAGATGAAGGAACTTGCTCTAGCTGAGGAATTGGAGGAGATAGAATTCTCACAGGGCCGATGAGTAAAATTAGGCCAGGACCTCCCTCCAGACATGTGACAACGTATAATCAACTTCCTTTATTATAACCTATATATATGTGCTTGGAGTGCGACTGACATGACAGGAGTAGACCCATTTGTGATGGTTTACAAGTTGAACGTGGACCCAATGTTCCGACCCATCCACCAGAAAAAATGGAATTTTGGGGAAGAGAGAAGCAGGAATATCAGGGAAGAGGCCCGAAACTTGCTGGAAGCAGGCCACATCAGGGTTATACAATACCCGGAGTGGTTGGCCAACGTGATTTTAGTGGCCAAGGGCCCCAGGAAGTGGCGGTTGTGCGTTGACTATAAAGACCTCAATGAGGCATACCCTAAGGATTGTTATCATTTGCCTCGGATAAACCAGCTAGTAGATGCTACCTCTGGCTGTGAATTAGTCACATTCATGGATGCATTTAAAGGATATAATCAAATCATGATGGCCCCAGAAGATGAGAAAAAAATAGCCTTTACTACTTACATGGGGACCTACTATTAAAAAGTAATGCCTTTTGGGCTGAAAAACGCCGGGGCTACATATCAGCGCATGGTGAATAAGGTGTTTGACAAATAAATCGGGAAGAACCTGGAAGTATACGTCGACGATATGCTAACTAAAAGCAAACACGCTCACACCCATGTGACAAACCTAGCAGAAACCTTTGCTACCTTGGAGTAGTACGGGATTAAGCACAACCCAGAAAATGTGCCTTTGGGGTCCAAGCAGGCAAGTTCTTGGGCCTCATGGTTACCAATCGAGGCATAGAGGCAAATCCAGACAAGGTTCAGGCTATACTGAATCTGAACCCCCTGAGGAGTGTCAAGGATGTGCAGAAATTGGCCAAAAAGATAGCAGCCCTAAGCAGATTCATATCCAGGTCTGCGGACGAATGTGTTCCTTTTTCAGGGTGTTGAGGAATCCAAAAATCTTCCAATGGTCTGATCAGTGTCAAGAAGCTTTTGAGAAAGTAAAAAGGTACCTGGCGTCACATCCACTCTTGTCAAGGCCAGAAAATAGATAAGTCCTGACGTTATACCTCGCTAGTTCAAGCAAGGCGATGGCTGGAGCTTTGGTAAGAGAGGAGGATTGGCTCTAAAAACCAGTTTATTACGTGAGCAAGGTCCTGCGGGGACCAGAGCTCAGGTACTCGACCATGGAAAAGATGACGTTGGCTCTTTTAACTGCAGCATGGAAACTTAGACATTACTTCGATGCCCACACAATCCGAGTTTTAATGGATATGCCCCTTAGGCAAGTGCTAAAAAAGCCAGAAGTTTTCGGGTGCTTGCTAAAATGAGTCGTAGAGCTCAGTCAATACGACATCATCTACCAGCCCCAAACAGCCATTAAGGCGCAAGCCCTAGCTGACTTTGTGGTAGAATGTACAGGGGACCAAATCGAGGAAGATGATACTCCCTGGAATAGAAAGCCAGTACTCACTCAAGTTTTTGTTTTCAGCTTCCAACAATGAGGCGGAGTACGAGGCATTGATAGCAGGCTTAAAAACGGTTATCTCACTCAGAGCAAGGAAGGTGGATATGATTACAGACTTACAGTTAGTAGCGAATCAGGTGCTGGGTGAGTATGAGGCAAAAGACTCGACCATGTTGGCCTACCTTAGCAAGGTCAAAGAGCTAGCCCAGGGGCTTAAGTATTTCCATGTCAACCAGGTACCCCGATCCGAGAATGAGAAGGCAGACTCTCTCGCAAGACTGGCTATGAGTTCCTCAGCACCGATGGTTATAGAAGTAAGCGGGGTAGAGGCCCTGTCAATTCAAGCCCCAACATTGGAGGTTACAGCCATATCCATGTGTAGGAATTGGATACAACCCATAAAGGCCTATTTGGAGGAAGGTGATATCCCTTATGATTGGGCGGAGGCTCGGAGTATAGAGCGACGAGCTTCAAAATTTATTATGTTGGAGGACAGTTGTACAAGCGGGCCTACGCCTGGCCTCTGTTGAAATGCGTAACTTAAAAAGTGGGTAGTCAGGTACTCAGAGAGATACACGAATGGGTATATGGAAATCACTTGAGGGGCAGGGCATTGGCTCGGAAGACCCTCCGACAGGGATATTACTGGCCCACGATGTAGAAGGATGCATTGGAAATAGTGAAAAAATGCGATATGTGCCAGAGGTTCTCCAGGATACCTCAGCAGTCGGCAATAGAGTTGACCTACATGGTCAGTCCCTGGCCTTTTGCCCAGTGGGGGCTGGATATTCTAGGACTTTTACCTCTGGGCAAGGCCAAAAGAAGTTTGTGTTTATGACGGTTGACTACTTCACCAAATGGGTGGAAGCTGAGGCCGTCCGTAGAATCTTCGAATGAACAGCCTGGAACTTTGTTTGGAAATCAGTAGTGTATCGCTTTGGGGTGCCTCGGGCCTTGATCACAGATTATGGCAAGCAATTTGACTCTAGTTACTTCCATGGAAAATGCGAGGAGTTAGGGATTAAACTAAAATTTTCTTTTGTAGCTCACCCCCAAACTAATGGGCAAGTCGAGGTAACTAACCGGGCTATTTTGCAGGGCATCAAAACCAAGCGAGGGAAGGCAAAAGGACTATGGGCGGACCTACTACCAAAGGTCTTGTGGGCTCATCGGACAATCCCAAGCACCGTAACAGGGGAGACCCCATACTCGCTAACATTTGGCACAGAGGCGGTGCTCTCGGTAGAGGTGGGCATTCCAAATAGTCAAGTGCAACTTTATGAGGAAGAAATAAATGATCAGGGACTCCGTGAAAATCTCCACCTAATCGAGGAGTTTCGGCAGAAGGCACAGATAAAGATGTTGGAGGGAAAAAGAGCCATGGCCAGATCCTTTGCCAAGAAGGTTCGACAAAAAAATATCTGAGAAGGAGATTGGGTGCTCAGGAAGGCCATCTTCGAATCCCAACCTGGACAGGGAAAGTTGAGGCCAAACTGGGAAGGCCCTTATTTAGCATCAAAGGAAATCAGGCCATGAGTCTTTAGGTTAGAAGAACCTAGTGGAAAGGAGGTAGCTAATGCATAGAATATTGAACATCTTAGAAAATATTTCATATAACATCTCTAGAATAATGTTAGTGAATAAATAGCATTCGATAGAAGTCTATGTAATACCTTTTGAAATAATAAAAGCTATGTTCCCCTCCTAAAGATTTAGTTTTGCTCTTATATTATGTTTAGAGAGCTCTTCTTGAAGGGTCTGATACCACGATTCAAAAGGGTCTGTGCCCGGAAAGGGTTGCGCTCCATGGATAAAATGACTCATCTCCGCTGGCAGGGCTGTCTTTGAAAAGGACCATGGGATCCAGGGGAAGTACTAAAAAGAAAAAAGGCCAGAGGTTCAAAGAACCTAGTATACATAAGGCAGAGTCGAAATACGACTAAGATGCGCAAACAAAGCTCGTTAAAAAAAAAAAAAAAGAAAGCGAACTTAGAAAAGGTTTGCATATTAACAGCCCAGGAAACCCCAGAAATAAAATTTTATCAAAAACAAAATAAGAATGTACAACGAGGGGATCAAAGCCCCTGGGTGAAAGCAACAACTAAAAATTAGCAAAATGTCAAAGCAAGTCCAGAAAGGGCGGGCTTCCTCTAACTACGCCTATGACTTAGGAAGAATCACAGGTAAATCTCTGGGTCAGGGAGGCTTCGTCAAGGAGGTCTGACAAGTCAATTTGAATGCCCTGGCCTTGCAAGCAGGCTTGTACGTCCTCCATAAGGGCAACTTCAGCGTCGTATTCAGCTTTCTTAATGGTAGGATGGAGCAGCTCCCCTAACAAAGCCTTAAAAGCATCACTTTCTTTATAGGCGGCAAGAGCAACTTCTCCATGGGAACCAACAACCTACACCAATTGATCATAATTGGCTTGGGCACCAAGAGCCTAAGCCGAGGGCGCTTTTAGCTCCTTCTTGAGCTTCTCGCAAGACTGTATGGCTAGCTCTCGTTCGGCAAGGATGTGACGGTAGGTCTCTTGAGCCTCTGACAATTGCGACGTCAGTGCTACTGTAAGAATGTCCCAAGAAAGAGATTGGTAAAGTCCAGCCTCCTGGATAACAGTGCTTTGCTTCTCGATCAAGGCTTCCATTTTATTGAAGGTGCCCAAGTCATTGTCGCAAGCCTTAGCACAGGCCCGGTGGTGTTCCTCGAGGCGTCATTTATAGTATTCGGCTTTCTTTTCAGCTCGGAGTACAGCCAAAGAGGAGCTAATCTCGACCTTGTCATAAGCCACTAAGGCCTTATGGAGCATCTCGTGGAGGTGGTTCAGGTCTAACTAGCTTTGAAAATATATGAGCAAAACATTAGGAAAAAGCAAAGTAATCCGGTGAGGGGAAAATGGGACAAATCACCTCGTAAAAAGCTTCCTTGACTTTTTTGTCAGCCCTGGCAGTAGTAAGGCGGCGAGCGGAAACACGCGTGGTACCACCCTGCCTGTCATCAATCTCTATCTCGTCGTCAAAGCCAAGGATGGGGCCAGGTGGAACAGACTTACCATACTTATAAGGCGTGGGGTGTTGATCTGATAGGCCTCGCCAATAGGGCAACGTTGCCCCTCCCGTAATACGTCTATTTGAGGGGAGGAGAATAGGGCCTTGGGGGCGACAGGAGATGGGGGCAGAGATGGCAAACGCCTACGAAGTGGGGCTGGTGGTGCTTCAGGTAGATGTGGGGAACCAATGGCCCCAGTCTTGACAGACCCAATGGTGGGTGAGCCTGGACAATTCAAGAGAGGAACCGGGTGTCCCTCAATGAAGACAGGCTTCTCTGGGGCAGGGACGGGAGGTTCCTCAAGTATATGCACCTCCGCATCACCTACCGGAGAAGCTGTCCTTTGCTTCTTCGAGGCAGGCTGCCCGAAAACCTTAGCCAAACACCTTCTGGTCACTCTTTCACCTCAGGCGGAAGTAACAAGCTCTGAGATCTTCATGTTATCTGCACAAAGGAGAGCTTAAACGAAGTTAGTAAGGATTTCATAAACAAATAAGAAGGTGAAAGTAGGTATGACGATAAAACTTAACCCTTTGTGTCGGATGACGAATGGGAGGTTAGAGGCTCAGGTTTCTCAAGGTTAGGGACAATAACTAGAGGAGGGGCAGTAAGGGCGTTGCCTCCAATCCTGGTACTACGATTTGAAGTGGGTAATGGAGGAGCGCCCACTCTCGACGTTGTGGACCATGAATATAAGCCACTTGCGGTTACCTTCTTAGATGAGAGAAGGTCGTCGCATCTAACAGGGATGGCTCTCTTAAGCTCTTCGATCACTGATTTCTCAACTTCATCAAGGGTGGGGGGTCCTTGGCTATCTCAGGAGGAACAACCCAGATACTCCTGACCTCCCAACCCGTGGGGGACTTTATATAGAAAAATTTATGGCTCCAGTTCTTGGAATTGTCAGGGACGTCAACGATTAAGAGGTGATGGTACGCGGAAAAATAATACTAGCCGGAAGATTTGTTAGTGGTCTTAAGGTGATGGTAGAAGAGAAAAAGCCTAGAAGTGGGGGTATAGCCCAGCTCTTTCAACAAAATGTAAAAACTTACCATGAGCCTCCAGCTATTGGGGGTAACCTGGGCAGGACTAATTTGAAAGTAGTTGAAAATCTCTACCAAATACGGCGGCAAAGGTAGACGACCTATAAGGAGTTGTTCGTAGTAAAAGGTAACCTCTCTTGGGCCAGGCCCGCATGCAGATCCTGGCCTACCATCACTTGGGACACAAACCTTGAAGTTAAAAGGAATGGCTCCCATGCCCCTAAGGTGGGTGATGGACCTCTCTTGGGTGGTACAGACTTTACGCACGGCACCAAAAACTAAGAGATCATCAATCCTAGCAGGACTCGAGGGCGTCGCGCCTATACGATGGTGGGATAACTTAGACCTAGGTCTCTTGAAACTCTTTCTAGTACCTCTAGTGGGAGGAGGACTCTGGGAAATCGGGATGGCAGTGATGGGTTCGGAACTTCTAGGGGTACGAGGGACATCTCTGAGACCGTCACTAGAGCCATCAGTAGTACCTAACTGAGGGGGCCTATCCATTAGTGGAGGAGAAAGGAAAGAGCGTACCTAGACAGTGATAAGGCGTAGCGAGCGAGGATTGGTAAAAGAGTAAAAAAAAGTTGAAGGATAATGGAATACAAATGAGGCATGAACCAGGGAGGGCTCCTTTTATAAAGGACCCCACGGGGCCCCATATATGGATGAGTCGACCCACATAGGATCGTGAGGAGTGGCGACGTGAATTGTGAGAAACGTGCCTGCAAAGTGGCAGCAAAGTTGGAGGGACGTGTACAGTTGGCAGTTGCAACAGCTAGTAACCGCTGAGGAAGATGAAGAGCCCTAATGTTGTGACAATCCCCAGACTTGTGTGCCAGCTCAAAGAATTAGGGGGGTAGAGGGGTGGGGCTCCAGCCTTAGTAAAAATGGTCAGCCCTGTCTTCCTTCAAGACCGGGGCTCCAGCCCTGGTAATAATGGCCAGTCTTGTTCTTTTTCAAGCCCTGAACCCAGCGGAGCCACTGGGCAGGCACGCGAGTAGGGAAGCCATAAGGATAAGAATAAGATCGAGGAGACTGGATGAAAAACGATTCATGGGCGATATAATCCCCATGGATTGTTGAGTAAATGAGGACTCTTAGGAGTCCTGATCTTAGTGAAATCCTTATTCATTTAGGGAATCTCTTTATCACAAGTATAAAATGGGAATAGCTCTACAGGAAAAGGTATGAAAAATATCCATCTCTCATAACTTATAAGCTTCATCTCACATTAACTAACTTGTGCATCAGAGTAGGTACAGTGGGCATCCCCCTCAATTCCTTTGTTTTGCAAGTTCAGGTCCAGCTCAAAGTACAGTTCAAAACGGTCAAAGTTTTCCACCTTAACAATGCTCTTAAGTAAATGCTTGTTCCCATAACTGACTTGAGCGTTGGAAGGGGCCCCCGGGTATACCCCAAGGGTCCTTGTTTTGCAGGGAGAAGGTCAGCAAAGTCCCAAGTGGCAAAGTAATAGGTTAGCGGAGCTCATTTAGTCCATCACCAAAATTGATGAAGGAGGACCTCGGAGATCCAAGAAAATAGGACTTGACACACAAGTCCGACATGGACCTAGCTAGTAAATGCGAACATGGCTGACCTGGTAACAAGCAGGGACCTGGAAAAGTACCTAACAGGAATGGATAACCTCTTAAGACAAGGATGAGAAACAAATCAAACATGTCAGCCCCGACCATCAAGCCTTATTAGGAACGAAAGATCGAAGTTGTAACCTCGGGTAGTGTCAGCCCATGGGGTTGATAATAGCCCCACTAATAGTCAGCCCCAAATTTACGAGGACTACAAGGTGGACAGAGCATACAAAATATTATCTGACATAAAAAGCCAGGATAACGATGGACTCTTTAAGGTGATATCCCTTAGGCGTTTATCTCCGTCTAAGAATCCCATAATTTATTATTATAAATACAGGAAGAATTCTACAGTAAAAGGGACACAACTCACACTAAAACTCTTATATTCCTGCAGCTTTCCAACTAACTAACTATAGAACGTTAGAGTGGGAACCTTGGGAGCCCTCTCGATTCTTCTATTTTACAGGAACCAGTCCAGCCCAGGAAGGAGTTCGGAGTAGCCAAGTTTTACCTTAACACTTCCCTTCAAGGATCACTCTTGACTTGAAGTTATGTAGTGATCAAGTTCGTATGGAATTGTTAAACGAGATTATTTTTGTTCACCTATAATGATCAAATTTAAGATGTTGTATAATTGTTAGATTTTGTACCTTTGATTGATACTTTCATTTTTCTTTGTATATCCATAGATGACTTTGATACCAAAATAAAGTACTACATCCTTTGTATCTCAATTTGTTGAAATATATATGTATATATATATATATATATATATATATATATATATATATATATATATATCTACGTATGTGACTTCTTGAAGTCACGCAAGTGGCTTCCAATATCTCTGGTCAAAGTCGGAGCAGAGACGATGATATTTGATTAAAGTTGGTTTTTTATTTTTGTTAAGAGGATAAAGTGATATTAATCTAAAGAAGTTACATTTTTATTAGTTCATACAATTTAGTTTTGAATTTAAAATTTCATGTTATAATTGTCATTAAGTCAAAAGGATGTTCTTAGAAACTCTGTAAGTATTGTAATGATCGTTGTTGAACAACCTGTTGGTATATGTTAACTTCTCACGTAATCTTTTATCTTCAATTATTTATGTCATTCATTTGTACCAATATTGTTACGGTACTAAGGTTCACCTACGATTATCTATGTCACATAATTTACTTGTAGTTGTGTAATAATAGTACTGATATTGTCACGGTACCACGGTACATATATTGTAACTGTACCGCTTTGGCGGGTACTATTATCGCAGCTAGTGAATTGGGCCCTAAATTATTAATGAACCGATGCTGCTAGATTAAGTGCAGTCACGATTATTCTTATTTTCTCTGTATATAATTTTTAGTGATTCTTTGCGTATGGTATGTAAAATGTATTATTTTGTCAACTGTTAATCAATTGATAGATGTTCTATATTCTTCATCAAGTTAATGAACTCCAATAAGAGACTCGTTGATTCTATCATCAAGCTATATTTTATTGTGGATTGAATTCCCTTACTGAGCTTTTGTTCGCTCACCACTTTTGCTTCCGCCTGTTTTCTTTGCAGTGAGAACAAAATAAGCACTGCAACTTTGGAGGGGATGACACCCAAAGATTTATTGATGAGATCTTTAACTTTTTGGGATATTGTTTGATTTTGGAGTGAAACCTTTATTTTGTGACATTTGGTTTGGATTGTAACAATTGAGGAATTATACCTCCCTTTATAAGTATTTTTAGAGATTTAGACTATATTGAAATATTTATGGCTTGATTGGAGAATTTCAAGTATTTGGGTTTCTAGTTGTTCTGAGTAAATTGTTTAATGGTTGTGCACCTAGCAGGCTTTAGGGGTTTTACTTCTTTAGCATGTGGCATGTTATGTGCCAAGATCTATTGTAAGTTTCAAATTTCAGGGCATGACATTTTTTATGTAATTTTTTTATTATAAAGACTGTTATGCGGTTATGGCAAATCACAGGGAGGTCCAGTATAATTCACCCTTCTGACTTTAGATAGTTGTCATATGAGGAGCATCCATTTAAATCTCTTATTTGTTTGACAATTGCATTTCTTGAACAGTCATATATATAGTACATATTTTGGTATTACGGCAACGTTTTATAATCAAAGGTAGCTTCTCCAAATCGTTTCCAAAACATACACTGATGATTAAAGATAGATTTTTACTGCCTTTTGATTTCTGATGAGTGATGTTGTACCAATTGGTATATCATTGGGCGACTATGGTATATCTTTGAGGTTGAGTTACAACTACCTGGTTAATTAGCTCAAGAAATTTAGTAGTGTGTGGAAGCATTATCTGGTCTGCAGAACGTGGCATAAAAAAATAAAAAATAAAAATAAAAAAGAAATTGTAGAAATCATTAGATGGGTTATTTATCCCATATCATACATCTACAGTGGACAACAAGAAAAGCAAATAGTACAACATGGTGCAGCCCTAAAAGTTTGCATGGAGCAGCGGACGCTTATTTTGTTACATCAAGACCAACCCATTGGATGGAAATCATTTTTTCTTTAGATTGGGAGTCGCTTTTTAGGTATTACATTCAAAGAATTCTTCTTTTTCAATACTATTCCATAAGTTTCATCCATGTCTATATCTTCTGGTTTAACATTACTACCGAGGTCCCAGTCAAAAGCTTGCACTAAAGTGGCCAACACAAGATGCACAACTCGGTGAGCCAAAGGAAAGCCTACACATATCCTTCTACCTGAACCAAATGGAATCAACTCAAAATGTTGACCCTTGTGTTCAATGTTTGAATTAAGGAATCTTTCTGGCTCGAAGGTCATAGGATTCTCCCAAGAGTTTGGGTCTCTTCCAATTGCCCAAACATTCACAAAAACTTGTGTGCCTTTGGGTATGAGATATTCCATATAGTTGGTGTCCTCCATAGCATTTCTTGGGAAGAGCAAAGGGAGTGGAGGATGTAATCGGAATGATTCCTTTACAACAGCCTGCAAATACGGAAGGTTTTCGATGTCACTCTCTTCAACCTTCCTGTTTAGTCCCACTACTTGATCAATCTCTTCCTTGACCTTTGCGAATGCGTGGGGGTTGCGCAGCAGCTCAGCAAAACTCCATTCTATACTAGTTACTGAAGTATCTGTTCCAGCCATAAACATTTCCTGCATAATTCATTCATTCAAAATTGACTCAGCATTCAAGTATTTGTGGAACTTAATGTTATAAGCACTAAATGAAACCATACACAAGTACGTTATAACTGAAATCTAAATGAAAGGTTGCCATGGAAAGTATTTATTAGGTATCAAAAAGAAGGAAAGGTTACCATGATAAGCATGTTTGCATGCTTCTCTGTAAAGCTATCTGGTCCGTCTTTACCATCTCTTTTATAATCGAGCAACGTATCTAAGAAATCTTTCTTCTTCTGGAATTCTCCTGCTTTTCTCTTATGAAGTCTCTCCTGCACAAATTTGGAAGAAATTCTCATGGTCTTTGTCATGTTCTCGATCATTCTTCTCTTCAGTCCCAATGGATCCATCCATTTCAAGAATGGAAGAAAATCTGCAATATTTGGTCTCGCGGCTAACTCAACAATTTCATCCAAGGAATTCAAAAATTCACGTCCTTCTGGATTCGTGGCATCAAACAAGTCCCTGGACAACATGAGATTACCTATCATGTTGAATGCCATGAGAAAAAGGAAACGTCTTAGTTGCACTGCCCCGGTCCCTCCTTGGGCACATGATGCTATTGAATCCTCTTCAATCCACTGGATCATGTTATCAAGGATCCTTCGTCTATCATCAGTTGACTCGCTCATTCGTCTGTGAGACATCAACTCCATGGAGCAGAGGCGTCTTAAGACACGCCAGTTTCCACCATAGCTGTTCATTGCTAATGACCCTTTATCGAAATCTAACGCGGTTAGTGTATGAGGTGCCTTACGGTCACTGAAAGTAACGTCGTGCTTCTTGAAAAGTTCAGTAGCAGATGCAGCATTTTGTATAACCATGGTGCCTCTTGATCCTAGCTGCAGCCAAAGAATAGGTCCATACGTACTCTTTAGCTTGTGCATGGTTTGGTGCGGCAACTCTCCAAGGTGGAACATGTTACCGAAAATTGGCCATCTTGGAGGCCCTGGTGGTCTCTTTCCAGAAGATCCATTTCTGGCCTTTACTAGAATTAGTAGTAGAAGACGAAGAAGAACGAGACCAGCTAACACCGAAACAATCAAAGGGTTGTTAGCTGAATGCACACTCCACTCCATTTTCAAAGTGTTAACTCCTCTAGTTCACAAAAAGTTGGAATGCTTTTCTTGCTATCTCGACTGTCTATATATAGGCCAAAACTTCAATGTCCGAAGTATAAACATTGCAAGATATTATCCTTATTTCATCATTTATTTAACACTTTCTATGTGTAACCTAGCTGGCATGTTAAAAGAAAAGAGACAAATACAATTGTTTTTTAAATTGGTTTGCGAACTTGGTATACACATAAGAAGTGATAAATAATTAAATGATATCTAGTGCCACTAAGGCTTTGGTCTAGTGGTGTGTACCTCGATATATATGTGAGAAGTTACGAATTCGATTATCACTGATTATATTATGTTGTATAGTATTAGGGCCTTTTCTAGTATTAGAAGAAAAAAAAAAGGATATATATAATATTTCTCATTTTATATTTGCATTTCGTTGACTTAGTGCATTTGCCTTAAATAATTACACAAACGTTTCAGTTTTTCCAATACGTTACCAGAGTTTGGCGACGTGGCTTATATAATTCCATAAACTGATTTCTATTCAACTTTGTTGACTTAGTGCATTTGCCTTAAATAATTACACAAATGTTTCAGTTTTTCCAATACGTTACCAGAGTTTGGCGAGGTGGCTTATATATAATTCCATAAACTAATTTCTATTTGAACTTTGTTGAAGATAATCAAAAATATAATAAACTCCTCTTTAATACATTACAAAAAAAATGTCAAATGCGAAGATCAATTTCTGTCTTTTTTCCGTGGCCAAAAGAGTCTAGGCGACGGCAAAAGGATGAAAATCGTCCGTCTCCAAAATCATCATCACCAATTTGCCTCGTAGTCGCCAAATCATCTCCTTTCGCTACCGTATTTTTGTCCGTCTCCAAAATCTATCTCCAAATCATCTCCGAAAAATTATCATCTCCATACTGTTGTCAATAAAATTCCGTCTCCAATTGGTCTTCAACCATATTCGGTCTCCAACCACATTCGGTCTCCAAACCGTCTCTAAACAATTCCGTCTCCAAGCCGTCTCCAAAAAATTTCGTCTCCAAATAATTCTGTCTCCAAACCGTCTCCATCCTATTCCGTCTCCAAACCGTCAGAGTTTAAGTACCAAAAAGGTCTTGGATTCAAAGTCACCGCCAAATATTAAAAGTGTCCAAGTGTAAGACTCAAAAATTAACTTCACATGTACTTGCGAAAGCATGTTAAAAATAATAAATAATATAATAAATTTTTTTTAAACAATTTAGACTTTTAGATGAGGTGTTCACTTAACAAACATAACAGAATGACAAATATGTTTCATTCTTCGATCAATTATCAATAAGCAATCATGATGGAAACCTATTGTAAAGTTCTGAGAAGACAATGACTGAAAGTTGCGGGTGAGTGAAAATGAATAGCTTTTCGGTCAATGAAAAGTTGTGTGTTAGCAACCAATAAAAAATAAAAAATTTACTAGAAAAAGACCCTAAAGATCTCCAGTTTCAACCAATATTCTCTTGTTTAATATATAGTCAGCCCCTTGATTAACTTAAAATATGTAATGAAAGTTAATTGAGACACCCTACTATAACATAAGATTTGTAGTATTAAGGTGAATCTAATTTGATTTTGTACTAGGTGAGTTTCTCATCATATTGAAAGAGAAAAAACTTACACGGAGTGGGTTTTTTGCTGGATAGCTGAATGATGCTGGACAGTGTTTGATAACACCTAGAGAGCGTTAAATAGCAACTGCAATGAATGACGACTAGGCTGGAGTGGTGTTTCTGGGTAGCAAAAGGTAAATTGTTAGAAAGAAAAAATAAAGTATTTTTCAAATATTATAATTTAGGGACCCCTTCCAGCAATATGATGTCAATTTGGGGGTGATAAGGATTAATTGTATTTTAAAATACAATTAATCCTTATCAACGAGCGGTCTTATGGCCAGTAGCCTGATGGACGAGAGTATCGGAAAGTGTCCCAGTAAGACAATCCATGATAAAACTGTCATAGCGGTTCCATTCTGCAACCGCATCGGAAGAGGATTTTTCTGGTTTAGGGGGAGAAATAGTTCCATCAACGTAGCCAAGTAACGAGTTAAAGGTGAAAATCTTATTAATGAATTTTGAAATCCTTATATTTTTTATTGTCCTTACCAATTTAGAAGTTACGTAGTTGTAAATTTTTAAGTCGCATTTAGTAGAAAAAGTCTAATGTGAAATTTTTCTTGTCTTTTTAGTCAAAAAGGAAATTGCATGGAAAAAGTGGTCTAATGTGAAACTTCTTTTTCTGGTAAACAATGAAATTTGTATCGAAAAGGAGGTCCAACGAGTAACATTTATTTATTTATTTTTCGGTAAAAAATGAAATTGCGTTGAAAAAAAGGTCTAAAGTGAAAATCTTTTTTTTTGGTAACAAAATAAAATTGCATTAAAAAGAGGTCCAACGTGAAACCTTTCATTACATTGGACCTTGCTTATAATGTCTTTCAACTACAATCTTGATTTATTAAATTAGATTATAATTATATCTTAAGTTTCTATTGTATGTATGTTAGTACTCTATCTTATCTTAATGTAATCTCTTTTTTCCCTATTTGAAAAAAACAAAAAGAACTTAGGATACAAGAGGAAAGGAGATACATACATGTATCTTTTGAAAGGTTGATCTATGTAAAATAGTGCTTACTATCATATTATTTAGAAAATACGTGCTTATATTTTTATTTTCCCCTTTTTTTGGGTTAATGACATAGTATTTAGAGTAACTATGCATTATAGTCTCTAAATTATGTAATTAAAAAGTTGAATTAATTAATTTTATGTTCCATATTTTATAATATTTACATCACGATACACAGGCATAAAACGAGTTTGTGAGTAAAAGAGAGACAATAGGTAGTGGGTGATGTGAAGTGACATGATCAAAAAATGGAGGTTTGTCCTTTGTAAACTTCTGATACCATGTAAATGTATATTTATAATTTTTTATTCATGTCCATTCTAATAATTAGAACCGCATACTTAAAATCTAATTGTAAGGGTAAGTTCATATATTTAGCTCACAATTTTTCAGTATTTATAATTGCATAGCATTAGCCCAAAAAAGGCATGAGCCACGTGTTAACAACATGGCTCATGCCTTGTCAAAAAGAATTTTTTGTAAAGACGTAAGCTTGTGTGTTTGTTTCGTGAGTCGTTCTTCGAAATGATTCCAAAATTGCGACGATTGGTCCTCAAAAGTTTTTATAATTGCATAATCGACCCTTATGCTTTCGTCAATGACCCAACCATCATTTAAGTGAAATATTAGATTACAAAAATAACCTTTGGTACATCTTCCCAAGTCTGAATTTTCAAATTCCCTAGGCACCATTTCACTTACTTTCCCCTCACGTCACTTCACACTCTTCTTTTCCCCCTTCTCTCTCTGAATCACTCTCTAATTTCTAGTAGTATCATTAATTTTGTATCTTTTGTCATAAATCGTCCATCTAATATTATAAAATGTGTATCATACTCAAAAAGTGATACATCAAATACGAAAATGACCATTTGTAATGTGAAACGATAAAATTCTTGAAGCATTGAGGCATGTATAGACTTGTCCCACGAATGACAATAGGTTGGGTACTCGCTAAAATTTCTAAAACTAAACCTGAACTTGATTAGTATAATTCTTATCGAACCCGACCCGATATCAGCCTATTGTAAATTAACTGTATTATACCACATTAATCAATATACCTAAAAATAAATTTGGTTATTTGTAACATTGTCATTTTGAGAACCAAAAATTTGTCCGATTACGCTAGTCCCAATGAATCTAAAAATTTTCTTAATATAATTAAAAGCCAAATATGTACAGTAAAAGAACATAAATTTTACTTAATAAAATTAGAAGTCAAATATTTATATAGTAAAACAACCCAAATTTTCCTTAGTAAAATTAGAAGCCAAATACTCAATGTCGTTGCATTCACATTACTCATTTAAACATAATAGTATATTGCTACATTATACCGTAGAACCTCTTTAAACTAATATTTGATAAATTAATAATCTCTTTGGATAATAAAAATGTCTAGTCCAGACTTGGGTCCAACGTAAAAATTTGATAATTTGGATAAAATTATAAGGTAATACATTTAAAATATTTCTTTTATATTTTATCTACCTAAATATTTTATAAATTAATGATTAGATAAAAATACATAATAAATAGACAATGAGATTAGAAAATTTTGTTCTAATCCTAATCCTTACGAGATTAGAGAAACGTATTCTAATCTTACTAAATTAGATTCTTGTCTTCTATTCTCATTAAACCTTTTTACTTGTCTTTTCAGATTGGTCTGAAAAAATATGAGTCACTTTTCAAAAAACATTTCATAAATATAATATGTTTACTATTAAGCCAGAAAACTAAAAATACATAAATAAATTAATAGTTATTAATTTATTGATAAATTAATATCTCGCTAAATTAATAGAGTTTAGTGGTTTCAAAACTATTAATCTAAAAAGGTTATATTGTATTACTTATTTAAACATCATCTTGTATGGTATGGTCGGTTTCATATTACCTAATGCTCAAAATATAATAAACGAATATTAGTTTACAAAATATATATATATATATATATATGTGTGTGTGTGTGTGTGTGTGTGTGTGTGTTTTACGATCAAACGTAACTGGTTTAGAGGAGTGTAGTCATCCAATTACTCATTAAAGACAATATGAAATACCGTAAATTTACCGTCAAACAAGGTAAACTTTTTATATTTTCTTATAAATTCTAAAGGAAGGCAAAATACATTTTTTAATCGCTAAGACAATACGAGGAAAACAAATTTTATCCCGAATGGTACCCCTTCTTGCATATCCATACAAGACCCAAGTAGGTGGGTTGAGGTCCTACGAAGTACCCACTACTTGGAGTACCTTCCCAAAAGGAAAAAGATGTATCTCTCAAGTTCAGTTCTTCTATATCCGTTGGGCGAGAACCCTTTTACTCAACACAGATCCTCCGTGTGATGGGCATGTTACGTCCAAAACCCAGTCCATCGGGAACCAAGCTCAAGACGCAATGACACACGGACATTATAACGCTTGAAATATGAACAACTCACGAGACACCAGAAAACACGTCTTTCATTCTCAAAGGACCGCATCATATAAACAACATTTCAACATATCTCTTGCAAAATACACTAATCATACATTCGTTCGCTTGGCAAAAGTAAACAACTCTTTCAAAACTAAAGCATTCTTCAGTATAAACATGCGCTAAGATATAAAACTAGCTAGTTGTGATCACGATCCAACGTGACCAACCATATATATACAACAAAACACTAAACTTAAAGAAAGACAAGTTAAATCATCAAGCATACATTACATGAACTTCAAAAGCTTCTAAACAACAAGTCTAAACAATTAACAACATTCTTTTCCATCAATAGGTCATATCACACACAAGTCACATTCTCGGCTCATTAATCGCTTCTTTGTGCACATAGTCAACACCAAGCACACCTGTAACATGCATTAAAGATGAGTGAGCTAAACAGGCTCAGTGATGAAGGGTAAAAGGAAGTTTTGTATGCTTTAACCTGAAAACCATTTGAAACACATAAAAAACAACATATCACATTTATAACCAAGCATTCATATTCACTTAATAACTTTGAAACGTTCTCACTAAACAACATATTAAGAGGTTACCGCTTTGGAGCACTTGTTGATGTCGACACTTGTAACTTTCTCACGAACTCATCTCATACACTTATCTTTCCCACTAGTGCACACCGGATGTACACGAATCTACGACCCAATCACAAAAGAGAGGGAATAGAACATGGTAGTTGTGCAATTACCGGCAAGCCCTATGCCTCCCAACATGACACGATGCTACCATGATGTAATAAAGGTTGCAACCTATCGCATAAGGGTATCCACCCAACGCTTCGCATCACATAGCATCAAATATATTCAATCGCATCACATAACACGCATTCACACATTCATATCAAGTAGGAAGACCAACAACACAAGTTATCTCCCGACCACATTAAACATTAACAACACATCCATTTGACAACAAAGTAGGGTTCCAACCATTAACAACATTAACAATACCTTTCAACAACTACTCATTTCCATTAATTACACCACAAGAACATATACTCAACGCATTAACACCAACATTTAAACATCATATAAGCCATTTTCAATGTCATATTAGTACCCGTCTCTTAACACATCCAACATTAAGACAACATTTAACCACTTTTAAATCCCTACAACATATTCATTCTTTATAACACATTCATGCTTTATAACACATTCATTCTTTATAACACATTAACAACAACTAAGCCTCAAATGAACATATAACCAACACATTAACCATCACAAGAACATGATCTCTACAACACATTAACATCACCCAAGCTCATAAAAACATGACCTTTACACATTAATACCAATTAAACCTTGGAAGAACATGATCTCTACAAACTAACTCCAACGTTTTCACATTATTTAACCATCCTATGAATCTCTACAACACATAACCTCAACACAATCAATATAGTAACCAACTACAATGCATTATGAACTCATTACAACAACAAACTAAGCATTAAACAAGCCAAACATGTCAATCTCTACAAATGCATCATTGCTGGAATTTTGGAAATTTTATCAAAATAAACCCCGAAATTCACCAAATTCACTCCAAAGCCATGAAATCATATCCCAATCACATATATATAATCATAAACACCAAAGCCAACTCAAATTCTCAACTTCCAACTAACAAAGTTGGCATAAAACCAACTACTTTGCCTCCAACAAGTTCATATGCATATATAAAGCTCTCAAATCACTACTACAACATATATTTATCTCTACAAGCATTTATAACACAATTATATAAGATTTTCATGGATCAAAGTAAGCATACACATGCAATAACTTGAAACCCTCACCTAAAAATTGTTGGAAAATGCAAGATATGACAAGTAGCTATGAAGAACAATCTTTGAGCTATTTCCACTTTGATTTGGCCTTGAAATGCAAGAATTATTCTTCAAAAAGGGCAAAAACTAGTTTTTTTCTATTTTCTCTTCTTTTTTTCTCCTTGGCCCGATTTTCGTCAAGTGTTTTCTAGCTTCTTCCTTTTGTTGTTATGTGCATATTGTATGTATATGTGTAGTATAATATTAAGTGGTCAAATGGTCAAAGGAAGACATATTATGCTAAATCAAAGTAGTCAAAGTTGGCATTCTAAGCATTTTCTATTATTTTTATATATCTATATGTATGAATTGTTTATAATATGAATATATATGTATATAAGAGTCAAAATATGGTCAAGCATGGTTGGCTTAGCAAAATATGACTATATTTATATGTAAATATGCAATTTAAATGCGAATATGGTGTATTAAAAATAAATAAATACATTATTAACATATAATACTACCAAATAATGTTTAAAGTAAATGATTGCACATAAAATGCACATTAGTTCATGCTCAGGTCTCACGGATATACCTCTTTCATGTGTCCCTCTATCGTGAAATAAAATCCCAAGTCAGTAAGATGTCAATGGCTCGAGGTAGAATATTCAATGGGTACTTAAAATAAAATAAATAAGGATGAATCCTCTATACCTAAATAGGTCATTGCAACATTGACATCTCTAATGGTAATTCTTGCTCGGTTATCATAAACCAAGACTTTGTACAAATCTTCCCTAATGAATCCAACATTATCATAATCCATGATTCGACTAGAACTTATTATGAATATTTGCATAGCATGAGTTTTTTCTCACATTATACAGTGTAATTTAGATTTGTTCTTTTTTTTTTGGTACCCAATTTACGAAACATTTAGGGATAAATTCTTTTACAAGTTATGATATGTTTTCATTTACATTAAATGGCATTGCTTATACAATAAAAAATACAAAGTATAGCAGAACCTCTTTAAATTAATACTCAATAAATTAATAATATCTTTCCAATAATACAATTATTCGGTTCTGACTAGGAACCAGTGTCAAAAATTATTAATCTCCATAAAGTTATAAAATAAGGAATTTAAAATATTTTATAAATTAATAATTAACTAAAAAGTATATAATAAATTTAGTATAAAGTTTTCTAAAAATATGAATTAAGAGTAGCTTCACTTTTGTTGAACTTCAAATCTAGCTAAATCTCATATTTATAAATTCGCAATGCACACAAAAGACTTTGGGTTGTATTGCAACAAAAAGTTTTGATGGTTTGTGTGACACCCCGGGCCTAGCATGTAGTAAATAGTGCCTATTTGAATATGTTTATGTGTTATTTTAATTTATTGTGTGAGTTTATGTGTTTATTTTAACTTTTGTATTTATTTAATAGCTTTACTTTTTCTATTTCTTTCAAATGTGCATTAACATTTAATTAATTCAAATAAATGATTTAACCTATTACTTTGTCATTTATATTATACGAGATTATTCCTTATACCTAATAGATTAAATTTCATATTTTTAAAATGAGCCTTGAGCCTGGGGCTAATTTTTTACTATTTTATTTAAGCGATTTTGTATTTTTCCTATGTTTATTAACTTATATTTAGTACTCGTTCATTGTTATTTCATGCATTGCACGCCAAGAGTATGAGTTATAAAAATATTTTTGGTACCGTAGGAATAGTAAAAACAATGTACATTTGGGCTAGTTAGATTTTAATTGACTTTTGGGCTTTGTTATAGTTTCATATGCATTATTTTACTAAGCCAAATATACCCACATGTAATATATATACATATATACTCTACATACATATATACTTAGCTAAAACAAAAGAAAAAAAAAAAGCAAAAGCTCCCTTGAAGCCGACGGCTAGAGAAAGAAAAGGAAAAAAAATTGAAGCTAGGGCTTTGCTTATTGGTGCAATCCAAGCTTAGTTCAGGTTGATTCTAGACTTCCTTAGCTCAATCCTAGCATCTACAACCTTGGTGGGGTGAGGGATTTCATTATTTCATGCATTTAAAGTTTATGACATGTTAATATAAAATTTTGTTTTGATGTTATATGCAAATATGTTGCTAGATTGTTGTATATTTTAGTGTTTCCTAGTTATGGAGACTTGTTCTATGGTGTGTATTGTTTTGAATGCTTCAATTTTACAAATGACCTAAGGTTGAAGAAGATGAATAGTAATTTTAGGCTAGTTTGATGTTTCTTGCTTGTAAGCTTGTTTCTATGTTGTCTAGGAGTGCCATAAGTGTTATTGAACCTAGATGAACGTCTAAAGTGACTAGAACTTGCCTAGAACTTGATATTTTGAATGTGATCATAAAGGGGAAAAGTGTAGTTATAGGTTATTTGCTTAGTTTAATGTTTAATACCTATGCTATAAGTATTCTTGAGGCTAGTTAACTTAGATTAGTTAGATTGGGGTTAAAATGAATTTTGAGCAATTGAACACAAAAGGGGCTGAATGTGTATTATGTTGTCCGTGGATGTTTGTGTGTTTTAGGGAGCTTGGTAGTGGTTCATTAGAGAATGTGGTGTGTTTAACTAGGTTACAAAGTGTCCTTGTTGTTATATAGCTTGTTTAATGGCTAAAAAATGTAAAGGGCTAGTTTTTAGAAAATTGAATTAGTTGTTGGTAATTGTTTTGCAATTTACTAGCTAAGTGTCTAATTGTACTTGTATGAAATGTTTAACTAATTGGATGAGTTTTGTGAGTTGGTTTGAATGTTAACATTGTTATGAATTGAAAGAATATGCTTATATCTTGTTTATATTGATATATTGCTTATTAATTGTAACATACGTGCAAGAGAAACCTACTTTGTTGTCCTTCGATTATGTGTATATTGAATTATCTCGATTATTGTTATCTTGTGTGAATCGTATCGTGGTTGAACAACCATATTGTCGGGGCCGATGTATTGGATATTCACTGGGCCGCAGCGAGTTTTCCAGTGAGTATTCAATCTTCGTGTTGTAGTCCCTCACTCGCCTGGTCCGGAGATTTCCAAGGGGTGTTAGGTCGTAGGATTTTTGGGTACATCCGGAGTACACCCACTGGAGTGTTTGGGGTTATACCAGCAAACTAATTGAGCTCGTGGTTCATGGATCAAGGTTCGTGATTGAGATCAAGACTTTGGAGTGTTTGGGGTTATTGAAATTGTATCCTTTTAAATGTGTGATACTTAGTTGTTTAATTATTTCTATCTTGAATAGTTACTTGTACTTGTGATTAATTGTTGCATTGCACGAAAAAGATTTTGAAAACACCCCGGTTAACTATTCCCCTCCCTCACTGAGCAATAGTGTTTTGCGCACCCCTCTTTTTAACATTTTTAGGTTTAGTACGAAGGAATTGAAGTGCCTACAAGCTGTCTGAGCTTCTATGCATTGGAGTGTTGTTTGCTCGTAATTGCACAATTTGTAAAGTAAAGACTTAGTTGAATTCGTGATCTTGTATTTATTTTGAAGTTTAAGTGATCCTGTGTATAAATCAATAATCTTGAATGTATTTTTTATATAAAGAGATATAATTATAGTTTAAATTAAAGATAGTTAGAGTGGTATGATAACTTAGTAAATGTATTAGATTAGTATTGTTTAAGTCCTAATTCGTATACGTACCTTGTCTAAGAGGAAAAGAAAGCTAGCATAGTCTTATGATTTAGAGATGGAACTTTATAATTGTGTTTTGGGATATGGTTTGTGTTGATTCTTCTATGTGCAGGTTTGTAGATAGGCCTAAGTATAGGAAAAACTCTATCTATTTTTTTTCTCTTTTTTGTGTCTTGGGATTTTAGGATCGAAGACCGGATTTCGTGAGGGGTCGGGTCGTTTCACATGGTATCAGAGCTTAGTTAACTCTCAATTGGGATAGGTCCTCGGTCTATTGGTTAGTGAACCCCGAGTGTGTGCATATGAAATGTGTTTTGAATAAGTATGTGCTTGCATGTGAAACCTGTGTGTTCCTGAATAAAAATGTACCCTTCTGTGTCATACTTGTGTAGAATGTGAAAAATGTGTGACATGTGCAATTATGTAGTATTATGTGCACCTGTGTGTTGTATCTGTATAATATGTGTTTATCTTGAGGGCATGAAGGGTGCTTTTAAATATGTGGAATGTGTATTACATGAGTTAATAGTGCTGCATTACATGGTGACCTTGCATTAAGTAATCCAATTCTTGCCCTCTCCTCTGATGATCAACCATCGAAGATTGGCGTTTGGAATCCAATGATTAACAATCACTTTGGTACATCAACTGGATATTTTCTTTTGGATTCTTGTTGGCATTTTCAATTGGTATTTGATGTCGAAGATTGGTGAATGGCTTCAATGATTGGGCTCGGTATTCTTATTTGATACTCTCATACGATATTTTCACCAGCATTCCTTATTGAGATTGATATCCGGAGGTTCTTATTTGGAATCTTTATTCGGTATTTCTCTAGGATTCTTATTGGTATTTTTGTATGGTATCCTATAGCAAGCATTTTATTTGGAATATTTATCTAGCATTCTTCCCCGGTATTTCCTCGGAGATGCTACTCGGAATTTTTATTTTGATTTCCTAATTGGAGCTTTTATTTGGCGTTCATATTGCCTTTATTTGGCGATCATAATCGGGATTTCTCTTTGGCACACTCTTTCATATTCTTGCCGGAGTTTCTTATTGACATTCTTGTGTGGAGTTGATCTAGCGTTCAGAGCTTCATTTTGTACTCGTGAGTCAGGGCTATTGCAATTCGATGTGAAATGCACTTATGAAGAAACAATTGCGAGGACGTAATTTTCTTAAGGGGGGAGAGTGTGACACCCCGGGCTTAGCATGTAGTGAATAGTGCATATTTGAATATGTTTATGTGTTATTTTAATTGATTGTGTGAGTTTATGTATTTATTTTAACTTTTGTATTTATTTAATAGCTTTACTTTATCTATTTCTTTCAAATGTGCATTAACATTTAATTAATTCAAATAAATGATTGAACCTATTATTTTCTCATTTATATTATACGAGATTGTTTCTTATACCTAATAGATTAAATTTCATCTTTTTGAAATGAGCCCTGAGCCCGGGGCTAATTTTTTAGTATTTTATTTTCGCGATTTTGCATTTTTTCTATGTTTATTAACTTATATTTAGTACCCCTTCATTGTTTTTTCATGCATTGCATACCGGGAGTGTGAGTTATAAAAATATTTTTGGTACCGTAGAAATAGTGAAAACAATGTACATTTGAGCTAGTTAGATTTTAATTGACTTTTGGGCTTTGTTATAGCTTTATATGCATTATTTTACTAAGCTAAATATACCTACATGTAATATATATACATATATACTCTACATACACATATACTTAGCTAAAACAAAAGAAAAAAAAGAAGCAAAAGCTCCCTTGAAGCCGATGGCTAGAGAAAGAATAGGAAAAAAACAATTGAAGCTAGGGCTTTGCTTATTGGTGCAATCCAAGCTTAGTTCAAGTTGATTCTAGCCTTCCTTAGCTCAATCCTAGCATCTACAACCTTGGTTGGTGGGGGATTTCATTATTTCATGCATTTAAAGTTTATGCCATGTTTATATAAATTCTTGTTTTGATGTTATATGCAAATATATTGCTAGATTGTTGTATATTTTAGTGTTTCCTAGTTATGGAGACGAATGCTTCAATTTTACAAATTTATCTAAGTTTGAAGAAGATGAATAGTAGTTTTTAGGCTAGTTTGATGTTTCTTGCTTGTAAGCTTGTTTCTATGTTGTCTAGGAGTGCTATAACTGTTATTGAACCTAGATGAACGTCTAAAGTGACTAGAACTTTCCTAGAACTTGATATTTTGAATGTGATCATAAAGGGGAAAAGTGTAGTTATAGGTTATTCGCTTAGTTTAATGTTTAATATTTGTGCTATAAGTATTCTTGAGGCTAGTTAAAGGCTTAGATTAGTTAGATTGAGGTTAAAATGAATTTTGAGCAATTGAACACAAAAGGGGCTGAATGTGTGTTATGTGTGTCCGTGGGTGTTTGTGTGCTTTACGGAGCTTGGTAGTGGTTCATTAGAGAATGTGGTATGTTTAACTAGGTTACAAAGTGTCCTTGTTGTTATATAACTTGTTTAATGGCTAGAATCGTGAGTTGGTTTGAATGTTAACATTGTTATGAATTGAAAGAATATGCTTATATCTTGTTTATATTGATATATTGCTTATTAATTGTAACATACGTGCGAGGGAAACCTACTTCGTTGTCCCTCGATTATGTGTTTATTGAATTATCTCGATTATTATTATCTTGTGTGAATCGTATCATGGTTGCGCAACCATATTGTTAGGGCGGATGTGGGATATTCACTGGGTAGCAGCGGGCTTTGTAAGGCCCAGCACGAGACCATATGTGCATATGGATCATATCATACATAGTTAAATCACTTAATATGCATTTACCTTGTTTTATATGCTTTTATACTGGTTTATGTGCATTTATCTCGATTTACGTGTATTTTATCGTTTAACATACAATTAAGTGTTTTAGATGTTGTAGGAATTTAATTAGAAACTATTGGACTAAGCCTAGCAACTAACTAGTTAGTATACAACTAGAATGGCATGGAAGAAATAACATTAAGTTATAAGGGCAAGGTGGTCTTTTGGACCTTAGATATTATTCTACCAACACAATTACATACACATTACACACACACAAATCTGAAAACACACACTCACACCCACTCGACACACCCACTACACCCACTACACTCAGATTTTCGTCCATAGGAAGGAGAGGAAGATGAGACGAAAGATAAGAGGGAAGAAGGAGAAGATTTCAAGCCATTACTAAGCATTTTTCCTTGCATTTTCCCTAGATGAGGGATTTATTCAAAATTTATTGATAAAGCTCATCCAAGGTTATATGTTGTATATTGTTGATTAATATTGCTTATGGAGTTCATACATGACCTCATTGTGAAGTTGGTTGTATTTATGTGTTGTAGACCTAGGTTTCGCCTAACTTGTGTGAATGATTTGGAGTAGTGGTGTGATGAGCTAAATGAGTTATTGAGTGTGTTGGAGTAGATACAACTTGTATACAATATTAGAGGCAAGATTCTAGCATTTGAGAATTATTTGGTTAGGTTGATGTTTTGAGCAATTGTTGATTTGGATGTTATTTCAAGGTGGATTGATTCAAAGGTGTTATACCATGATTTGTGACCTTGATTATGTGTTTTAGTAGTCTCTTGAGTGCATTAAGTGTTTGGGAAGCATTGGTGGTATGGCAAGCAAGTTAGGGGTCAAATGGAGTGAATTTACAGGTTAGTTTTACCCAGGCCAGTCAAGTGAAGTCGCACGAGACACTCACCTGACTACTCGACCAACTTTGGGCTTCATTTACTGGAAAAGCCGGTCGAGTAAGGTTGGGCAAGTCACGTCCGACTTCTACTCTCATTCTGTGCAACAATTTTCCGAAGACCATATCTCGGTCAATTCAACTCTGAATTGAGTTATGTTTGATTCTAGATCTATATACCTTCGATAAGATTTAATTCTATACCAAAATCAGATTATTTGGAGTTTGGAAAAGTAGAGAATTTAATTGTTTAAGTTACATTAATGCAGAAGCGTTGAAGTTGTTACATGCTATGTTCCAATATTGGAGGCAACCTATTCCGTTGACCTCCACTTGCATGTTATGGGTTATATGAACTCTATTTGGAACATGATTATACTCTTATGCCTTTGATTACTGTTACTAACTGGTGGCAACCTATTTTGTTTCCTCCGAGCTTGTTTTACATTTGAAACCCACTCTTGCTCGGTGAATTCTCCTTGGAGAGATGAAAGGTGAATAAATGATACAGACAAGTTAATAAACCCCACGGTAGAAGTTCTGGGCCGCCTGGGCGGCGTTGGGCTTTCCAGTATAGACTTGAGTTACTGTGGTTTAGGTTGTCTCTGGGGTACCCTCTCTTAATTGATGTGTTGAAGATGATTTGACAAGAAAGCTCGAGACTGGCCATCTCTAACAAATTTCGTGATATTGTATCCTTTTTCTACATGATTCCTACTCTCACTGGGTCCCTCGAGGTCCTCGGAGAGTAGAATTGCTTGATTAAGATTGTGATTATCCCGTATTTGTTATTCGTGATATTTTGGTTATATGAAGTATATGCATAGCACGATTTTATAAATATGATTTCAAAATGATAAAATATTTGTGAAAACCCTTCCTTTTCCATCCTCACTAAGCTATATGCAGGATTAGGTCACCCCTCTTTCAACGATTTCAGGTGAGGCTGAGGCCGAGTCGATTGTACATGTAAAGGGCGATGAGGCTCTATGTGATGAGACTGATTTCTGTCTCTGTTGATCTTCATGCTTGTGTTGGGGATAGGCTTGTTAATAGAAACTGATGATGTACTTTTGAGCAACTTATGATATGTAATATTCTTTTGGATTCTTAACTACATACTAAGTATAATTACCATTCTTTTAAGGCCTAGGTGTTTGTAATTGGCCACGTGTAAAGTACATACAAGGATGCTAAGTCTTGTAAATATGACTCAGGTTGATGTGGCCTTTTAATGTCAAATGCCTTGAGTATACTTTTGTTGTTACTTGAGGGATGATAATATATGTTAGGTTGTTAACTAATGATCTTACAGGTATTAAGTGATTGACACCTCGCGCACCGACCTTAATCTCCTTGTTCTAGTCCCTCACTCGCCTGGTCCGGAGATTGCCAGGGGGTGTTAGGTCATAGGATTTTGGGGTACGTCCGGAGTACACCCATTGGAGTGTTTGGAGTTATGCCGACAAACTGATTGAGCTCGTGGTTCGGGGATCGAGGTTCGTGATTGAGATCAAGACTTTGGAGTGTTTGGAGTTATTGAAATCGTATCCTTTTAAATGTGTGATATTTAGTTGTTTAATTGTTTCTATCTTGAATAGTTACTTCTACTTGTGATTAATTGTTGCATTGCATGAAAAAGATTTTGAAAACACCTCAGTTAACTGTTCCCCTCTCTCACTGAGCAATAGTGTTTTGCTCACCCCTCTTTCTAACATTTTTAGGTTTAGTACGAAGGAATTGAAGTGCCTACAAGCTGTCTGGGCTTCTATGCATTAGAGTGTTGTTTGCTCATGATTGCACAATTTGTAAAGTAAAGACTTAGTTGAATTCCTGATCTTGTATTTATTTTGAAGTTTAAGTGATCCTGTGTATAAATCAATAATCTTGAATGTATTTTTTATATAAAGAGATATAATTATAGTTTAAATCAAAGATAGTTAGAGTGGTATGATAACTTAGTAAATGTATTAGATTAGTATTGTTTAAGTCCTAATTCGTATACGTACCTTGTCTAAGAGGAAAAGAAAGCTAGCATAGTCTTATGATTTAGAGATGGAACTTTATAATTGTGTTTTGGGATGTGGTTTGTGTTAATTCTTCTGGGTGCAGATTTGTGGATAGGCCTAAGTACAGGAAAAACTCTATCTATTTTTTCTCCTTTTTCGTGCCTTGGGATTTTGGAATCGGGGACCGAATTTCGTGAGGGTTGGGTCATTTCAGTTTAAGTACTTCTTTGCATGATACCAATTCCAAATGTTGTGTATCATTATCAATTTCATCTTTTTTTTTAAAAGTCAAATCATCAAGTTTATCTTGAGAATGTCCTATCATGTACTGGTACCAATGATCTCATCTACGCTTAAATAATGTTTGGTTTGATATAATGTACCATACACTACATGCACTTGTTTGAACAAAATTGACTACACTAGGTATTTATACTAATTATGAATAATTTAAAGAATTCTTAATTTGTTACATATGTATACTTATGGTACTTTAAATTTTAACTTTGTCACTTGATCTGATAATATGTATGTTCTTAAGCCAAAAATAAAAATATCTTTATAAATTAATAATTATTAATTTATCAATAAATTGACATATTTATGAATTAATAAAATTTAGTGATTCCAAATCTATTATTTAAAGAAAGCACACCTGTATATCGCATTATACCCAAAATCTATCATGTAATGCCCAAAAGTATACAAACTATATTTTTACAAAGTATTTGACCAAAAAATATATATCTCTACAACGTATAATGTAAATACAAAAAAAAAGCAATATAACATATAAAGTAAAAAAAAAACTTCACATCAAATGGTGCCTTGCAACACGCACAACATTTTGAGGCATTCAAACTTTCACAACTTGACAGAAAGGCATTTTTGTCTTCTTCCATAATTGGGGCTAAAGTATAAATTAAATAAACTTTTTGCATCGAATACCAAAATCTATCATATCTATACACAGTATCACGTGCCAAACCTACAATAGGCCAAGACTGGATGTTTGAAAACGTCCCAAAACAGGGGACGTTTTCAAGAATTTTTCTTGTTTCTTATATTCCTCAGTTAACAAAGTACAATATTTAGCCTGTGTGTAGTAAGGCTATGTAAAGTGATAAGAAAACAAAACAACAAAACCTATCAAGATAACCTACACGATTTGACTATATCAAGAAAAGTTCATCTATATCTTTTAAAATACAATTAATCCTTAACAGGGGGCAAACGAATTTGTTATTTTCATGGTTGTTGAATATAATAAATAAATACTATAAATTTATTTTTCACACATATCATTTAAGTTTTGAGACAAATAGTTATTAATATATATGATATTAGAGTTTAGGTACTAAAAAGTTATGAACTAAAAATTCACCGTCAATCATTTGTAAAATTATGTCCACATATAAAACTCAATCAAAAATTATCTAACTTATACGTGAGGGGACGTATTGAACACAATAAATAAATACAATAAATTTATTTTTTATAATTTAAATTTTAAATGAATTAATCACTTAATAAAGGATAATGAGTATTCTTTAGAGTTCATGCCTTTAGGAGAAAGAGGAGGGTGTGAATGTCTTATCCTTCTCTGTTTTCCTTCATTTTACCCTCATTTCTCTCCATCCAAAACGTTTGAAACTATGTAAAAAAGTTATCTCCTCACTTTTCTTCGCAATCACCAATATAAAGGGCTGCTTTATCCTCTGCCACTTGTTTCATATCCAAAAACTTGATCTTGACTTTATAACACCTATAATGCCCCATTGCGTAGAATTTGGATCCTTGAGAAGCAAAAACAAACCTTACGTCAATTCTGTGTTGCATATAAGGTTTGTTAAGGACGAAGTTTTTTGATATGAAACAAGTGACAGAGGGTAAAGCAGCCCTTCATATTGGTGACTGCAAAGAAAAGAGAGATATGTACCTACCACAGGAACAACAAATGATATTATTCAACACTTAACTAGCACGTGTACGTACTTTCGTTGAATAAAATTATTCATCCACAGGAAAAATAAATTATATTATTCAACATTTAACTAGCACGTGTATGTACTTTCGTTGAATAAAATTATTCATCCACAGGAAGAACAAATGATATTATTCAACACTTAAATAACACGTGTACGTACTTTCGTTGGATAAAATTATTCATCCACAGGAACAACAAATGATATTATTCAACACTTAACTAGCACGTGTACGTACTTTCGTTGAATAAAATTATTCATCCTTTCATTTGTTAAGTAACTTATCTGTTGGTCATATCTTAGACCAGGAAAAACAAACGATATTAAGGGCCCGTTTGTTTATCGTAAAATAATTTATTTGTAAAAAATAATTTTTATGAAAAATATTTTTATAAAAAATAAAATATTTTACAAGGCTCTGTTTGTTTACTGTAAAATAACTTATTAGAGAAAAATATTTTCTGATGTTTAGATATACCGTGAGTTCTATAAAATATTTTCTTCTTTCAAAAAAAATAAAAACATTTTCTATGAATGGGGCAATTTTATCTATTATACGAACTTATGAGATAAAAAATGAGGAATGAGTAGAAAAGAACCCCGTTTCCTAATTAACAAAGGGTTAAAAAAAATGATGAACGTTAACACGATTTTTTAATTGATAATTCAAATTGATACAACACGCCAAGCCTCCAACTTGAAAAGTTTTTAAGGGAAAAAAAAAAAACAAATCAAAGTAACAAAAAGTAGCAATTGCACTATCTAATTTAAACAGAATAAATCAAACATTCAATCTGGAGAAGTACAGTTCCATTGAGATCTTCAAGTGCAAAGCTGACCATCAACAAAGAGCATCTCACAACCACCAAAAGTATACACCATCTGAGTTGTACTCGTGACAAATGGCAAACTGTATGAAGAACTCCATGTTTATTTGCACAACGTATAGAAAAAGAAGATAATATTTACGGTTCGGGCTGCATTTTTTCACATTCGTCCCGTATCAACTGTAGATGCGTTTCATATAATTTGGAAATTTTGGATAATCATTTAAATAGGGATATTAATAATTAAATTTTTTTTTAATAAAAAAAATTTTAAATTTTTTACTAAAATAATCACTACAAATAAAAAAAAAACACCAAAATTAAAATTATAAAATAGCATAATATTACAAGTTAATAAAAAGATAAACTATAAAATTTATTTTTCTTACCTTTTGAGATGCAAAATTATTTATTAAATCGTCATAATTAAGTTTATCTAACAAATTCTTTTCAATAGACAACATAGGTAATCCATTTAATTAGAGCAGACTCTAGGACTCTAAGGTCCTATTGATCCCAATTAAAAGATACTAATTTAGAATAGACCTTTATCTTAAAAACAAATAAGTAATTTCTTTAAATTTAAGCCCCTAAACTAAAGGAACCTTGGACACAAGTCCAAACTGCCCTTAACTTGGGCCGACCTTGATCGACTGAAAAAGTATTAAGGACAGGTACCGTTCTCTAAATCTTGAAAACACAACCTACAATGATTTAGAATCTACAGTGACTAGAAATCAACAATTGAAATCAAAAGCTAGATTAACGGTAATATGAAGACTGCAAATGGCCAACATTTTGGTTTTAGTTGTTGCCATACAATTAATAATGAAAATTAATTTATGATAAGCATTTCAGTGGTAGGGTCATTTCGCGCTGATAGAAAGTAAGTGTTCGGCCACAAACATCAGTCAACATCTCATACCTAACAGAGAGACTTGGTTCCTGAACCCGCTATAGCTATAGAAGCCCGTCTAATTTCCTTCTTAGGCAGCCATGTTAACTTTTAATTCTCCTGATTTTGAATTTGAGATGGTGAACTGATTATATGCAAGACAATTAGTGCGTCTGATCTTTTCTTTTCAGACAAATTAAACCGGACCAGCCCAAAGCAAAGCATATAGGCGGTTTTGGGCTTGGATAGTTAGGTATCAGTTCAGCCCGATAAAAAAGGGAACTATTGGTCCAGTACTGGTTTTCCTTCACACACAATGAGAACGAACCAAACCACAGATTTCTACTTGTATGTGTGTGTTTGTCTATATAAACATACATTTTTGCCCTTGTAGAGACAACTATCCAAAAGAAGCTACTTGATAAAGCATATAATCAAAAACAACCTCTAAAGCTAAAATTACTAATCCAATACTCTAATTCCCACTCTCGAAAAGTCTGCAACTAAGATTCACATCGAGCTCAGTATTCACAAACATCAAACTCTTCAAGAAACTCAAAACATCTACACCAATTCTCGGCCATGAACTATTTGTTGGTTTCCAGTTGATTATCTGTAAGATTACATCAAGACTTCAAGATGCTGTTAATCAGTAAGTACCCATCAAACTTCAACATTCACAAGCTTTGGACTTTGGAGTAGCTAAATAGTTGGGGACTTGGGGTTAATAGATTGTTATGTCTCTGATGGATAAATCGATGAGATAATTGACAAGACATTACAGGCAGAGACACCATGAATCTTTTGCAATAAAAAAATACTAGTTCAGGAATACACAGTCTACAGGAGATTATTTTCTCATTATGTTTTCATTTGGGGCTAAGGGGTCCTCTGAAAAAAAAAAGGTAATTTTTTTTGCTTAGTTTATTAATACTTTTAGAAGTTTCTTGTAAAGTAAGATCAGTAGTTGGATTAGGTCTTCAAGCAAATAGCTCTGGCTAAAGTTCAACAATTTCAAGGTCAACTCAATCTCGAATACGTTTCGGGATAGATAAGATTTCGTGCTCAACCTCGAGTATTCAGATGCTTTGTTCAAAAGTAAACGAACCAAGCTCATTTAAATTGTATATCCGTGTTTATTTATATAATATGTCTATACATAAGTTAACGAGTTTCTTTAATTATTTCTATATATTTTGTTAATAAAATGTCAGTAGCAGAGTTGAGAATGATGAGATTAATATGTGCTAAAATTAGGAAGGACAAAATTAGGAACTAAATAATATGAGGAAAAGTGAGGGTAGCCCCGATTAAGGATAAAATGAGAAAAAGTCGTATGTGATGGTAAGGACATGTTAGAAGACCCAAAAAGCCATTTGTTAGAAGGTGGGATTATACGGAGATAGTATCAAGTAGGAAGGGTAGAACTAAGATGAGTCGGACAGAGACACTTAGGCAAGAACTCGCTTATATAGAACTAACAGAAGAGATGATTCTCGACAGAAATGAGTGATATCGAAAAATTTATATAGCCGACTCCACCTAATGAAAAAATTCTTGATTTGGTTTGGTTTGGTTTAACATAAATATTAACAGAGATGTTTGGCATCAATGCCAAATGAAGAAAAAGAAACATCGAGAATCAGAGATTCTTCCCTTGTCATAACACCCCAAACCCCCAACCTTGAAGCTGCTCACTTCAATGATGGCAAATGGTAATGCTCTTCTTTACACTTCATCTCTTATCTCTCTCTTCTGTGTTTGCCACGTTGTGTCTTTTCCTTCTTCTCAAGCTCTGATACAGCCACCACTTGTGGTGGTGTATTTTATTGGTTGTGTGTAGATCTAATAGGTTTACGAATTTCAGTGAGACTATTGATGCTTGTAAGAAATTCTTTCATTAATATTTTTCAAAGATTTTGGTGATGGGCTTTTTCAGTTCTTGGCAATATTTGATTAAGTTGAAACAATTATTTGTAGAAAAACTTGTGTATTTGATCTTAGGGTAGAGTCCCTATTTATACAAATTGATCAGCCATTATACATAGAAATATTCTAAATCAAATCAATCCATGCACTAATTCTACCCCTTAATTCTAGGGAATTCTTACAAAGACAAAATCAATCAGACGAGGGGGATCCCAAGCTGAGGTAAAATGCCCACGCCGAGCTGAGTTGGGCATATCCGAGCCAAGCACAGCACATTCAGCTCATTCTCGACTTGGATGCTGGTCCAACCTCACCCCGACCCCGGAGAACCCCGACCTCGGCAAATAACTGTTCTGATGGGACATAAAGCCTTGATGGGACATAAAGCTGCACCGCATTAAATGCTGTCGGCTCAGAATTTAGTATAAATAGAGCACCACCCCATTCATTTCAACGGTAACTGATCATTCATGCTTTCAGTTAATTTGCCAGCTCAGACATACTAATCATTCGCACGCCCGAGGGGAAAATCCGGGTCATCACCCCGCCTTTTCCTTCTCTTTCCTTGTGCAGGTTAAGTGGTCGACCTGAATATTCAACTCGGAGGCCAACCTGAAAGTCCAGCTCGGAGGCCAACCTGAAAGTCCAGCTTGGCAAAGCTTAGCTGTCCAATCTCAGCAGCGAGGTTTCCAACCTCGATAGTTTGGCGCCGTCTGTGGGGACAAGTTCTTTTTATCACTCTTCTCACCACTCATTGAGAAACCATCATGGTACAAACTAGAAGCCACAGCGCACCGGTAGAGGACTCGCCCAACCCGGACGAGGACCTCGAAACCAAGCAGGTGCCTAGCCAAGATCCAACCCAGACCGATGTTGGAATTAGTCAACGTATGCACTTAGCCTCGGAAACCAACCCCTCTACAGATAGAGACCTCAAATCTAGCCTATCACCGGAGATGAGGATCATACTTAAGATATTCTAGGAGCTAAAGGACCAGGTAGCCCGGCTAGCTGCAGAAACCCCAGTTCCACAAGCAGCTACGCCGCAGCCCACGCGTCCACAGTTCCGCATTCTAGCCCCGGGGCAAACCCGAGCACAAGACGGAGAAGGCTTCCTGGAGTCGGAGGCGAGACCCTTGGAGGCGAAAGGCAAGAGGGCGGCCCAAGCCAACCCCGAGCAGGCTAAGACCGCGGCTGCCATAGCCAAGGTCATTAACCAACTCGGCGTAAGTCCACTCTCGCCCGAGGTGCTGGCAACGCCATTGCCCACCGGCAACCGGATGCCCAACCTGGCCGTCTATAATGGGGACGAAGACCCGGCCAGCCACTTGCTCAACTTTGATCACCATATGACTCTGCATGATATGACCAACCTCATGAAGACAAAGACATTCCCGACCACCCTGGTTGGCAATGCCCTGGACTAGTTCCAAAAACTTCGTCCCAGCTCTATTGCAAGTTTTCATCAGCTAGCCGAGGCTTTCTTGTCCCGCTTCGCTGGAAGCCGACGTGCAACACATCATACCTCATCATTGCTGACGGTGAAGTAGAACAAAGGAGAAAGTTTGAGGGCTTACACGGCCCGATTCAATGAAAAGACTCTCAGGATCCCCAACCTGGAGGATTCTATAGTGTTAATGGCTTACCAAAGTGGGCTCAGGTCGGGACCCCTTACCTCTTCCCTGGCCATCGACCCTGTGGATACCGTAGCCGAGCTGATGGTACGAGCAGAAGGGTACATATACTTAGAAAAAATCTACCAAGCCAAGAGGGATGATGACAAGGAGAAGGAAGCCGGAAAGAGGGGAGAGACCTCCCGAGCCCAACCTGGGAGTAAGGTCCAGAATGATCGAGGCAAGCAACCTCAACAGCCAAAGCAGAACCCCAGGTTCACCATGTTCACTCCCTTTAACACCTCAAGGGAGCAAATCCTGATGGAGATCCAGCACCAGAACCACCTACCTCCAGCCCGGAGGATGAAAGGCCGACCTGAAAAGCGCAATAAGACCAAGTATTGCCGCTACCATATGGACTACGGCCACACCACCGAAGAGTGCAAAGACTTGAAACAGGAGATCGAAGCACTGATAGCCCGAGGTCACCTCCAGAGGTATGTAGATCAACAGCCGACCCGGAGTCAAGATCAGAGAGACAGAGAGAGAGTCCACCCAGGCGCCAAGCTGGGGGTGGACGTTTGGCTGTGATTGAGACCACCGCGGGAGGGTTGGCATCGGGTGGGGAGACCACAGCTGGTAGGAAGGGTTATGTTCGGGCTGGAAGAGAGTACGGGCTGGCACGGGGTCCGACCCCGGAGATGGAGGCGCTCACCTTCTCCTCAGAAGACTTAGAGGGTGTGATATTGCCCCATGATGACTTACTGGTGATCAGCGCTGAAATAACCAACTTCACCGTGAAGAGGCTGACGGTGGACACTGGGAGCTCGGCAGAAGTCCTATTTTTGAAGGCATTTGAGCAAATGGGGTTGGACAGGAGCCAGCTCAAACCATTGAAGGACACCTTAGCTGGATTCACCGGGCATGCCCACCAGGCTGAAGGAATTATTAACCTCCCCCTAAAATGGGAAGACGGAGACAACCGAGTTTCGATACAAGCCAACTTCATTGTAATGGATTGCAACTCCACTTACAATGGGATCTTGGGTCGGGTGGCACTTAATCATTTCAGGGCCATCCCTTCAACTTACCACCAGGCCCTGAAATTCCCGACCCCGGCTGGCACGGCCACCATCCGCGGAGCCCAGCTCTCAGCTCGGGAATGTTACGAAAACTCTCTCCGACCCAAATATCAGGTTGGCTGGGGACCAGATTTGCTCGAGGGGAAGAAGGATGCTAAGAGAGGGAGCTCGGCCGAAGACCTACAAGAGGCGGAGCTCTCTGATGAAACAAAGAAAACAAAGATCGGAAGTGAACTCTCTCATGACCTCAAGAAAGGTATAAGCCAATTCATTCTGAAAAATGAACACATATTTGCATGGTCTGCTTCTGACATGACAGGTATTGACCGGGCTGTGATTGAGCATCACCTGAATGCCGACCCGAATTACTATCCGGTAAAGCAGAAGCACAGGCACTTCCATTATGATAAGCAACAGATCATAGCGGATGAGGTGGACAAGTTGGTAGACGCCGGTCATATAAGGGAGATCCAATACCCGACCTGGCTATCCAACGTGGTATTGGTGGCCAAGTCCTCAGGCGGATGGAGATTGTGCATCGACTTCACCGACCTCAACAAGGCTTGCCCCAAGGACTGTTTTCCCCTACCTCGGATTGATTAGATGATGGATGCCACCTCCGGGTTCGAGCTACTATCTTTCATGGACGCCTTCAAAGGCTATAACTAGATTAAGATGGCTCCCGGAGACAAAGAGAATACTGCCTTTACCACCGATAAAGGTCTCTGCTACTATGAGGTCATGCCTTTTGGCCTCAAGAATGCTATAGCTACCTAACTCGGATGGTGAACAAGGCTTTCAAAAATCAGATTGGCCGAAATATGGAGATCTATGTAGACGACATGTTGGTCAAGAGCAGAAGGGCGGAAGACCATGTAACCAACCTGGCTGAAGCCTTCGCCGTAATGGAGCACTTTGAGATAAAGCTAAACCTGGAAAAATGCGCATTCAGCGTCAAGGCGGGAAAGTTTCTCGGCTTCATGGTTACAGCTCGCGGAATTGAAGCCAACCCGGAGAAGGTTCAGGCGATACTTGAACTGGCGTCGCCGACCTGCGTGAAGGAAGTCCAGGTGCTCGCGGGCAAGGTCGCGACGCTGAGCAGATTCATGTCCAGGTCGGCCGACAAATGTGATCCTCTGTTCAAAATATTGAGGAATCCTAAGAACTTCGAATGGACTAGGGAGTGCCAGGACGCCTTCCAAGAGCTGAAAACGTACTTGACTTCGCCACCCCTGCTATCCCGACCTGAGGTAGGGGAGGAGCTGGTACTATACTTGGCCTGCTCAAGCACAGCAGTGGCGACAGCACTGGTCCGTGAAGAAGGGAATGAGCAAAAGCCGGTCTCTTATGTTAGCAAAACCTTGCAAGGGGCCGAGGTGAGGTACTCCTCCCTGGAAAAACTCGCCCTCGCGCTCATCACTGAGCAAGAAAGCTGAAGCCCTACTTTGACGCTCATCCAATTAAGTTCATGACAGATGCCCCACTTAAATCCATCATGCACAAGTCGGAGGCGTCGGGCAGGCTGCTGAAATGGGCGGTTGAGCTGAGTCAATTTGACATCACCTACCAGCCCAGAACAGTTATCAAAGCCCAAGCCATCGCGGACTTTGTGGTGGAATGCACTGGCCGAGCCGAACATGACCTAGAGGATGTGTGAAAATTCCATGTGGACGGGGCGTCCGGGAAGTCTGGAAGCAGAGCTGGGGTGGTCATCCTCGACCCAACCCGACATGAGCATCAATACTCTCTCAAGTTCGCCTTCCTGGTGTCCAACAATGAAGCTGAGTATGAAGTAGTTATCGCGGGGCTGAAAATTACAGCTCAGCTCAGGGCACAAACAATTGACTTGAGCACCGACTCTCAATTGGTTGCTAGCCAGATATCAGGAGAGTTCGAAGCTAAGGATAATGCCATGCTGGCTTACCTCAACAGAGTCAAGGACTTGACCTCAGGGCTCAAGAGGTTCACGATACAACAAATCCCGAGGGAGGAAAATATGAAGGCTGATGCTCTGTCCAGGTTGGCCTTGGGTGAGAGCCGACCTGCCCTAGTCCATGTGGAGGAAGTGTCTGAACCTAGTATCCAATTGGGATACCAGCCGTATCCGAGCTCAATTTAAGCCGAGATTGAACCAAACCAATCATGGACTACTTGGAGGGGGGTATGACCCCGGAGGATGAAAAAGCAGCTCGAAAACTCATGAAACAGGCCTCAAGGTTTGTCATAATAGCTGGGCAACTCTACAAGAGAGCCTACACTTGGCCTCTCTTGAAATATGTCGACCCCGAGGAGGGAAACTATGTACTCCGGGAGATCCATGAAGGAATATGTGGAAACCACTTGGGAGGCAAGGCTCTAGCTCGGAAGGCACTGAGGTAAGGCTATTTTTGGCCAACCTTAGAACAAGATGCCAAAGAGTATGTAAAAAAGTGCGACACCTGCCAAAGGTTCGCCAATATACAGAGAAAGCCAGCAGTGGACCTCACAGTGATGATAAGCTCATGGCCATTCTATCAGTGCGGTCTAGATATCATCGGTTCATTGCCAACCAGTGTTGGCCAAAAAAAGCACGCCTTCGTAGCTGTAGACTACTTCACTAAATGGCCCGAGGCTGAAGGTGTAGTTAGAATAACAGAAAAGGCGGCATGAGATTTCGTATGGAAAAACATCATTTGCCGATTTGGAGTGCCCAAGGTCATCATCACTGACCACGGCAAACAATTCGACAGTGCATACTTTCGAGGTAAATGTGCTGAGATTGGGATCGACCTCAGATTCTCATCTATTGCTCACCCTCAAAGTAATGGCCAAGTTGAAAGGACTAACCAAATCATTTTGCAGGGCCTAAAAACCAAGCTAAAGGAAGCAGAGGGCCAGTGGGCATCGATTCTTCCCGAGGTGCTGTGGGCTCAACGGACCACCACCAGCTCGGCAACGGGAGAATCGCCCTTCGAGCTGGCCTTTGGTACTCAAGCAGTGCTGCCAGTGGAGATCGGGTTTCCGACTAGTAGAACCCTCCACCATGATCCAAAAATAAACGAAGCCCTAATCCGTGAAGAGTTCAACCTCGCCGAAGAGCTCCGAGTTAAAGCTCAAATCAGAATGCTGGCCAGCAAAGCTGCCATGCAAAGAGTCTTTGCCAAGTAGGTCAAGCCTAAGCCTATTAAGGTTGGCGACCTCATACTCAGAAAGGCCATCTTTTTGCCCTGCTCAGGTAACAAGCTCTCCCCGACCTGGGAGGTACCGTACGAAGTCGTGAAAGAAGTCCGACCTGGGACCTTCTACCTCCGCGACAAGAACGGAAAACTATTGAAGAATGCATGGCACTGAGAACACCTGAAGCGGTATTTTGTCTAAAGGCCCTGAGCTGAAATCTTTTGTAAGGGCCACAGAGCCGAAATACAAAGCAACAGCCCCGAGCTGAAATCCCTTGTAACGGCCCCGAGCCAAAATATAATGAAATGGCCCCCGAGCCAAAATCTTTTTGTAATGGCCCCGAGCCGAAATACAATAAAATGGCCCCTAAGCCAGAATATTTTGTTAAGGCCCCGAGCCAAAACATTATCTGTAATCGGCCCCTGAGCCCATGTACAAATTCAATACAATGTATTTTGTAAATCAGTGCAATGCCCAACCCGGGCCCAAGTACCTAATCAGCGCAATGCCCGACCCGGGCCCAAGCCCCTCAGCTACAAAGCTACTACCAACTCGGATTAACGCAGTGGCCACGCTTAATTATGAGCTAACGATTAAGTAAACCAGCTGGGACTACGTTCCAGCTCGGGGATAATCAATAATACATTGATTAGCTTTGCCAGTTCGGATTAAGGTCCAACTCGGTATAATCCGACTTCAGGTCGGCATGTTAGTCCGAGTCTAAACTTGAGCTCAACATTTGTCAACATTAGTTTGACCAATTTTAAATCGGACTGACGAGTCCAGGTTGGTGACGATTATGTAGTTGCCCAGTTAACCAGCTCGGATTGGGATGATAATTCATTAATCGCATCCAGCTCGGTTCATTACGCTTAAGTTTGAATGGTCCATTAAATTGGTCCGACCCCACTTACTTGAAAAATGCAGTACACCAGTACGAACTCGAATAAAACGCAGATAAAAGAAGAACATTCATTTCATTAAATTGAAAACCGATTACAAAAAGCCCAACCTGGGCGAAATTACAAAAGCCCGACCCGGGCTACTTTACAAAATTTACTTAGGAGCGGCGGCGGTGGTCACGTCGACCTCGTCCCCGACCTGGTCCATACCCTCCTGGACGAATTTAATCACCTCTTTAGCCTGGGACGTCAGGTCGGCAGGGAGCTCAGGATTATCCCAGAACTCCGGCGGTAGAGCCTCCAAGATCTCGATGTAATCGTTCTTGGTAGCTGGGAAGAAGGTCTTCGCTTTCTCCCGAGCTGCGACTTGGTCCCGGAAGTAGAATTCCAGCTCAGCGAACTAGGCCATAGCCCCACCTTTGGTGGCCAACCAGTCCAGGGCAGCCACGCTGGACTTGAAGGCTTCCACCGCCTTCTCTCCTTGAGGGCCGACCCGGTCTACCAGCTCTTGAAACTTTTTCTCGGCTTCGCGCCTCTCCAACTCGTAGCGCTCAACATCTTTTTCTGCGACCTCACGTCGGGATTTCTCCGCCTCGAGCTCCTTGCTCAGCCAGTCAATCTCCGACATGTCCGCCTTGTGCCTCTGTGCAGCCTCCTCTCTCAAAGACTCTAGCTCAGCTCAGGTATCGATGTACCGTTGCTCGAGCTCGACGCAGTGAGCCTGGGCCCTAGCCAGGAAGCTGGGAGTTGAAAGGATGTGGGACTCGGCCTGCGTAAAAAAGAGCGAAATGATCAGCCGAGCTAAAAAACATAACCATATCATAAGTCTGATAAGACTCACCGTCACTATGGTTGTCCTCAGGTCGAGCGAGAGCTGCTCTGCCGGGACCATCGCCAACTTGGGATCGCGAGCCACCTTGGTCGCTTCCATGAATTCTTTTCTGGGAAGGATCACCTCCGTGGCCTTGCCTTTTCCCGGAGTACTCGGCCCGAGGCCATTTCTTGCTTTTATGACGGGGCGCCGAGCGCTCCGGGATCAGCACGCCCGAGCTCGATTTCTTGGGCAAGGGAGACCCCGAGGTCCCCCTTGAGGTCACCTCGGTGCCGACCTCCCCCATTTGGCCGCTGGACCGCTGCCTCTGCCCTTGAGGGATGGAGCTCAAGCCGGGTTGAGCCGAGACTTCACCATTGGCCTCAGTTCTTCTCCTTCTCTGGACATACGCGAGCTTTACCGTATCCGTCATACTTGCAAAAACGAAGGAAAGAGAGTTGAAGAATGACAAAATGCAAGCTGAAAAAGGCAACGGCGATCAGGATAGCGGGGAAGTCAGGCACTAATCAGGCAAACTGACCCTCAGCTGAGCTCGGCTCTGCATCCTCTTCCGGCTCGGGAAGTAAGCTGGGATTATCCTTTGAAAGGTCGGGCTCCCTACCAAATAACTTGGAGTCCCAGATCCGCTCCCATTTGAGCACATTATCGATGTCGATCAACGTCCCCGGCTTGGGCCTCAGTACCCCGACCTCGGCGAGTTCCACCTTCGAAAGCTTGGGATTGTCGTTCACATCCTTCTTCAAGCCTGGGCTCCAGTCCGACCTGCACACCGAGTTCACAGCTGGCTCCACCCAGTAATAGTCGTTGTGCCAGCCCTTGTTGGAAGAATGCCACTTGGTGAATATGCAATTTCCAACCCGAGCAGCCGACGAACCACTGGTTGTAGCTGAGCTCCGAGGTCGGACAGCCCTAACCGGGACTTCTTCGATCGGCTCCGCCGTGGAGGTTTCAACTAAGTACTCCTGAGGAATCTCAACCCCCTCTAGCTGATTCAGCGGCTCGTCATCTTCTCTATCTCCCGAGTCTTCCAGGTCGGCCAAAGGATCCGCCTCGGCCTCCTCTCGCACCTGCCTGACCTTAACGACTTGGCAATCGTCATCACTCTCCCTGGGCTTGGACCGTCGAACTGACCCTGGAGATTCATCGGTGTTGTCGCCACCTTGGCCTCCATCAGAGGTAGAGCCCGAGCTCGACGGACTCTCGTCCCCACCATAGGACCTTACCTCTATTGCTTCAGAATCTTTCGACTCCGACCTCCCCATCCTGTTTACAAATTGAAAATATATGTACAGGAATAACTAAACGGAGTCGGGACGTACCTACGGCTCTAGCTGAGGAAGATGAGCCGACCTAATTGGCTCCGAGCTAATGGATTCCGAACTGAATACCCCGAGAAGATATTTGCCGAGCTAAAAGTGTCCAACCACTCAGGTATCCGACCTGAAAGCTCCGAACCTTGTATGCAAGTGTGAAATGAATCTCGGATGACAAGGCCCTATTTATAGACAACTTATGTAACCACCTCGGGAATCCCAAATGTCGCATCTTGTCATAACCTCCAGGTGATGTGTTAGCCATCTGAAGGGTATGCGTCGCTGACGTGGCCAACCCCACTCAGCTGGGGTCGGGCACCTCCAGCTCGGGAACAACTCCCAAATCCATATCTCACCATCTCGATCTCGACTTGGGAGGGGGAGGGATTGACGGAGGGGATCCCGAGCTGAGGTAAAATGCCCATGCCGAGCTGAGTTGGGCATATCCGAGCTAAGCACAGCACATTCAGCTCATTCTCGACCTGGATGCTGGTCCAACCTCACCCTAATCTCGGAGAACCCCGACCTCGGCAAACAGCTGTTCTGATGGGACATAAAGCCTTGATGGGACATAAAGCTGCACCGCATTAAATGTTGTTGGCTCAAAATTTAGTATAAATAGAGCACCACCCCCTTCATTTCAAGGGTAACTGATCATTCATGCTTGCAGCTAATTTGCCAGCTCGGACATACTAATCATTCGCACGCCCAACGGAAAAATCCGGGTCATCACCCCGCCTTTTCTTTCTCTTTCCTTGTGCAGGTTAAGTGGCCGATCTGAATATTCAACTCGGAGGCCAACCTAAAAGTCCAGCTCGGAGGCCAACCTGAAAGTCCAACTTGGCAAAGCTTAGCTGTCCAATCTCAGCTGCGAGGTTTCCGACCTCGACACAATCAATATTAGGTAAATCCTATATATAGACTTTCTATATTTACAATCAATCAATCAAGATGTTGTCAATCAATCAATCAATCCAGATTTGATTCTTGTCAACAAACATTCCTCCTCAAACTGGAGAATAGATGTCAATCATTCCCAACTTGTCTATCGGTGCACTGTATGTCTTCATGTCAAGTCCTTTTGTGAACACATCAGCTGACTGTTGTTTTGTTGGAATATATGGAATACACACGTCCCCGGTTTCCACCTTTTCTTTTATAAAGTGTCTATCAATTTCAATATACTTTGTCCTGTCATGTTGGACTGGATTATGAGCTTATTGCAAATTTATTATCACAATAGAGTTTTGTTGTTCCTGTTGGTTCTATCTTCAGATCTTTAAGAATCGACTTAATCCATAACAATTCATCTAATCCTTTTGCTAAGGCTCGAAATTCTACTTTCTACTTGATCGAGCAATAATATTTTGTTTTTTGCTCTTCCAAGCTACTAAATTTCCAACTAGGAATGCACAATATCTAGTTGTAGATCTCCTGTCATCAATAGATCCATCCCAATCTGATTTAGTATAGACTTCCACATCCAAACTTTATTGTTTCTTGTACAAAATACCCTTCCCAGGACATGTTTTCAAATATCTTAGAACAAAACTTTATTTACGGCATCAGCATGTTCTTTGCTAGGACATTACATAAATCTACTCACATAGCTTACAACAAATGCTATATCTGGTTTGGTATGTGATAGGTAGATTAATTTTCCAACTAGCTGTTGATATCTCCTATTTTTTACTCCATAATTTTCTTCAGAAATTTGGAGCTTCAAATTAACTTCTATAGGAGTACTTGCGGGTCTTCCACCTAGCATTCCAACCTTATTTAACAAGTCCATAACATATTTTCGTTGGGTAATAAAAACTATGTGCTTTGATCTTGCTACTTCTATGCCCAGGAAATATTTCAGATTTCCTAGATCATTAATTTCAAATTCTTGAGACATTTTGTTCTTTAGCTCTCCAATTTTCTCATTGTCATCTCCAGTAACAATAATATCATCGACATAGACTATAAGGATGGCCATTTTACCTTCTCTTGAATTTTTAATAAAGAAAGTGTGGTCTCTTTGACTTTGTCTATATCCTCGGGCCTTCATGAACTTAGTGAATCTCCCATACCAAGCTCTCAGTGATTGTTTTAATCCATAAAAGGATTTCTGCATATGACACTTTCCCATCAAGCTCATTTTCTCCAAGGCCTGGTGGAAATATACTTCTTCCTCTAACTCCCCATGTAAAAAGGCATTCTTTACATCATACTAATGCAGCTCCTAATCAAGATTTACAGCAAGAGAGAGCAAAATTCTTACTGTATTAATTTTGGCCACAGGAGAGAAGGTTTCAAAATAATCAATACTTGAAGTCTGAGTGTACCCCTTAGCAACTAGTCATGCTTTATACTGCTCTATTGTTCCATCTGCTTTGTATTTAATAGTGAATACCCAATGACACCCAACAGTTTTCTTCCCCCTTGGTAGTACACAGAATTTCCACGTTTGGTTCTTTTTTAAAGCCTCCAACTCCTCATTTATAGCTTTTCTCCATTGTTCATGCTATAAAGCTTCATAGATATCTTGTGGAATGGATATACTATCCAAACTTGTTGTGAATGCTTGGAGGGATGTCTGAGCTTCTCATATTACACATACTGGGACATTGGATGTTTAGTGCATGACTGTACGCCCTTTCTTACTGCAATAGACAAATAAATGTCAGTGTGTAATCGGAGTTCAGATTATTACCTTCAGTGATCTTTTCCACAACTGCATCAAGTAGCATTATTGAAGAAGAAACATATTATACCCTTTCATGTTCGACTTGTGTACTTGCTAGATCACCCTTTCTTGACCTTTTTTGATAGTTGATATAATTGTGCTTAACATCAGCCAAACCACCTCCTGAATTGTCCTCAAAATCAGTGGAAACTCCTCCTAAATCTACATTCTCAGCACCTTCTGTCTCTATATTTCTAGATATATCTCCTCTCGGGTTGTTAAGTTCCTCAGGTGTCTGGGCATGTTTTAAAACTATTGGACTGTAACATTGGCTCGGATCCAAAGTCAAGATAGAAAACCACATCTGGTCAGCTATTGTATTCTCAGGTAGAATACTAATTTGCTCATCCTGCTGGCCAGTTGTGGCATAAAAGGGAATAATCTCGTGAAAAGAGACATCCCGGCTGATGAAAAACTTGCGAGAAGAAAGGCAATAACACCTATAACCTTTATGTGACATAGAATAACCCAAGAATGCACATTTGGTAGCTCGTGGCTCAAGTTTATCCAAATTTTCAGAGACATTATGAACGAAAGCCACACATCCGAACACCCTTAAAGGTAGATTTGAGAAGAATCAAACATAAGGAAACAAAGAAGATAATTTTTCATTAGGTGATTGAAAGTTCAAAACCTTAAATGGCAACCGATTTATCAATTAAACAGCTGTGAGTAGGGCCTCGCCCCAAAAATGCTTAGGAACATTATGTGTGAACAATAAACTTCGAGTCACATTAAAAAGATGACCATTTTTTCTTTCAGCAAGTTCATTTTGTGGAGAAGTATGAACATATAACATTTGGTGAACAATGCCATTTTCGGTAAAGAATTTCTTAAAGTCATTATTGACATATTCACTACCTTGGTCACTGTGTAATGTTCTGATTTTTGTGTCAAAGAGGTTAGAAAACATGTTGTAAAAGGAAACAAACAATGAAAACACCTCAGATTTGTCACACATCAGATATACCCACATATGTCTGGTATGTTCATCAATAAAAGTTACAAACCACCGATGACCAAAAAAACTAGTAGTACGACATGGTCCCCAAACATCAAAATGGATAATGAAAAAATGGAAGAATAGTTTTATTTTCACTAGAAGGGTATGCTTAGCAATCTCACACACATCACAATGGAATTTTTTTACATCAGAGGAACTTACTAAGCTAGGAAAATATTTTCTAAGAACTTTAAAGGAAGGGTGACCAAGATGTCTATGCCATAACCATACATCTGGACGATCACATTCCTGTTTTGTTCCATAAAAGCTAGAGGACAGTTGTCGCTTCTTATTCTGCTTCACTAGGTACAATCCGTTTTCCTCTTCAGCAAGACCACTCTTCTGTAGTGAGGTTAGATCCTGAAGAAAACAATTAGTCTCTAAAAAACACACTAAACATTTTAATTGTCTACTTAATTTATGTGCTGAGATTAAATTAACAAAAAATTGAGGGACATTGTAACGCCCCGATCCCTCACGAGACCGGAGGTTCTACTAAGCAAGCTATTCTCAACCCAAATCCAACCTAGTCTCAAGGTTTTAGGGAAAACGAATAGAGTCTCCCCTGTAACGTGGACATTCTGAAAGCCTGAAAGCATTCAATAAAGCCACAACATAACAAGACATGCCTTTATAACTAAAGTTCAAAACTTCAAGGCCATCCGAACCTTGAGACATACAATAGTTCAGAATCACACAAGCATGCATCCAACTTAACTTCTTTACAAAAACCGCTTATCATGCTACTCCATGATAGCATTGAGACATTCTTGGAAGTTGAAAAACAAACATACATCAGAACATTCACTCCCAAACATGCAAAACAGCTAGAAGTAGAAACATAAGTTATTACATGCCATGGTTCTAAATCTACCACTACAACATCTATCCTTCAATTTGCAAACTATATAATATACACATATCACTTAGGCTACAAAATAGAACATAAAGTAAAGCAAACAAGTTCTACTCTCATCAACAAGAACATAGTCCACCTCAGGCAACTAGACACAGCAACTAAGGCAACTCCTCTAACTGCGCCACCTGAAACATGTTAGCGAGGTATGAGCAACCACTGTTGCCCAATGAGGGATAAAGTCTCCAAGGGCGTGCAATGCAACAAGTAATACAGTTAAACATTAATAGCAATTAAAACCATTCAAGAATGACAACAGATTAAGTAACCACACATTAAAAAGGATACATTACACTTAACACCAACACTTCAATCTTCACTTGATCTTCATTCACGATCCACGAACCACGATCACTGTGCCGGCATAATCCCAATCACTTTAGTGGGTGTATTCCGAATGTACCCCGATAATCCTACGACCCAACATCCCCTGGCAATCTCCGAACCAGGCGAATGATGGAATAGGGCACGGAGTTTGAATATCCACTCGCAAGCCCTCTGCCGCCTAGCCGATATTCAACATATCCGCCCCTGACACTATGGTTGCGCAACCACTATGCAATGCACGTTAACACTTAACAATAAGATAATCAAATAAGAACAGCAATACTTAGGAGGGTCAACAAAAGAGGTTGCCCTCGAGACAGTTCAATATAAGTAATAATACAAACTAATTAAATGAGCATAAAGGGAAAAAATTGCACATTTACCAATAAACCAATACCAAAAGCTCATAAACATCTTATAATTGCAATTAAACACTTAATAAATACTTACAAGGTTGTAGAAGTGAAAAATCATCCATTTCTCCATTAACCCCCTTTTTAACCTAAGCCGTTTTCCTTCCAAATCAAAGTTAATGTTTCAAATTCAAGGGAAAACTATACCAATCTTCTACTTAACCCTTAAGGCACCCTTACAACCCTCAAACACGTTCAATTACCTGCAATCACCCCAAAAGCCCTAATTTCACTCTTATAGCTTTGAACTACACATACCTTAACCGGGCTTCAAACAAGGGTTAGCAAAGCTTCTATAGCACCTAGGTAGCCTAAGAATACCAAATGTGAAGCTCAAATCCACCCGGATTAACATTAACCCCGAAACCCCTTTTAAAAAGTCGGCTATTTCACGTTTTATGCAAGTTTAGAGCAATTCGAGGGCACAGGGCTATTGGACTACCATCATTAGCACCTAAGACATCTATTAGAAGCAATGAATCAATCAAATACGCACAATTACACAAAACCCTAAAATTTCGTCACTATTCACCTCATAAAATTAAAATAACGATTTTAACCGTTTAAAATGCGAACTAATGGTTTAAATGTGTTCTCTAGCACCTATATACAATGTATAATAGTATAGATAAACTTTGCATTAATATTTGATAGCATTTCTAACAAATCAAGAAAAGTGTAACATTTTTAATATGCGCAAATAGTCATGAAATCCCTCACCTAAAACGCATAGGAGCACCTAGAAGGCTTGCACACACCCTAAACTACTTGCTCTAGGCTTGGAAAGGCTTGTATTAGTGAATTGGTGAGCAAAATCTCCTCCCTTGGCTGCTATACGGCTGTTCAGATTTTGAACAGTAATTCCTGCATCTTTTTGTTTTTGTTTTTGCTAAGTTATAAGCTTATGTGGTGCCTATGAGAATATATATTAAGTTATAAACGAGTGCTCCCATCGCTCTTAGCTCAAATGTGCATTTTTCCCATTCCTATAACAATTAATATGATTTAATAAAAATGCTAATTCATGGTAATTAAGTAGTTGAAAAACGGAATGAATAGTGATTAAAGAAGACAACAAGCAAAGCACAAAAGAAATGCACAAATAGTGGATGCAATAGTAAGCTATAAGTACAGTTAAATCTCAGGTGTCACAGACATATAACACATCCTTCAAATATAAAGCATTAGAAATCTTGATTGTTCCTTGTCCAGCCACTATAGCTCTTTCTCCATTAGCTATACTTACTTTGAAATTACCAGGACATAGGGAATAAGTAGAGAACAAGGTACTATTTCCTGTCATATGATCAAACGCACCAAAATCTACAATCCACGCTGAATTATTTGTGCTTGCAAAAGTGAAAAGAGCATATTTTACTTTACCACTAGTTTTAGAAGCATGAACTTTTGTACATAGATTCAACATTCTCAACAATTCTGCCATTTGTTGTTTGCTGAAAGCAATTTTGGGTTCCTCATTTTCTGTAGTTGTTTCTGCCACATGTCCAGCCACTTGCTTGCCCTTATTCTTTGACTCAGGTCTACCATGAAGAACCCAACAAGTATCCCTATCATGCCTAGGCTTATTGCAATGGTCACACCAAAGGTCATCTTTGGAATCCCTCTTCTTTTTCTCTGAATTTTTCCAGTCCCTCCTTGTTGTCATGCCCAAAGTTTCTATATTCCTCTCCTTTGGCATGGCTTTTCTCCTCATTTCCTCGGTTCTCACAACAGAAAACGCCTCAGCAAGTGTCGAAAAAAGTGTTCGACTAATCACCATAGAACAAATATTATCAAACTCAAAACAGAGACCAACTAGGAATTTATAAGTCCTACCTTTCTCCATCAATTTAGTGACCTTCAAGTGAAGTTGTACACCATCTAGCTCCAAGCTTTGGTAATAATCAAGTTCCTGCCAAAGTCCCTTCAGGGTGCTATAATAGGTGTTGACACCTGTTTCTCCTTGATGGAATTCCCGGATTTGATTCTCAAGCTCATACATAGAGCCGTCATTGCCTCCTGTAGAGAAAGCTTCTTTCAAGGCCTTCCAAAGCTCACTAGCATCCTTAATGAACAAATAATTCTTCCCTATAGTTAGCTGCATTATCTGACTCAGCCATGCCATCACTTGAGAGTTCTCTTCTTCCCATTGGATCAAGGCCTGCTCATCTCCTTTAGGTTTTTTCTTTGTTCCATCAAGATATCCCAGTTTGTTCTTCCCTTTAATGGTTACTTTGACTTATTGTGCCCAATTCGCATAATTGGTGGAATTCAGTTTTTCAATTACCATGGGGATATTGGATTGATCTAAGGTTTGATTAGAAGATAAAACTCCTCCATAAGATGTCTTACAATCTTCTGCCATTGGGATAATTGTAGGAAAATTTTAGTTGGTTCTTGAGGGCTGTGGTGGCTAGGGTTTAGGTCACTGGACAGAACCTGCTCTGATACCAAGTTGAAACAATTATTTGCGGAAAAACTTGTGTATTTGATCTTAGGGTAGAACCCCTATTTATACAAATTGGTCAGCCAATATACATGAAAATATTCTAAATCAAATCAATATACGCACTAATTCTACTCCTTAATTCTAGGAAATTTCTACAAAGACGAAATAAATCAATATGAGGTAAATCCTAGATAGGAATTCCTACAAAGACGAAATCAATCAATATTAGGTAAATCCTAGATATGGACTTTCTATATTTACAATCAATCCATCAAGATGTTGTCAATCAATCAATCAATCAAGATTTGATTCTTGTCAACCAATAGATTAACTTTTGGTGATAGTGTTTGGAGAGATATTTAGGTTAACTTTTTTCCATTAAACAGTAACAGATTGAGAAGTCAACGAAGCCTGAGTTCAAGCTCTAACTTGCCGATTAATGACCATTAACCAAATCAAACTTGAGGCAATCAAGGCTTGACTCCGTCTCTAGCTCAGGCTCGATCTCCTTACATTTCTACTTGAGTCAAGCCGAGTACTCAAGTCTTTGATTTCAATTGAGTTGATTACAGTGCAAAGAAGATTTCTCTGGTATGAAATTAAAAATAAACTCACACACAAGTAGACATGCACATATGTATGCATACCTAAAGAGTAACTCTTTTTCTTTCAGCAAGAATTTTCTATGTTGCTTGAAGTTCAAACCCAGAATAATACACATCACTAAACAATAAGCCTTCTTGAAGTGCTAGTTGTTTAGTAGTTTCAACTGCTTCAACACTGGATATCTAAGGGAAAAGTAAATTACACAAGTCAATCAAAGAGCAGAAATCAAATGTCAAACAAAGGAACATCGTAACTCTAAGCATTAACTAATGCATAAAGAAAATAATTGAGTATCTAGACTAATTACATGGATAAGAAAAAACAATATGCCCAAGGAAAAGGCAATCTATGGCTGAAACACACCATATGTAGAGTGGTTGAAACACATTGTATGCAGACTGACTGAAACACATCATATGTAGACTGGTTGAACACATTGTATGCAGACTGGCTATCGTGATATTAACTTTCCACATTGAAAAATATTGAACCCTAGTATATAGCCTAGACATCTGCAAGCATATGCAGTGGTAAAGCCCATCAAACGAATGGTGCAGCATATCCAATCATTTTATGTCAGATGCACCAAGACACAGTCTTAAAACATACAAATAGTTCTTCACATCAGAATCTATCACTGAAATAACCACTATAGATTACAAAGAGGGAGCTATCTTCGAGCAAACTTGCTGAACTTGATTGCGTAAAATGTCAACATATGCTGCCCTTCAAACTAATTTCTGTAATGATAACCAAGAGAAGATCTATCACAATGCGGGGATTCAATTTGATGTATGACATAGAGGGTAAAGCCAAACCAATTCCATTGTTGCTTCTCATATTAGAGGGAACCAAATCAGGCCCTCGGTCTTTATTGCAAGCATTGAAAATTTATACAACATCTACTCCATCATCCACACATATTTCTGTCGTTCTTGTCAAAAAAGCTAACAAATGTGAGCAATATAATCATAATTGTTTGGTAGGATTAACAAAAATATGAAATACCCTGAATCACTGCCAGCAGATTCCAAAATTTTTTATTTAGTAATTAATCAAAAGATGCCAAATGAAAATTCTTACTTTTTCAACTCTGACCTAAAATTGGCTCCTGGATCACCATATATAACATACACCAGCACGACACCACAAGTTATCATAATATCATTCTTTAAAGGTACTACCAAAATTAATATTGTAATGCACAGAAGGTTAACTATATGTGTTAAAAATATAAAATGAAGACCTCAATGACTTCATCCATCACGTCTTGATCCAAGTTTCTTAGGGTAAAACCTACTCCAATGCCTTGAATTTTGTGAGGGCCTGCACTTACAAATTGCAAAAACTAGAACAAGACACAGATTTAATTTTGAAACCCGAAAGGCATATGTTGATCTGTATGTTAGCTTACCAGGCTTTCCACCTGATACTATGTTACTTTCTATTAGTTCCACACCAATAACCTGATACAATGTGGAGACAACAACAAAATGAAGATGATGTGTAATGAAAATCTACAATGTAAATTTAGCTCTACTGCTTAGGACATTATATGAGAATATACCACATAACTCTTGGAATTTCTCTAATTTAACAGTGACATGACAAATTTTTGATAGGTCCAGGGATCATAAAAGCAAAGGTTTACCTTAACACTAGGTTTGCTCTCTTTAAGGAAACGACCGACACCTGAAATGGTCTACCAGTACAATTCCTACAACAAGTATGTCCACTTTACCTCTTGTATCTTCCCAGATTTCTGGACCAGTGGTTTCATAGTGTATATGTACAAGAATGTGAACATAAGTTTTACTTCAGAAACACTGGATGATCTTTTACCGACCAAGAATTCTAATAAAACAGATGTGTAACTCTTAAACCGAGATGGATAAACAAAACCCTCTACCCTCTTTTGAGTTTAGATCCAAAAATAAAGCCACTATAAAAGGAAAAAGAGAAAAGGCTCAAAAAGAATATTAAGAGAAACTCCTTCGCATGTATAACACACATCTAACAATTTTATCAAGCATTCCCACCATCAAAATATGAAGATGGGACAGGTCCCTTTACATAATTCATTTGAATAAGCACGTAGTTGCATATGGATTCATGACCAAACGATTACAACCCAATTATAAATCTACATGTTGAGCAACATAGAACTTAAATCTTATTGCAATAGAACAACAAATATTAACATGAACCTTGGGATTTGCAGGGTTGTCAAACTGTTGAACCATATAAGCATTTGGTGTGCTTTTTAATATCTCTTCAGTTTTTCAATAACACCTTTCATTCCTTTGGCTGGATTTCTCAAAACAAGTTCAACTCCAAACGCTTTTAGAAGGACCCTTCTTTCAAGACTCATTGATGCAGGCATTGTCAAAATAAGCTTGTATCCTTTTGAAGCAGCAATGAATGCAAGCCCAAAGCCTGTGTTTCCACTTGTAGGTTCAACCAAAACACTCTAGGAAAGAAGAAAACATTACAATAAAGATATGGACATCACAAGCATGTGAAAATAGAGATCAGAAATAAAATGCAAAAGATGAGCCACATCCACCATAGTGCACAATCTAACATATGGATAATAAGCCCAACTCATTGTGGAATTAAAGAAAAAAAACAAAGAGAAAAGAAGTAATAAAATGCTGTGTGGAAGTACCTTATGACACACACACTAACACACTATATATTTTATTGTCAATATATACTAGATAATCTCGTCCATATTACCTTCCCAGGAGTTATAACACCCCGCTGCTCAGCATCAGCAATCATACTATGTCCTATCCTGAAACCAAAATATTAGAAGTGAGGGAAAATGAAGAATGAAAAATGCAACACATGGGGCATATGGCATGGCTGTCCAATGTCCATGATGTGCTAGAAACATCACTAATAATAGATAAAATAAACTTTATAAATTCATTCAAAAATATAACATTACAAATTATACAAGTACATAGTGTTATAACAAATTATACAAGTACATACCAAACTGAACAATATTAAGTTTTAAGATCACAAAAACTTGTTAGGAGAGTCAAACTAATTGTAAAAGAAATTATACGAGCCACCAGACTACTAATTGAGTTCAGGACTAGAAAACTTTCTTTGAAGAGATCTGCAAAATTAAATGCAGAAAAGCTTGTTACAAAAGAGCAAAATATATCAAGAAACAAAGTTGAGAATTGTTGATCCTAAATATAGAAAAATGGAAACTAGTTCTTTCTAATCCAGTTTTAAGAAAAGACAAATCAAATCATACAACTTCTCCCCAGTTTTCTGTTTGATGAAGTTTTGAGAATAGAAAACTGTTTTGAGGAACTGCACCAAATAGACCCTATAATAGGGAAAATACTATTTTTTGTGAAGACAATTTTGTTATTTGCTTTTATATTAATTACAACTATACCAATTATATAAACATTCAAAATAAAATAAGAGAAAGGCATAAAAGTCATTATATACATAAAATTTATCCATTCCCTTCAATTTCCTTTCTAATCCAAACAAAAGACACTTATACTCCTTTATAATCATCTCCTTTATAAAATTATCCAATCCAAACATGATTTAATTCCCTCTACTATTTTTCTTTATAATTCCCTCCCTTCCTTTCCTTTATTAAATTTATCCCCCTCAATCCAAACAAACTGTAAGGGTTTATTGATGATGAAAGAAGAAGTCATTCTGCACGGGCAGATCTAGACACTTAATATGGGGGGGCAAGATTTTTTTTATTATTATTTTATTATACCGTGTTCTTCTGTGTAGTATTTTTTGGCTTGTAGGAAATACACTAAAAAAAATTCTATTAACAATTATGCATAAATTAATTTACCAAAAAAATAAGTAAATTAAACATTATACAATATTTTTCATGGTCTACTACTTTACATTTGTGTGTGTATGCTTTAAAAATTAAAATTGAGGGAAAAGGACTGTGCACTTGCGCCATGGAAGAGAGGAAGAAGATTGTGGCCTTGGATGAAGGGTGGGAGAAAATTGTTATCGGGGAAAGGATTGAGGAAAAAAGGGAAATGGGAAAAATACAGAAAAAGGGAAAATGGAAAGGGGAATAAGGAAAAGGAAAAGGTGAAAGAGGAAAACTGAAAAAGGGAGTTGGGGGAGTGGAAAAAATTAATATATATATATAGACAGAGAGAAAGAAATGGTGGGTGGGTTGGTGGCAGTTATTGTGCGTGTGGTATATCAATTATATTAGGGGGCTAATCATTATGTGAAGATGTTGGGGGCGAAAAATATACATAGGCTGAAAGGAAAAAAAATATTGAGGGGACTGGGGCCCCCGCCAGTCCCCTGCTGAATCCGCCCCTGATATTTCTGTTATTCTCTCTATCGCGCCCCAACTCGACCCCTTCTAAAAACAAGTCAAGACGCGATGAAATTTCAGTATGATAACGGCTGTAATATGGCCCAAAACACAAAATTAAACCTGTACACAGAAGAACTCAACTACAACAATAACCACAAATATCCCAAATCTACAACCACGGGCCTTCAATTATACATTCAAGGACAAGTCGTTCGTCATCACCACAACACCATCATAAGATAGATACATAACAAGAGTAGACTTATAAATATACAACCAAGTCCTCTAAACTTTAAAATAAACTAATTAACATATTTACATATACAAAAGTCTTTAGACATAAAAGTAAACAACATGTTCCAAATCCACATATATGTATATCTACAAGCAACTCAAGTCTCGGGCTTGTCCACATTATTTGGAGCCACATATTCCACGTACGTTAAATCTGGTTCACTTGAAAGGTTGGTAAATAGGGGTGAGCTAATCGACACATAGCTCAGCGAGGGAGGAAAATAGAGGAATTTTTTAATCTCATTTTATCTTTTGAAATCTCTTTCGAAAACATGCCATGCACATCAATTGCAATAAGTAAATAACGCTTTAATAATTCAAGGAAAGTAAACATTCAATAAGGATACGCTTATTCTATTGATGCCGATCTTCTACCACCAATCACGAACTCATCCCTAACCAACAGGAGTACATCGGATACCCTGACTCGATAACCTACGACCCAAATCCTTATGGAACACTTCGTTCATTCGGGATAGGGAGTAGAACCCCGGTAGTCATGTGATCGCCTAGCAAACCCTATGCCGCCCAGTGTGACACAAGCTACCGTATTTGTTTTAAAGGTTGCAACCCTTCAGGACACTTCACATTCACACATTCATGCAAGCACATATAACACATAACACACATTCACATTCATATCGCATCACACCAACATATCATATAGCATTGTATATCACATAGCCATACATAGACTAGGTAGCAAAGTAGGTTACCTAATCTTACATTTCATATTCACTTAACTTTTCATAATCATGCATTGACTCTCTAACCACATTAAACACCACATGCAAGTAGTACATATTCCACCAAGATAAATCCTAGACTCTATAACACATCAACTCAATACACATTTATGCAAAAAACTAAAATGCTATAACACTTTAACTAATGCACTTAATCACCCAATAACCAAGTAATAAGTCCTTAATCTCCACTTTAACATATACGTTCACACATCCACCGATTATAATCACATTGGACACCATTAGACCCTAAGCCACTCATTCACACAAAATAGATATTCTAACAACATTTTAACTAACTTTAAACATTAAAAACACCATTTAAACACATTTGTTCTTCAAATCAACTAAAGCCCTTTACTTACCCTCATTTTCACCCAACATTCAACACCCCAAAACACACATTTATAGCGTATATGGATATCCCAATGACTACACAACCTATGACCACAAAATGGTAATAATAACGCATAAACATTAAAAATTCAGCCAATGCACTACGTCCATTTTTGCACATTTACTCATTTCTAAGATATTTAACTAAGTTACGATGATATTTTAGCATGTATAGGCAATAAATAAATGATAAGAACCAAGTTTAGACATCAAGTTAAACATTTTCAACATAAAACACAACTACTATTCATCACAAAATAAAGTACACTATAAATAAATTATAAAACGATAAACATGTGCCATATAACTTACTTAGCAAGAATATAAAACAATAATCATCATAATGCCATTTCACTAATACGATCTCTGATACCACCGCTAACCTAATAACCCTAGTTACTCCTACACTGTTCAATATGGGATCGTGATGCCACGGGATTAAGAAGATCGCTCTTCCTAAGTTCGTTAAGGCGCATTACGTTAGCCCGTGCACTAATATCCGCTAGGTTCCAAGTCATCATTTCATTATCAAGAAGTACGATCCGGCAAGAATAGCTCCTAAAGAGTTCGGAAGCGACGGTCGGTCGTTGGATATAACAATTAGATATAATTTAAGCTAAAGTCATTTTCTTTGATATACTCAGTAAACTTTGCATCTTCTTTAGGTGACCCTAACTTACTTAGTATTATTCCTAACTAATCTTGTAGCCTAAGCTCTTCTAAAATTCAAATTTGATTGGCAGCTTAACATCATCATTAAAATCAATGATTAACCTATCAGTATTATCGCGATGATCTTGGATTGAATCCGAAACTACCTGATTCAACCTATTACGGTCCAACAAACCACTAAGGCTTAGATGAATACCTAATGATATTTAGACAAGTCAATGAATCCTAAACCCACAATATGTACATGCCATAAAGTTATAATTCAAAAGTACACAAGATAAGAACACGAGTTAAATATAAATACGAGTACTCGATTCAAACTGTACTATTGTAAAACGTGCCAAGTAGGCTAATAATCTACTTCAAAAGTCTACCACAGCCAATTCAAAACGTCAACATACTTAACATACATAAACAAGATTCTAAACACAAATATGTACAAATCCAAGACAAGATAACAACATTCCACAAGCATATCGGACATCAGGTTCAACCACGACCTCCTTAGTCACGTATACACACATTCTATTTCAGGCTCACCTGAAATGTTAGCAAACGGGAATGAGTTTCCACTAACTCAGTGAGGGAAAGGGGATAAGGGATTTGATAAAACATTTTTAGTTTAAAACCCTTTCTGAAATCATGCCATGCAACAATAGATATGCAACAAGTACGATAGCTTAATCAATAACAAGGTAACGTACATTCATTAAGGATACGTTCGCTTCGCTGATGCCGTCTCCTTATATCACCTTCACGTTCATTGCCCTGTTACATCAAGCAATACTTTGCATGTATGCTATCTACGACCCACACCCTATGAACACCCCCATTCATTCGGGTTAGGGAATAAAACGTCAGTAGTCGTGTTGTCGCCTGGCGAGCCTAATGCTACCCAGTGCAACACGAACACTATCGCATCTGTTTTATGGTTACAATCATCCACTTCATTTCGCTTCACTTTTCATATTCACATTAGTATCAGCATTTAGTACATAGCACGTATACACAACATTTAGCATTTAATCAAGTAGGATCGGGTAACGAAGTAGGTCACCCATCTTTTAACATTATTTTAACATGTCAATGCTCTTGAAACAATTATAGTGAACACTCTAGACCATTGGTTCATGTTAACGACATTTTAGGCATTAAACACATAATGAAGCCACACGAAATCAACATGCAAGCTTAACTTTGTAAACACGCCTTTGTGACAACTGTTATACACATAAGCCAAGTATAACAAGAAAAAGCATGTATAGACACCTTGTGACTCATAAACCACATATAATCATGATTCGTTGACTTTTGAACACATGTAAGAGCTAAACCTTTAAGGAATGCAAACTAAAATGTTCAAATTAAACATGCATGATCTTGTATAGTTTGGTTGACATTCTTAAAGTTCTTATAAATTTCTGAAATTGCACAAGAAGATAGTTCATTAAAAGTAGATAGTCGTAGAATCAAACAGATCCGAATTTGGAGTTGATATGAGCAAGTTATAGCCTTTACAATATTGTCACGCAAAGTGCCAATACCAGCTCGCGAACACCTAACTCACTGGAATAGCTTAAAACGAAATGGTTGTAGTCAGATTCTGAGCAGGCACTTAACATGAAAGGTTTTCTACTATGTGTTGTGCATAACATATCCAGAAATGGGCTTCATTCGTTAAGTTCTACCATGTCAAAATGGCTATACAAGATCAGTGCGCAAGTTATCAAGTTATGTTTCAGCATGCACTGAACTCGTGTGCATATATCTTATTGAAACGACCTTCAATCATGCCTTTAACCACAAAATTTGCACATGCATCCAACATGAGATATGTTCTACTATAAGTCTAGCATGTCATATGTGAAAACCAGCTACAACCATGAAGATCTACTACCTCAAATCAGCCATGCAAAGACAGTATTCCAGATTTCGTATATGCAAGTAGTAGTTGACAGAAATTCCCAAAATAACACCTTTAATCACAAAACTAGCACATGTACTAAACATGAAAGTTGTTCTACTGTGAGGTTTGTGCAACACATACGAAAATCAGCCATTTTCATCAAAGTTTACTATATCAAATATGGCAAACAAAATCATTGCGCAGGAAAGTACAAACTGTCTATACTCACAATAATCTTGCATTATCATCAATTCTAATAACATGCATGGCAAAATAACATAATGTAATGCTTATGAACTTTATAAAATAGTTTAATCCCCTCACCTAAGCTCAGTAATGCAAGAAATAGCAAGAAAAATGGTGGAAAAATGGCCAAGAGCTGACTGAAATTCCCAGATTTCCTTCTTCTTCTTCACTTTTTTACTTTTCTAGTTTTTCTCTCTCTCCCTTTCTCTCTGCCTCAGCCGTGCTCTCTCTCCTTTCTTCTCACTCAAATTCAGATTGCAAATATGAGTTATGAGTATTGGCTATTGGTTTAAGAAGTCAAGGCTAAGTGGTAGTGGTTGGAGGATTGATGGAAAGACAAAGTGTCATGATTGCATTCTATGACAAAGCTAACTCCATACTCCAAGCAATTGACCTTCTTTTTCTGATTTGTTTCTTCCCTAGGCCGAGTACCCCACCCCACCTTCCACTAGTATTGTTGTTTGTTAAGTGTAGCATATGATGTGGTGGTGTAAGTGATGAAAGACAAGTCTATGTTAGCAAATAATGATAGCCTTATGACAAACAAAGTTAATACTCAAAAACAAACAATTTTTTTCTCTTCTTTTCTTTTCCTTGCATGGCCTGTTTTGATATCCTCTTTTGCCAAGTTAAGTATTAAAGTAGAGTTAATGCCTAAGTTAACACCAACTAGTTAGATAGTGGTTACCAACTAGTTAGATAGTGGTTAGGTTAATTGCTAGTTAATTAGCTATAGTTAATTAGTTTAGCTACTAATAGTAAGTTATCTAGAATTACGTAGTTAGTTGTATTGGAATTAGGAATTAATTATGTCTAGCAAGAAGGGCACTAATGGCAAAGAGCTAAAACTAGACATAAGAACACACATGGCACGCAATTCAATAACACAAAGCAAGATCACATATCAAAGCCATCATTCTTCTTTTCCTACTTGCTATGGTCAGCCATAATACTTCCTTTCTTATTTTTTTTTTTGTTTTGCATGTTATAATATGTACTTGCCTAGTCTTTTCCCCAAGTCTTGCATGCAAACACACATGGCAAAGAAGATGTGCAAAAGGAACACATGGCCAACTCTCATGATGACAAAGCAACTACAACTATTATTTCTTATTTTTCTTTCCTATGGTAGCCGGCCATTAAGGCCTTTTCTCCTATATACGTATTCCTTTACATGATACTAAGGTATTTGGAAGTCTCGGTCAAAGGTCAACTATAATTGAAAGACCAAAGGTCAAAACTAAAATCCTCCTAAATCAATCATGCTAGTCTTAACTTGACTAGGTTAATTTCAAGGCCACTAACCCTAGTCCATATAAATTGTGCTCATTCTAATTAAACTTCTAATTAAAATAGATAATGGCACATAAACTCATGTAAATGCACATAGGATTTGCCAGGCCTTACAATAATGGCAATTTAAGGCATATAAAAATAAATTTAAATCAATTTTTAAAAAAGGTCCTTCCAAAGTTTTGTTCCAAAAGATCAGTAGAAAGATGAAGTACATCAAGATGAGTCCGAACGTGTTTGGATTGGCCCGTAGAACCTGCTCCATCATCTTCTTTTTGCAAAAATTGATTGAAAAATACTATTCATTCAAGGCCAAGGGTTTCGGCCATGAGAGAAGAAAAGATGAGTTTTGTGCATTTTGTGTGTTATGTTGTGTATATATTAAGTTAAATGAGAGGCAACAATGTCAATGGAAGAGTTGTTTGAGTGGAAAAATACTATTTAGTTTAGGAAATTGTTTTTTAGAGTGCAAAAAGTCCTATTTAACCTTGCATTTTAGTTCTAATTTCAATTTTGCAAGTTAATGGTTGGTCAAAAATGGTAGACTAAGTTTTTTTTAAATGTTTAAAAGACTAGTTTTAAAAATATTTTAAAGAAAAATCCTCAAATGAAATTTAAAAGTACATTAAATAAAATTTTTTATAAAAATAATATGAATGCACATATTTTAAATATTAAAATAAATAAACTCATAATTTTGCTAATAAAAGTTAATTAAGTACGTAATTGCACATAAAAGGCAAATAAACACGTAATTGCACATATTATGTCAAATAAATATTTTAAACAATTAAATATATATAAATATATGCAATTAAATAAAATATGCATTCTCTCGGCTCGGGCATCACACTATCGACTACTCTCTTTCTTATATGATAATGATAATATTTATCGTGTTTCATTTTTGGAATTTTCTTTAAAATATATCTCTTCAAGCTTTCAAGAGTTGAGTTGACTTTGTTAGATTGATACGACCTCGTAGTCAGGGGCGGAGCCATAAATTATTGTCAGTGGGGGCTAAAATTCATAATTTTTTAATTATACGAGTATTTTTTTTTCAATGGGGTTAATTAATTTTTTTAATTAAAAATACATAGATATTTAATTTTTTTTCAAAAAATACATATAAATTTTAACATTTTTATAGGCCAGTGGGAGCTAAAATTCATAATTTTTGAACTATATGAGTAGTTTTATTTTTCAGTGGGGGTTAATTAATTTTTTTTAACTAAAAATACATAGATATCTAATTTTTTTTTCAAAAAATACATAGAAATTTAAACGTTTTTATGAGTTAGTGGGGGCTAAAATTCATAATTTTTTAACTATACGAGTAATTTTATTTTTCAGTGGGGGCTAATTAATTTTTTTTTAACTAAAAATACATAGATATCTAATTTTTTTTTATAAAAAATACATATAAATTTTTAACGATTTTTTTAGGTCAGTGGGGACTGCAGCCCCCACTCGCCCTACTATGCCTCCGCCAGTGCTCGTAGTTATAAGTTAATTTCAAGCATGTTTATATAGTGATGAAATAAAAGGATTTGATCCAAAAAAAAAAGTAAAATATGAAATAATAGGAACAATTTTTTATTATAAAAAATTTGTTTTATCACGTTACAACAGCGTTATAAGAAATAAATTCAAAATCCGTTGCTCCACTAACCAATTTAATTGTTGGATTATGCTAATTCTCTTTTACCACTCTCAATTTTCTTAATTTGCCAAAAAAAAACTCAATTTTTCTTAACACTATATATAGATTCGTGAGGACCTGAGACTTAAATAAAGGAAAAAATTATAAATAAATAAACCATGTTTCTTCGTTTTTTGCTAGGAGAAAGTGTTTCTTCGTTTGAATTACAAAAAAGGTAAAAAAAAGAGAAAAAAAACAATTTTATAATTCTTTGTTTGAACTGAAGAGTAAAATAAAAAAAATAGCATAATTTTAAATGAGAAGTTATCTAAATTTAGTTTTTATATTAATTACTAAAGACCTATTTAGAATTATGTAAAACTATTGGGAATCGTTAAAAAAATTTTACTCGTCAACCTTTCATTCCCCTTGATAGAGTGCTGCCAATAATGTCAAATTTATTTGAATTATAAATAAATTCTATGATATATATATATGCAAATGAATTTTCTTTATAAGTAAATTATGTAAAGATACATATTTACAAATAAATTCTCTTATTTAGAACTATAAAAATATGTTAAATCAATTATATCATTTGTAAATAAAAGTGTGTTGGTCATTAATTGTCAGATTGTTGATAATTTATTAACCTTAATAGACACAAACAAAATTATTGTCAAAGAATTTGGAAAGTGTTTCTCTCAGAACAAGTACGATGGTGTTGGTAATATGTATGTAAGATGAGATTAAAAATATTGAAAGAATAGAAATATATGACAATAGATCGACTATTTGTATATGTTATCGTGAGAAATATGATCCATATTGGACTATGATCTATCATTGAAATATATATGCGAAAAAATTGAGATATAATCTTATTAGTACCTTCCGATGATGAAATGCAGGCTAAAAGTAAATGGTTTTGAACTTGAAGTTTTTTCAGAAGATTATGTTTATTGATTTGTGATACCACTACTGTCCTGACTTAATGTGAATATATACATGATATGATCTTGTGCTTTTGGTTTAAAAAGTAAATATCTGCAACTTCTTTAGCACTTTGTTATAAATAAAAGTGTTTATTATATTAGTATTTAAAATGAAAAGTTATTTTATTATCTGAGAAATAAAAGTTTTATTAACATTATTTTTTAAAAATATATTTTATCAAGTAAACAGTGATACTTCCATTCTAATGAAATCTATGAAAATATATTTATTAATTTTGTACCCAAAAGATGAGCAATGATATTGAAAAAGAAAAGAAAACTTATAGGGCAATTTTTTTCTCAGAGGATAAGTAGCCAATTTAGTGGGTTTGGATTTGCAAGTTCCTATCTTGAGCAAGGTTGGGTAAAGTAGCAAACTTAGTGGACTTGGATTTGTAAAAACATCTCTTGAGTAAGGGTTTTGTAAATTTTGAGGAAATCCAAGATTTGGATTTTCAATTTTTTAAAAAAGTTACTTCCACTAGAAATTGAATCTGCAAATGAATTCCATAAAATTTTATAAAATTAATTCGTTCAAACAAAAGATGTGAGAAAATTTCAAATTAAGCAAATTATAAAATTCTCTCATCAAAGAATATTTCAACCCCTCTATATACTTTTCTCTCGTCCAAAAATAAAATAAAGAAAAAGGAAGGGATTTACTAATCCCTCTCTTTTTCTCATTTCCTTTGAAAAATGAATTCCAACATAGTGCAAGTTATTACATTTGCTCCATTTGTTTGTCATAAAATAATTTGCTGGTGAAAAATGTTTATAAGAAAAAATATTTTCCTAGAAAATAAAATATTTTTCGGTGTTTAGTTGTGAACTGAAAAATATTTTATGGTATTTGGATATAGCAGTGAAAATTTGATTGAAATTTTCAATTTTTTAACTTTTAAATTATTAATAATTAATCACTATTAATTAATTGATTAGAATTATTAAGCTATTAATAATAAATTAGAATATTTTTAAAATAATTAATTAATTATAATTATAATTAATAATTAATAAATTAATTAATTAATTGATAATTAATAGAATAATTAATTATTACTAATTTTTTTAATTATTAACTTAAAACTAAATTAATTTAATAATTAACTAATATTTAAGAATAATTTTAATTAATGAATAAAAATCTTAAATAAATTAAATAATTATTTGATTATTTATTATTTAAAATTTTATTATTAATTAATTAATTTTTTATGTCATGTAAATGGTACTATTATGATATTTCAAGGATCGAGACTTGTGATTTTTTTTTTAAAAAATATTTGGATTTCACAGCCAATTAGGATATGAATTCTTCGTGATAATAGGTTATGCAATCTCCCGTTGCATTGTTTCACCTTGCACAAAAAGATCGTGAAGTGGTCGGTTTTTGTATTTTTTGGCCATACAATATAATGTTCCTTTTTAGGCAAAACAAAAAAATAGAAAGAAAAAAAACAACTTAAAAAGACATTTTTTCTTAAGCACGTGATGATGATGAACGAGATTCAGCTTAATCATGACACAAACAAAAATGTCCATTGCCAAACGTAATTAAATGTCAACAAAATCCAACCCTTGACACTTTATGTTTTATGCAACTACTACGCCTTATTACAACAATCACAGGATTACAAATATAATTAATTATAAGAACACATGCTTAGCCACAAGATGGGGGTGTAAGCCCGAGCAGGGGCAAGACTTCCTGACCTAGGGCGGTGCAGCCTGATCTATGTCCGACCTGCGCCACTTCTCGAGTTTGGTAGTCACCTTTGATGTGACATAAAGACAACACCCTGATGGTTTATGAAATCTAGCCTAGGGTGGTCATATTTTCAAAAAAAAAAACATGGCATACTAAACAAGTATAGGCATTCATAAACGATACACCATAGATCATTGCAATAATACATGCTAGAAACCGATATAGCGTGCGGAATTCATAGTTTAGGCATATACCTTCACGTGTTGACGTATGAACTCAACACACAAAGGAATGAATATGGAGATGACAATATGTTGGAGCATTTTCTGAAGTATAACCCACCGAGATTTAAGGGGGAACCTGGTAATAAGAAGGCGGGGGCTTGGCTAGAGGGAATTGAAAATATCTACGATACTCTAGATTATACAGATGGAAAAAAATTACATTAGTTGTGTTCTTGTTGGATGGTGATGCCAAACAGTGGTAGAGAACCGGGAAGCTTAGATGGGATCAAAAGCATACTTTACTCATTTGGGCTAATTTTGTGCAAAAATTTAAAGATAAGTATATCCCTCAGATTATTCAGGAAAAACGTGAAGAAAATTTTATATCCTTCAAGCAAGGTAGCATGTCGGTGGCCCAATTTTAAGCTCGGTTCAATAAACTAGTACAATTTACTCCATAAATGGTTCAGACAACAGGGAAAAAGATAAGGTGATTCATCAAAGGGTTGAGAGCAGATATACAAGACAGTCTGGCACCTCTACAGTTTAGTACCTATGCTGGAACAATTGATGCAGCATATCGTGTTGCCCGAAGAAGGGAAGAATCTAAGAGAGAGTCCAATCAACAGGATAAGAAGCCTTTTCCATCAGAGTAGCAACCAAGGCAAAATCAAAATCAAGCAAACTTTGTGAAGCGTGATCAAAATGGGTTATCTACTTCCACTAACAGAGCCTTTTATGGAAATAATCCTAAAAAACAAGATAAGTATTGTGCATTTTGTCACCGAAAAGTGCATTTTGTCACCGAAAAGGGCATTAGAAGGTTGACTGTCGGAGGAAGGCTGGGAAATGCACAAGTTGTGGAAGTGATCAACATCAAGCTAAAAACTGTCCAACACTACAGAATACTCAAGGACAAAGGTTAGGAAAGGGAGTGTAGGGAAGACCAAAAGCAAATGCTGTTAAATGACATACCCAGGCTTAGGTATAGGCCATAGACCAAAAGGAATTGTCTGAAGCGTCTGCAGTTGTTGAAGGTACCTTTCTTATCTCTAATTAGTCAAGTGCACGAGAAAGAGCTACTGCAGCTAGCATGGTAGGAGCTAAAGTGCATGGTTGATTTGGGATGCACAGGGAGGTGCATGTTTGATTTGGGGTGCACGGCGAAGACATAATGGGCGAGCATGGTAGTACTTAAGGTGCAAAAGTAGATCTAAATAACTTGTGAGAGTGATGAAAATATCAAGTGCACGAGAAAGATCTATTGCAGCTGGCATGGTAAGAACTAAGGTGCATGGTTGATTTAGGATGCACATGGAGGTCCATGGTTGATCTGGGGTGCACAACGAAGAGCTAATGGGCCAACATGGTAGTAGTTAAGGTGCAAAAGAAGATCTAAATAACTTGTGAGAATGATGAAGATGGATTCATTGGTGATGAATGTGGATCAAGGGAGAGTTAAGGACCAATTGGAGTTCACATGTGAAAAATGAAAGATTTGTTAGGAGTTTTACATAGTGAACAAAATAGAAAAAAGAAGAATCTCTCCTACATGAAAAGATTAGAAGAATAATGAGTTATTAATAAACATGTGTAGGCTCAAAATCCAAATGCTTAAGTTTTTCGGGTTAATAGTTGAGTTCTACACATGTGTGTTAAGACCCATTTATTATCTGATTTTCAGAACTCACCACAATAATTATTATATTATAAGCGAGACTCAATAATTATAAACCATTGATATAATTATAGTGTAATAATATAAACAATTTATAATCGTAGGATTCCGCTTATAACATTATTTTTGCCAGAAGATGTCATAAAAGTGAGCCACTGTCTTTTCTTGAATGGTACATAACTACCTTGTTCGAAATATGATATTCAATCTAGATACGAAGCCACAGAAAAATATTAATTAATCCACAATCCAAAATTGGCCTTTGGGTATCATATGCTCGGCTAAAAATTATTATATAGGTTGGGGGTGGGGGATTTCAAAACAAATCACATGCTTCATCTATCTTCTTGAAAACAATGTATCCTCGAAAGAGGCAAAGTACTGCCATGGTTACAACCTTCACATTTTTAGCTACTTTTTCTTGTGTTTTCTACCCTCTTTATGAGTAATTAGAGTAGAAGTTAAATAAAGAGTGTTTTTAAAATAAAAAAAAAAATTCATCGTATGAGTGCATAACTTGTTAAGTAATTTATGTTTGTTGCAATACCCTATTCAAAAAGAAAGTGAGAAAAAAAAGGAAAGCAAATTCTTATAAAATCTTTACATTGACCGAACAGACACTACCACATTTTTTTATCTATTGCAATATTTAAAGACATTTAAAATTTTCAAAAACTAAAAACTGTTGGAAATAACTTTAACCATTGCATATAATCTCGTTGCAAATTTTCTACTAACATTTTTTTTTAAATAATAAGAAACATTTAAAAATGTTGCCAAAAAGTAATTCCGTTAACAACTATTAGAAAAAAGTGATCAAAATTTTTTTAACAATTGCAAGAAATTTAGTTTATAAAAAAGTTAAAAACTGTTGTAGTAAGATACCTATTATAATAATTTTTCTTATTTTTCAATTGAAGTGTTAAAATGTTGTAGTGAGATCTAGCTAAAACTCGACTAGATGAAGGAGTTTAGAGAAAAAGGAAAACGAATTGTTATAAAATCTTCATATTGACGATCAAGCTAAAATCCCACCATGTAAGCAGGTTTAAGAAGGAATAAAGGCAGAGGAAAAGGAAAAACTGTAATAAAATCTTTACATTAATGATGACCGAATCGAGCTAAAAGTTGAGAAAAACAAACGGTTTAAAAAGCAACAGAAAATGGAAAACTAGTGCTTCACGCTTCCAGTTAGACCAGTAGACTACCAGACATTTCACGGCATCTACTGTGCAATTGGTACGCATCGCCTTTATAATATGGAAAAAGTTGGTTGTTTTTTAATCTGCCAGTTAGGTTATGAAACAGTGAATGTAATTCTCCAAAAGATGACCATTGGCGATTGCATCAAATCCATTTTGTGTGGCCATATGGTTTAAGTGATATTTCCATCTCTCACTATGATCTTCACATTTCTTTTAAAACAAATTACTCTTTTTGTTTCAAAAAAGCCTACATTTCAATTCTTCCGAATAAGTGGCAGAATGGTTTAAGAGAAATGTTAGAAATTACCTATTTCTCATTACTCATTCATTACTTTTTATAAGATATTAGTAACCTTTTGTATTGGCCCCCTCTTCTTGTAGCATATTAACCAAATAGACACATAAGAGGTAATAAATGAGTAATGAACAAAAAACGATATATAACAATGCTCTGATTAAAGATTTATACATTAAAAATAACCGATTCAATACATTTCTTATGTTCCGGTAGGAATCATATTGAATTTGAATCATAATTCATATTAATCTATATTGATTGACTGCCTTTATTATATTGTTGCTAGTAAATACTATTATTTTTTATTTTAAATCTTTCAAATCATTTCGATAAAAGATCCGAACTCATTTTTTTATAATCCGTTGAGAAAAAAATTTATTCTCTTCATAACCGTAGGAGATAAAACTCATAAATACTCTTTTTGGTCCATCCCTGTAGGCCTATGAAATTTGAGCACTAACACGTGAAAAGAAGTGAAACATCAACATACATCTGTGATTTTTTTATTTTTTTTTGGTCCTGCATATGTGTGAATTGATGATAAGCAGTCACCGAGAATATTTGATGATATAATTTAGTTAACGCAACTGCCATTTCAGCCCAATCAGAATCACTCTCAATATTCTGACCATTAAAGTACTCTAAGGTGCACGCCTTTTACGAACATCACGGTCATTCTTCATTGCACATGGGATTAATTTTTTTTTTTTTTTTTTTTAGGTGAAGGGAGATCTAAAATTGTATAACGTAATTAGCGAGATATAAAATTACAACTTTTCACATATACAGCGAGTAACATTACCAATTGACCAAAGCCCTGATGGCCATGAGATTAATTACGATATTATGATTAAGAACCGGTAATTTTGCTTCACATGACCCCCTAATATCCACACACCACAACAGAGAAAATGTACAAGAATATGAGAGGGTGCACTCCATCCCCAAGGACTACAATAACTGACCATTGACTATAACTTAGTATTGAGATCATATTTTAACTAAAAACGCTTATTAAAGCATGAACTTAGATGGTAAATCAGCCATTACCTCCAAAGAACTAAACAAATTAAGGATTAAAAAATGGTTGGAGTATGATATAGGCATTTTTCTAACTTAACATACCGTTGATCCTTTTGGACAACTTTTTCCTGAGGTTTTGCAAGCCCATAAACTCAGTCCTTGACCATCTAGAGTTCCACCATAAATGGAGACACCATTAACTCTCTCGAATTTCAGCCAGCTACCAGCATTTCCAATAACATTGTAATCAGAGGGAGCAACAAGAGTGCCATCGATGCGTATGGTTATGGCATTGTTCTTGCATGACTGTCCAGCAAACATTGCTTTGCCGAGTAAGTACCTTCCAGGCGGTACGTAGATTGTTGCCGACTTGGTCGAGGCACAAGCTGCAGCCCATGCACTCAAGAAGGACTTGGTCGAGTCAGTTTTGCCGTTTGATTTGGCCCCAAACGTTTGCACATTGTACATTATATTATCTGCAGATGATGAATAGAATAAGATAAAGACAAGTAGAGAAGAAAGACAAGTCCCTATGCTCATCATCTTCGGGGATGTCTGTAACTAACACACACAACACGAGAGTGAAAGAGAGAGAGAGAGAGAGAGGTGGTGAGGAATTGAAGCGGTTTCCAAGGTATTTATAGGGTGCGAATGAATGTCTTGATATGCTGAGATTATTTTATTGGCTAACGTGACTGTGTCATGGTACAAATGAAAATTGTCGTGACGTAGGGAAATGAGGCAATTGCTTCCGGGAGAGGATATGGTTATTTTACTAGAAAAGTCAGCCAAATTTCTGGTTCATTTAGTTGGCGGCATTATAAATAACAGTAGAATATATCACACACAAAAGATAATGCGATCGGAACATATTCAACATGCCAAAGTAAGCTATCCTATCGGCCCGAAAATACTGAAAATATTTCTCAAAATCTTTTTTTCAGCCAAATGAAATTTATTCATGTTGAACTACATTATGGGTTTTGGAGAGGAATATTTGCGTAACAGTAAAGTTGTTATCGTGTGTTTTGAAAATCATTAGTTTGAATCATCGCAAGATAAATTTACAAACAATAAGCTATACTTCTGCGATCCTTGCACATAATGAGAATTTTATATATCAAATTATCCTAAACTACATCGAAGATTTTTATAGTCTGTTTAAGCTTGAGATGCTCAGAATTTAAATCTTTACTGACCTTCAAGTTATTAATGGACGAAATGGTACCAAGACCTCAGAATTTACCTCAAGATTTCTGTTGAATAGTGCTGGTCTAGACTAATTTTAAAGATGTAGGGAACTCTGAAATTGAAATCGTGCACTCACTTTAGAATGTTATTATTAGAATATACACTTGTTTTATATCAAAAAATTAGAAATTTTAATACCACTTTATAGAATTCTGCTCAACTTTACCTGGCACCAATTGATTTTTGAATTGAACCTCAATTATCTTAATATGGTTTAGAGCTGGGCCCTTAATCCAATTACATCTATCCATCCAGGTGCTAGACATTCTTTCCACCACGTGTGAGTTATATCTAATCCACGTGTGTGACCCATCTTCCTTCAAAAAATCAAGTTATATGTGAGGGGGGTGTGTTAGAATGTACAATTTCCTCCTGTATAGAAAATTCATAAAATTCAATACTATCTTATAAGATTTTGAGCTACTTTACTTAACACCAATTGGTTTTAAAATGAAACTCCATAATTTTTTTATACAACAAGAAATTGTACATTCTAACACGGCCCCCACCCCCCCATCTTCCCTTCACGTGTGTTCAATCTTCTTCATCGTGTCCATGTGTGACTCTTCTCAAAATTAGGATGGAACCCTAGTTATTTAACAGTTATTTATATGTTTTATTCTTGATGAACAACTTAACTATAAGAATTAGCTAGAAACCGTAGTTAAGCTCGACGAGGGTGCACATAGAACAGTCTAAGAAAGAATGAAAATACATGCACATTATAAATTTTCAAAAGATCTTCTAGTATCTTGCTTGCATATCATGTGGTCAGCTAAAATATTATAATATAGGTTTTTTTGTTTGGGGGAAAGGTGGGGTGTGTTGGGGATGTCAAAATAAATCACATGCTTCGATCTGTCTTCCTGGAACAATGAATCCCTGAAACAGGCAACCTGTTCTCATGGTTACAACCTTCACATTTTCGGGTACTCTTCCCTTGTGTTGACTTTTCTCTCTATCGGTAATTAGAGAACAAGTTAAATACATTATGTTTTTCACTTACCATCAACAAAATTGTGAGTTCAGTTCTTTATTTACACAGTGCTAGACATGGAAAAGGGTTGTTAAAATCTATACATCGTATTAGTGCATTACTTGTAAGGTAACTTATATATGTTCGTTGCAATACTCTAATCAAAAAGGAAGGGAGAGAAAAAAGGAAAGAAAATTGTTATAAAAATTTTAAATCGACAAGGACAGATGGAGCTAAATCCCAGTCAGACAAGTGAGTTTAAAAAAGAAGGGAGAAGAAGAAGGAAAATTAACTATCATAAATTCTTTACATTGACGAGGATCGACTAAGCTAAAATTCTTGATTTAAAACGGAATAGACAAAAAAATGGAAAATAAACTGTTATATAATCTTTACATCGACGAGGAAAACTGGTGCTTCACTTTTCCAGTTCGAACAGTAAACTACAAGTTATATGACGATATCTACTGCGCAATTAATGATGCACATCATCCGGATAATATTGAGCAAAGTTGGTTGTTTTTGAATCTGCCAGTTAGGTTCTGATACAATGAATGCAATCGTCTAAGTGAGGATCATTGGCGATTGCATCAAATCTATTCACTGTGGCCGTAAAGTGGTCTTTCCATTTCTGACCACGACTTTGACATTTCTTTTTTAAAAAATTAGTGTTTTTCTTTTATAAAAAATCTGAATTTGACTTCTTCAACTTAAGTGGCAGAATAGATTATGGATTGGATTTTTTAAAGGAAAGTAAAGGATGGAGAAAGAATGAAGAATCCTTTCTTTTATTTGGATTGAAATTTTAAAAGAAGGAAATGTTATAGAGGAGTTCCGAAACTCCTCCATTTCCTTTAATGAGAAAGATTTTGTAATCCTTCTAAACTAGGGTGTTTTGGAAGGAAAAAAAAAGATTTTGTTATAAAAAGTCTTTTTTGTCTCTACATATTTCATGATTATAAAAATAAAAAAAGGTACTTAAGTAATTTTGCATTTAAAATTATATTTTTCATATCATTTCCTTCTCCAATCTAAACAAAAGATCATAAAATTCTTTCATTTCCTTTCCATTATTATTATTTTTGCAATCCAAACAAGATAATTCATTTCTTTCCATTCCTTTATTTTTTAACCTAGTGTTTGGATTGCACAAAGGAATAGAAAGGAAAGTAAAGCGGAGGAAAAACAATAAAGGAAAGGAAAGAAATGAATTATCTTGTTTGGATTGCAAAAAAAAAAAAATAATGGAAAGGAAATGAAATGATTTTATGATTTTTTATTTGGATTGGAAAAGGAAAGGAAAATAAAAAGATAAATTTAAATGTAAATTGACTTAAGTACCCTTTTTCATTTTTATAACCATGAGATATATAAGGATAACAAAGATTTTTTATAACATAACATTTCATTTCCCTCTAAAACATTTCAATTTGGAAGGATTACAAAATCCTTCTCATTAAAGGAAATAGAGGGGTTTTGGAACCCCTCCATAACCTTTCCCTCCTTTAAAATTCAATCCAAACAAGGGGAATAATTTCTTATTCTTTTCCCATCCTTTCTTTTCCTTTAAAAAGTCCAATCAAAACAAGCTGTAAGAGAAATGGAGAATGTTAATGGACCGAATACCCGTTAAAATCTGTAAACCTAAATCCAAATCCGTTTAAATTATTTTTCTTCAAACTTGTTGGGATACTCGACGTGGTTAAATTTTACTAATTATCAAACGCGACCTCGATAAGCATTTCGAAACGTGCGGATAGTTGACCTGAACCGTTAATGAATAACTTTAAAAAAAAAACAAAAGAAAGCCTAAAAATGTTTGTAAACATTAAAACAAGTAAATATTCAAAATTCAAATTAAAAAAAAAATTAAATGTTAAGAAGACGTACAAAATAAAATAAACAAATATAATAAAAGAAAAGATGTTAAAATCCAAAAGAAATAATGTAATGTGATATTTGTCTATAAATAAATGATCATTTTCAATACAACTAAAAATAAAATTTAAATGTTAAGAAGACCTACAAAATAAAATGGAAAAAAAAATAATAATAGAAAAGATGATAAAATTCAAAACAAACAACATAATGCGAAACCTGTCCGTAAAAAAATGACCAATCTCAATAAAACTAAAAATAAAGAAAATGATTGTTTTTGTCCATAAGCAAACTTAAATCAATCTAAACGTATGAAGCATTCAACAAAATTTGTATGCTGGGAAGTTATCATACTTCCATAAAATAATATGATATAATGTTATATTGTGTAAATATTTTTATTAATATAATTTTTACTAAATTAATAATCGAATTTTCGGGTTTCATATTTTTTTTAATTGCTATTATCAAACCTTATCAGACTATCTCGTCAATAAGACCACTTGTAAAAATCAAACCTTAATGGATATCCTAGAGATTTCGTAAACGGATTTATAATCTGGTTAGATACCCATCAAATTTGGGTCTAAGTGCTACCCATTGTCATCCCTATAAATGTCAAACACCACTACTTAATTTTTCATCACACATTTATTGTCTTTTATGTGCAATTTTATTTTTCTTTGGGGGGGGGGGGGGGGGGGGGGGGGGGTTGGCGGGGGCAGAGATTGGGTTGGGTTGGGGGTGGGGCATGGGGTGGTTCAATCTGCATGCCTAGTTATAACTTTTTGTAATTATCCTCCTTTCTTTAACATGTCAACTTATGTATACATACAAGAAATTATAAATGAATGACGAAAAAGATATGATATCTAAGAATATTTATAGATTAAACTGAACATTTCTATTTTGTCAAAGAAAGTAAAATTAATTATAAGGGCCTAAAAAGAAGCCCTACGAAACCTAAACGCAAAAACACGTGAAAAGAAGTCAAAATTCAACATATATGTGAGAGATGCTACAAATTAGGAGCCGCACAATTAACTGCAATTTTAATCACTTGTATTATCTTCGAAGATGATAAGCAATCATTGAGAATTGATGATGTAATTTACTTAACGCAAACTCCCTTTTCAGCCAATCAGAATCGCCAACTCAATGCTCTAACCATTAAAGTACTCTAAGGTAAACGCCCTTTACGAACATGATCACGGTCATTCTTCATTGCATCAATCGATGGATATTCACATGGGATTAAATTCAATATTATGATTAAGAACTGCTAATGTATTGCTTCACATGGCCCCCACTACCATCCAAGGTGCTAAGGGATTAGAGAATCTCTTTCAATCTTTGGATTATTATTATGATGATTATTATTTATTTTTGTTAGGAGAAGAAAGAGAGGGATACCATTTCTCTTCTCAAGAGTGGATTTTAGTTTCCTATCGAATTGAATTTTATAGAAGATTTCAGTACAAAGGTGCCAATTGATTTGAGCTATGCTATTGAAGATTTCGTCAAGGATAGACTAAGAGACCTTTAGCTGGGAGATTTCTCTTCGGATCTCCTTGCTCCCCCACTTTTTTTCCAATGACACTGTTTGAGTGGCATTTACTTCCTTTGCTTTTTCTCTCTCATTGTTGACTCGAATACTCTTTATTCTTTGATGCTTATCTTTTGAATAGGGTTTCGATTCATTTCAATTTTTTTTTGTTGAGTCAGCAAAAAAAAGTTTCATTAATTAAAGTGAAGGTACAATAGGTGGATCAAAGACCAGAATACAACAAAGAAACAAAGTCAAAAATCAACTAAAGAATCTAAGTCGTAAAACAATTAAAAAAAAAAAATGATTACAACTCAGCGATTTGGGGAATAGAGAATTCCCTCGGGTTTCTTTCCAGGATCAAACCGATTTCCTAAAATTAAATTGTGAATATCTCTGGAGAGGTCGGATCTGGAAGGAAATGGCTGGTTATGTAACTCATGAACACCATATGAGGTTGACGGGGCTGTCGGCAACGGATTTTCATTTTGAAAACCTTCAATTTTATGTTGTTCGGTTCATTTCAATTTGATGTAATGGTCTTTCGATCTATCTTTGTACTTTCATTTTTTTTATAATGATATCTTTTGTTCACTGATTTAACCAAAAAGAAAATGAATCTTATAGAAGAAAAATAAAAATGAACTTTTATACGACAAAAATATTCTTACAGTTTTAACTTTATTTTTAAAATGGCCCTTTAAATAAAAAATTATTTATATACATCAAATACTTTCTCATTAGGGGTACTTGAATAATTATTCATTGAGATTATTCTTTCCTCTTTTTTCCTTCTCCAATCCAAATAAAAAATAATAAATTTCTTTCATTTCCTTTCTCTTATTAAATTTTTGCAATCAAAACAGGAGGACCAATTTCTTTTTCTTTCCTTTCCTTTATTATGTTTGCTTCTACCTTACTTTGCTTTCCTTTTTCTTGTGCAATCCAAACGTAGTGGAAGTGTTAGGTAACCATGATCTTCAATTATAGTGTACTGACCAACCCGAGGTTGATTTTCCTATTCCATTTGACATTGGCACATAAATTATCTTCAACAATAGTGCCAAGCACTGAAGCAGACAATTTCGTGGCACAAACAATTTTACTGCTCAATGTTTGTTAATGCCAACAATTATACAATGACATCTCGAGTACTCATGTATATGCCATTGTAAGGGATGAATCATCTTAAAGCAAATACTTATCATTTGCTATGAATAGAAACTAGAAAGTGAAACTATAGTAGCCTTTCATCTTTTATTAACACATTCAATGCAACTAGCATCTGTTTCATGATCTCATATTCACAATCTTTAAAAATCTGTTATTACCTAAAAGATGTAATCCCAGATAAATTATATTTAATTTACTCCATGTTAGTATAAGTAGCAATAGCCAAACGAAGCACGTTATTCTTGGGTTCAGTGCCAGTCAGCAGAGTACTTTTGCTAGTAAACTTTCTTGTTCAACCAATCTATTTTTAAATTCTCAAGTGGATGAAGTCTTCAGTTTGAGAGCTCACCAAAATCATTTACCAACTGGACTTAATTTAGCCAAAAACACCTTAGTGTTTTATGTAATTGTTTCATCGAGGCCATGATCAATAGTCCAATATTCATCTAGTTGACATTAAGGGAAGTTTCTAAATCATTTAATTTTATGTTGTTTCCAGCACTAGTTTTGATCTTTAAGAATGAATGAGTATTATGTAAGAGAAAATATCTAAAGATCGGCAACTAAGCTTTCCTTTTGGTTCCTTGAAGCATATGGAATGGGCTATCAAACCCTCTCCTAAGCATAAAACATTGTTATGTGTTATACTCCTCAATGTAATATGTTATAAGCTTAATGTTACAGCCATGGCAAAAAAACCAGTATGATGGTTTCCTTATTGTTGGAAAATGAGAAACCAGACTGTGGAACAGAAGTAATTGTAGTGCTAAGTGCGTGTGCACCTCGTAAAAGACCATCACCCAATATATAGCCCGTGCAATGTTGGAAATAAAACATGAATCTTGGGTCTTTTAGCTTTAATCATAATTCATTTGATAGATAGCATAGGCCCAATCGTGAGCCCAAGCTCTAATACATTGGAAAGAAAATATCTGGAGATAGATATGTACAAAAGACCTAGGAAAAATATAGTCAAAAAACTTTTAATGAATATATAGTTGCCAGTGTGGAAGAAACCTGACTTTAGGGGAAAAAAAACCCTGGATATATTTATTAAATTATCTATAATTTAATTTTACTTTATAGAGATATTTGTGGTGTACGAGACTCCTTTTAGGCCAACACATATATAGAGGCACCTCCAATTATTTTGTATCAAGTAAAGTTTTTTTTTGCTAATTTTGAAAGTATCTTCACATCAACCAATTTATGAAACATTGACTAAGATTAGACATCACTGCATATATGGGTCATGCTTGATTTACCCCGCCTGACCTAACAGTTGGGTGTGAACCAAAACTCAGGGGTACAACGACTCAATCCAAAACATGTACTAGTTCAATCAAGAGTCTGATCCCTGGGGTGTTGGGGGGAATCAAACTTTAAACCTCTCCAAATTTTATCACACCCTTTAACCACTAAGGCAATCCCTTGGGATTTTGTATCAAGTAAAGTTGTAATCTCCTTTCCAGTACAAAGGCTCTATTTGGTCTAATTGTGAAATTTAGCCTTTTAATTTATAAAGCTTTTAGTACAGCTTTGGTTATAAGTGTTGTTAAACAAAAGTTGTTGGTTGTTTGGCCAACGTCTAGCAAGGTTGAGCTTTTAGAAATTTTGAGGGGAATGTTGTACTTTAAAAAATATAGAGGGGTATATTTGAGAAAGAAAAATAAAAACAGCTTCCTGCATTATGTACAACCAGATTTGTAATTTTTTTTTAAAAGCTCCAATTTTGAGTTTCTTGTTTTTCAGCTTCAACTTTGACCTAAAAGCACTTTCAGAAATATGTCAAACAAGTTAATCTCAACTTTTAAACTTACACGAAGTACTTTTGAGTGTAAAAAAACTAGACCAAACAAAACCAAAGTTTGTCAAGTCATATAAATTCCCCCTCAACCTTTGAAATACTACCTATGAGTTTTCACAAAAAAATTATAGCCTACATCAATAAAGTGGTATTAGAGCTTTGATTTGTGGCGAGATTAATTGGAGCATTGACATTCTCAAAGCTTTCTTAAGACAACTATCGAAGGTGGAATATCTAAATAAAAACATACCTTGATGGAGAGGATGCAAAAGATATTGTAGAGGAAGGATATATAAAGACAATCAATCTTTTCTATGCTAAAAAAAAAGCTTTGACAGATGCAAAGGTGAAAAAACAAAAAGAGTCAAAATTATCCAAGAAGGAGTGGATGATACCATGTTTGACAAGATAGCTCAAGCTTCAACTACCAAGAGCGAATGAGAGATTCTTGAAAAAGCGTATAAGGGAATTGATAAGGTAAAGAAAGTTTGTCTAAATTAACTCTTAGAGGTGAATTTTAAAATTTGAGATTAAAGAATTAGAATTAACCTAAGATTATTTATCAAGAATTCAACCAATAGTAAATAAATTTGAAAGAAATGATCAAGGAATGAGAGAATTGAAAAACATTATCAATCATGACGTCAAAATTTGATCACGTGGCTATAGAAATTGAAGAATATAGTAATATAAAGACAATGATATATTGTTGATGAACTCTCCAGTATAGTTACAAGCCCATGAAGAAAAATAAAAAAGAGAGCTAAGAGTAACTAGGGAAGGTTCTTCAAGTCAAACTCAAGCTCAATAAAGAAGATAGAGATTTTCAACATCAAACAAGCCAAAGAGTAAATGATTGGGGATTGGAGGGGGAGGTTGAAAACGATGATTTTTCCATAAATACTTCATTATGTCTCATTCATATTTATAATATATGTCACAATTATCTATAGTTACAAATAGAATCAAAATGTGATATAAGAGAGTTACCATGAGGAATTTAAAAAGAGGTATAAGTAGCAAAGGAAACTGATGTTCCAAGACGACAATCAGACGTGTTAAATTCTGAAGAAGTTATCCAAGCATGTTGGTCGTAGTACACCTTTGCAAGCTGATGGAAGGGAGACCACCTGAAGCTTGTCATGCAGGGGAGCAAGCTTGAACGATAAAGTTTCTTTGTGGAGATATCAGTGAGTTGTTCATTAATTTTGATGCATTATAATTGGAAGATTGGACGATAAAGTTTCTCAAAGGGTTGGGATATATTTCCAATTATAGTAATTAACAATACATTCAACAATCAAGTAATCTCATTTTTATATTGATTGAGATTATTGTCTTCATCATTTTAGCATTGTAGTAAAGTATATCTATTAATTCTTCCTAAGCACTAAGTTGAATATGAGTAAATAAGATGGATTCAATTGAAGACAAATATTACATTTCAGGTATTTGAAGACCAATAATTAATTTCCATTTTTATGTGAATCCATAGCATTAGAAAGATTAACAAAGAATAATGCTATATATCATCCTTCTTTCCATCACATTTTTATCATATTTAATGAAAAAAATTTTAACAACAAAAGGAAAAGATTGGTAAATCTTACTTCCATGAGTAGATCATCTTTGGACTTCTAACTCAGGCTTGTATGTCACCTTCCAACTAGAAGGGATGTATTCACTTACAAAATTATTATATTATGAGCGATATTCAATAATTGCAAACTGTTGACTAATTATGATCAAGTAAGGACGCGGCGGAATTTCGGCATTATAACATCTGTAATATGGACAACAGAATCCTAAACCGGTTTAACTTCAAACAACCACAACCAACAACAAACTTCACAAAGCCACAAGATAACCAACAACACTTCATATTCCAACCAATCAACACTATCACAAGGTATAATGCCTCCGTCTTAACCATTCAATACAAACCATAATATACATAATCAAAATAGATCAAGCTAGCCTATCAATATATACATAACCAAAACAAAGACTATATAAGCTTAGCATTATACAAAACACTAATTCAAAGTAAGTTAAACATTTCCAACTTCAAGTCTTCATACATTACAACATAAGCATAAACATAAAGACCACATATGAGCTTTCCCAAACAAGCACTCAAGGGTGGGGCTCTGGTACATAAGACTCGTCCACATAAGGCTCAACCTCAACTTCCTGAGGCACAAACACAGGTTCCTGCTCAGGCTCACCTGAAAGGTTAGCAAAGAGAGTGAGTTTCCACCAACTTAGTGAGGGTTCAATAGAAGGTTATTTTGAAAATATCTTCATGAAAACCCTTTTGAAAACACCATTGGAAACAATGATGATAATTAAACAACAACATCTCAATATAGCAATATAAGTAACCAAACAATAAGGATACGATAACACTTGTTGATGTAGCTCCTTATACCGCCATCACGAACTCAACCGACTTCTTATTTCTCCCACTGATACATTTTGGAAGTACCCAAGCTAGACCCACACCCTATGAACATTCTCCGATCATGCGGGATAGGGGATAGAACATGATAGTCATGCTAATGCAACCCGGCAAGCCCAATACCGCCCAAGGTGACACAACCCTATCATGCCTCACAATATTTATCACTTAATACTTAATATTCCGAGAGAACAACAAAGTAGGTTATCTCCCGGCACTTCAACATTTAACATCCAACTAAACATCACTTTAACAATTATTAACTCAACACTTGTAAAAACTTAAGGACACTCAGTTAGATGACAAAGTAGGCCATCCAAACGCAACACACTTCAACATTTAATCAACCTCGAGCCTACTTAACACCAACTCAAGTTCCAACCACACAAACAACGCAAAACAACTTAAAACAACACTCAACTAATTCAAAGTAACATAACCCCAACTTTCTAACAACATAACTCAAAATCTAACAATCAAACAACCCCCGAACCTTCTCCTATCACTTAATCACCTAAGAAAGCACCTAAACCACCTCAAGAGCAACCCAAAAGACATCCAAAACAAGCCCAACAAGCCCGACAAACCAATGCATAGGCGGCTGGAATTTTCAGCCAATAAACCATCCAACATTTCATCATTTTTGCATTATAACTTTGCTATTCTATGCTATACAAGTTCATTCAAGTATATACAACACATATACAACTAATACAACAAGAATCAAACTAAATTTTAGCTACATAATATAACAATCTACCGTTTAAATTAGCTAAAATCACACTATGTTAGTCTACAATACCTATCTAGCAATAATTACAAGCTACTATAACCATACAACAACTATAAATGAAATTTCAAAACTTTGACAAATTTTAATTTTGAGATCTAGTTTTTCCCTCACATCTGATGCAAACCAAGGCTAGAAATAGGTAGAACACAAGTAGAATAGGCAAAATCAATCTTTGAATGGAAGGATTTGGCTTTGAATCAAGTATTTTCTTCAAAAAAATGTTTGAAAACCTAGAAAAACTATTTCTTCTTCTTCTCGAAGGGTCACGGCTTTGTGTGTGTGTATTTAGGTGTTTTGGCTTGTATGTATAATTATGTTATATAGCTAAGTCAAAGCAAGACAAAGGTCAAAGTTGGCTTGATTTTATTTTTAAAAGACAAATGACTAAGTTAACATTTGTTTTTGTTTCATTTTTCATGCGTGCCATCCTAGCATTATTTTAAGATGACAAAAACATTATTTGGCCATATTATTTCATATAATTAAAAGTATAAGGCATAGTTTTAGTCAAAGAAGATGAAAAGTCATCAAAAATGTTATTCAAATTACTTTAAAATGCACATTTAACCTAATATCATTTAGTAAATCACATATAGACATATATATATTAATTCAAATAACATATAAACAAGTGAAAACACGTAATTGCACATAAGGGCAAATTCAGGGTCTCACATTTATAATCGTAGGATCCTGCTAATAATATTATTCCTCCTAGAAGATATCACAAACGTGAGCCGTTGTTTTTTCTTGAATGGTACATAGCTACCTTGTTCAAAGTATGATATTCAATCTAGACATGACGCCATTGAAAATTATTAATTAATCCACAATACAAAATTGGTCTTCGGGTATAGGACAGGGGTCGGGGATTTCAAAACAAATCATATGCTTCGTCTGCCTTCCTGAAACAATGTATCCCTAAAATAGGCAAAGTACTGCCATGGTAAGAATATACCACTTTTTCTCTCTTGAGATATTTCATCTCGGTGCATTTTAGTGTTATCGTGCGCTTCTTCTTCTACCTACCTTCCTCCCTTCTTACTGATGAGGAAGAAGCTAGTAAATCATAAGGCGCAGTCCAGTGCTCGTGTTAGAGGCCTTCCTCTTAGTGCCAAGGTCAATGTGTCCTCTTTTAATGATGAAAAAGTTAACAATCAACTATGCCCTTCTAGCTTTTCTCTTACGGCTTCCTCTACTATTTCAGAGTCTTGAAAGGGATCAACTGCTATATCTCCTAGAAGTTCATCTTCAGCCACTCCTATTGCATGTGACTCTAATGTGGACTTTTCTCCTAAATCTCCCCTTGGATTTGAGAGCTCTAAGCTGAAGGGGTCTTCGTCCCGTAGGCTTTCTTGGGTGGACCAAGTTGAAGAAGAATATGAAGGAGAGTTGAATAAAGAGTTTCCCCTACTTGGTAGTCAATCCACGCCTAATCTTGACCCGCCATATATGCCTTAGGTAACCCCTTTTCCTAATAGCCCCTTACAGGTTGGAAGAAAATGTTTGGGGGTCACTTTCAAGAAAGTCTTAAGTTTTCCTATATCGCACCATGTATGGTTAATGGCTTAGTGGTTATAAAACTACCCCCTTCCATTATTGAAAAAGGAATCGAAATGTGGAAAACTAGCGTAATTGGTCAATTTATTGGGAAACCCCCTCATTTTTTTCTTTTGATTCGGAATGTGGTGAGCAACCAATGGAGACAGTTTGGAAAAGTCGAGATAAAGTCCATTGATGATGGCATGTTTGTTTTTAAACGGGATTCGGAGGGTGATTGTGACAAAGTTCTTAGTCAGCTTTGGCATGTTGGTAACAGACCCTTGCTCTTACGTAAATGGCAGCCCGGAGCTAAGTTGTTGAATATGAAGATTGACAGGGTTCCTATTTGGGTTAAACTTTGGAATGTTCATCTAGAGTATTGGACAGCGGAGGGTTTGAGCTATATTAATAGTGGCATCGACATACCCTTACAAATGGATACTGTTACTGATTCTCGATCAAGACTGGGTTATGCTCGTATATGTGTTGAGGTCGGAGTTGAACAAGATCTTCCTGAGTTGCTTCCTCTTGATGTGGGGGGATGAGTTGTTGTGCAAATTAGAGTCGAGTACTCTTGGCGCCCCCAATCCTACTCTAATGTAAGTGTTTTGGTCACCATACAAATTAGTGTACTACTCAACCAAAAATGTGTGGTAGGCTACTAGTAACCTTATACCTTCAGAGCTTCCTCTTCTTGTCAAGCCACTTGAGATGTTAAAGGATGATGATGATTGGAAAATTGTTGAATCGAAAAAAAAGCCTCACAGTACAAACAACACCCCTAGTAGTGATCATGTCAATCCTGGGAACCTCTAGGTTGTAGAGGATTCTCAGAGAATAGCTTCACCCTCTAAGGGTGCATCAAGCAAAAATTGTTCATCTCTTCTCGTGAATAATTCTACTTCCCAGCAGGATCATAACTCCTTTGCATCTCTTGATTCCTTAGATGTACCGGTTGAGGAATTTGTTGTTAAAACAAAGGCTAAAAGTAATGGCTTTGAAGGGGTTTCTGCTTCTTCGAAATCATCTCCTTCCAAATAAAAGTTTTTGCCTGGAACATAAGAGGAATAAATAAGATGTTCAAGTGAAGGGAAATAAGTCAACGAATTCGTAGAGCTAATCTTGATATTTGTTACCTAGTAGAAACTAAAATCAAACGTCATAACGCAAGTAAAGTTACTATGAAAATTGCGAGCAATTGGGACTTTATCTACAACTATGAGGTTTGTGAAGTTGGGAGAATTTGGATGTCTTTGGAACCCTGCTAAGGTATCAATCACTAAGATCACTGCTACTGACCAATTAATCCTCTGTAAAGTTAAATCTTTTGACAACAAAGAGGTCTTTTTTGCTCCTTTATCTACGGTCTACGGTGCTAATGATCCTATTTTGAGAAGAGATCCTTGGAATACTATTATGTGTATGAACAATGGCTTGGCTAACTACCCATGGTGCTTGATTGGGGATTTTAATGAGGTAATCAGCAAAGAGGATAGAAGGGGCAGTTTCGGACTTCTTCCACATGCAGAGGAATTTAAGTATTGTATTGAAAATGCCCACCTTCACAAAATTGTCGGGAATGGTCCTGAATTCACAAAGAGCAACAAGGCTGCAGGATCAGAACTCAAAGCTAGCAGAATTGACTACTTATTTGTCAATAACTCTTGGGAAGGTACATACCACAACTTTGTTCATGATATTGATCTTCCAGGAATTTCAGATCATAGTCCGCTCACTCTCCACACATGCCATATCCTCATTTCAAAGCGGAGACCATTCAAATTCTTCAATGTGTGGACTTCTCATCCTGAATTTTTTGGTGTTGTTTCTCGCATATGGAACCAACAAGTCCCAGGCACTCTAATGTTTCAAGTGGTTCAAAAATTGAAAGATGTGAAGAAGCAACTGAAAATTTTCAATGAGAAATATTTTGTTGGACTTTCTGAAAAATGGCTTCTATCAAGCAACAAATTCATGAACTTCAACATAAGATTATCTCTGGGATTCCTGACTGTGAGGATTCCGAGGCTAAGTAGAGACTCATCAAGGAGTTGGAGGTGTCATCTAATACGAAAGAAAGTATTTTGAGACAAAAGTCGAGGATCAACTAGCTTAAAGGGGAGGACTCTAACTCTAGTTTTTTCTTTAAAGCCATTAAAAGCAGACAGTCTAGAAATGGCATTCTGAGCTTACAAAAATCTAATGGCACCAGATTGACAAAGGATGATAGCATTCGAAACGAAGCTGTGAACTACTTTATTAACTCGCTGGGAACTAATGATAATTCTTATATAGTCTCTTGCCATTCAATCAGGCAGATTCTTGGAAAAACAATCTCAGAGGTTGATTCGGCTAGTTTGGGGAAACCTATCACTGATGAAGAGATTAAACATGCCATCTTTTCTATCGACAAAAACAAGAGTTCGGGGCCGAATGGGTATAATTCTCATTTTTTTATCTCTACTTGGCATATCATTGGGAAGGATATTGTAACATCCCGATCCCTCATGAGACCGCAGTCCCAATCCAAAACCCAAGGTCATGAAAAATAAGGAAAAATGGACAGTATTTCCCCTTTTTCTAGGCCTATCCATAAACATGCATGCAGAAGAAATGGCCACAACAACAATAAACAACATTCATATACAACCACAACTTCACTCAACATAACCTTCCCCAAGCCTGTAAGGCCATCCGAGCCTTTCTATTTTGACAAAATAAAACACACAAGCATGAATATTCATTAGCTTATGAAAACCTGTGATTATAATTCCGCTTATCTTACCACTCTCATATTTTCTACTTCATTTTCTTAGGTTTTAAGTCTCCCAACTAACTTTCATTAATCCAAACAAGCATGCAAACTACTAGGCAATTAAATAAAACTTTAAAATTATTACAAGCCAGTAACATTTTGAGACTTTAATACAATCTTCCACCACATAACACAAATACATACAAGACCTCTACGGCCATATAATAGATTACAAGCCAAGCTTTACAATTTCTTTACATAAATTCACATATGATAAATCTAACTAAAGCTAACACCATTCAAGATGTCTCCCGAGCCTTCTCTTTCTGAAACTCTGTAGGCACCGAACCTGAAATGGTTAGAAAGAGGGAGTGAGCAACACAGTTGCTCAGTGAGGGAGGGGAAACAAATATCTGAGACATTTTGAAAACGATTTCGTGCATAAAGTAAACTAATAATACGAAACTAGTATACTTATACAAACAAACAAGCTAAATAATACGTATCAAAGGAAGGTAAATAACCACAATAGGACAAATACAATAACCAACCTAGAGGAAACAATAATATATATCACACAATACAAATATACGAGCTAATTAACACAATATAAGATCACAAGTAATGGTAACTATTCATCATCTTCTTACATTCATTTTTTAATTTCTAACCATAAACTTTGCTAAATAACTATAAAATATTGTTTTATAATCATAATAAGGAGCATTTGAAGCATAGATAAGCAATATATAATCAAATCTTAAAATTAAAGTTTGTAGCTAACATTGAATATCACACAAGTATGATGCATCCCTTACCAAAATTTCTTGTAGATGCTAAGAGAATGCTTAGTAGGACTTGAATCCACTTGGAGCAAGCTTGGAAGACCACAAAATCAAGGGTTGAAGATAAACTTTTTTTTTCTTGTAGAATCGGCCAAGAGGCCTTTTTATTGCCTTGTTTTTTGTTTTATTTTTTTGGCACTATGCTTATAAGATAGCTTTTAACAGGTGGGTAATTGGGTTGGGTTTAGTTTTGGGTGATTTTGGGTCAAGTTAGATGGGTAGTTTCAAATAAAAATGAAAGCAAAGTTAACTTGCTAAATTACTATTCAAACGATAGAGTAAATAATTTTTATCTCACACTCTCGATATGCAATGCACGAAATCATAATTTTCTCATGCCTCCTAAATGAAAAGTATCATGTGATAATATAAAATTAGAAAAATGAAACAATCGAAAGACATAGTGAATAGTAACTATTCCTACTATTTAGTAAACTTCACATAAATCACATTCCGGGAAGTACAAAACAAATAGATTTCAATGCACGTAGTCTTAAAATGATCCCAAATAAGTTAGATTTATGAGTAGAAGAATTTAATAAAGTAGGTTAAATAGTGTCCCCTACTCAGGGTTCAATTTTGTAAAACATTGAAAAATATCTTTTGAATACAAGAAGTTGATTCATTTAATACACATATTAAATACTATGATTCTCAGTTTATACCAATTAAGGTTAAGCACACTTTGCATATTTAGTGTGAAATAGGAATTTAACTAACTAAAGACACATAAATACATATAATCGGCACAAAAGAGTAAATGCATATGCATGTGGGTCTGGAGTCTCACATCTTCCCCTCCTTACAAAAATTGCGTCCTCGCAATTTCTTATGCTCAAAAGATTCTTCAACAACTGCAACTGCTCTAGTCGGACTTGAATCCAAAGAAGTGCAACATCCAAGAAGACTAGCAAGAATACCTACACTAATATTACCAAGAAATCCAGCAAGAATCCCAAAAGAGTTTCACTGATGAAATCCCAAACAAGGTAGCCAAATAAAGGCTCCTATGAAAATACTAGTTAGAAGTCTGAATACGAATATCATAAGAGAAGGCCATCTGGTAGTGCCAAGAAAATACCAATAAGAAATATGTATATGAATACTGGAGATAAAGTGGAATAGAAACCTATTTGCTGAGAAATACCCAATAGGAATATGATGCCAAGAACACCGGTTGAACATCTTTGAGTGTGAACTCCTCCAAATATAAGTACCAGACAAGAACCCCATATATGATGCCAAATAGAGATTCCATCCGAGATGCCCAAGTGATATTACTGATGGAAATGCCACTAAAACCCACTGTCAATAAATAGCCTCCGACAAGATTTCCAAAGTGAATACCTAATACGACTCGGTGGTGTGATACAAAAGTGTGCAAATATTGACCAAGTTCTAATAACCCGCAATTGTACGGATCTTGTAGTGTAGTGTGCTTTGAGTGCGGTGTCGAATTCCATAGGGAAGCTCGTTAGTTAGTTAGTGAAGTAGTGTGAAAGTGTTAAAGCGCATAAGTGACAGGTTTGAAAAGGCGTTTGAAGTAACATGTAGAAATGTAAATTAAACTATAACTAACTAAATTATCTAAGTATTTAATTGAATACGAGGGATAGGAATCTAGGGGGATGGACATGCAATAAGGCAGTTAATATAGGTTCAGCATTCAGGTTCTTTAATTCTGTGCAAGAGGTAAGCTAGAAGCATTAACCTAGTCAATTATCTTAGTCTATTAAACTACCAATTACTAACTCTGATGTAGGTATCGTTCCATCTACGAGCATACAACCATAGTATGGATCTGTCCTTACAACTTGGTGTAAAAGGTCTATTTTAACTAAGTAACCAACATCTCCTTATTAGTCTAGAACTACGGTCTAACCTATAGTTCATGGAATCTAAAGTTGTCAAGCTATTTGATTCACTATTAAAGCATGGATATATGGCACGAAAGTAAAGCAATCATAATATCTACTTAAAAACATTACGTAGAAAGACAGTACTGAATTAAAGCAATCCATATATTGCAATTGAATCAAATAAACTGAATTCGAGACCATATATTAAAAGACCGTTATTTACAATATCCTCCCCTAGATAATAGCTCTACTCAGACATAATAATAAATACAAGTTGTACAAATAAAAGAGTCAAGAAACGCTCCCTTAATATGACGACTTTGTATTTCTGATTAACGAAATTTGAGTAGAGGTCCAACGCAAAATAGCTATTCGGGCGGAATAATTTCCCCCGAATAAGAGCTACTTGGGCAGAACTTCCTTCGAATAATAGTTTTTCTATTAAAAGCTATTCGGGCAGAACTTCCCTCGTAAAATAATTACTTGGGTCAGATTTTTCCCGTAAAGTAGCTATTCGGGCAAAATTTTCCCTAATAAGAGCTACCTAGGTAGGACTTTCCTTGTAATTAACTACTACTACTAAAATTAACTCTAAAATAAATTAGAAATTAATTCTAAAAATAAATATTAAAACTAAAAAAAAACTACAAAATTCTCAAAGAGTTGACACCCTATTTATAGGCAAAATTCTGAAGCAAAGTTTATTTTGAATTTTTGACTTTGACCGAGCGTTGATCGAGGCGTTTCTGGGCTATTTTTTAGCGTTTCGAGTCTGATTACGCGCTAGTTTTAGCTAAATTCTTTCTCTATGGGCTTCATTCTTCTACCGGTTCCCATATTTCCATGTTCTCAACTTCTTTGACTTGCAATTTGGATCGTTTCAGGTCTATTTTTTCACTTTTCGGTATCAACCTACATTGCATCGAAAGTATAAAAGTGTTGCATTTATTCCTATGTTAAGATGCAAATGTAGTACAAATACAATGGTTTGAGTATCGCAAATACAGTCACATCAATATCCTTAAACCTAAACATTGCTTGTCCTCAAGCAAAACTGTCTTTTAAAACAGATTCAAAGTGAAATTTTCAGAAATTTTTACAAGTTAAAACAGGTGAATAATATCTATCTCCTCCTTTTTGTCGAAATTTTTCTAACATGAAACATGAGAAAATGCAGTCTACTATCTTTAACCGACTAATTAATTAATGATAAACATGATAAGAGAACATTTACATTGTTTTCATAGATACATATTCTATTGGAAATGAACTATTTATTGATTCGGAGTACATATTTAGAAGTAAACTAAGCAAATTAAGTTCATTCTAATCCCAACTTTCAAGTTATGCAAACAGATTGGACTTTGATATTCCTGCCTTTATTTGCAATCAAACTCTTGATCATGCCTTAACCTTTTTTACATTTGTGAGAAAATATAAAAGTACTCTTTCTACTATCTCTATGTAGTGTTTAGTTTTATTTGATTTTTGGATATTCCATGTAGCGGGCTTTAAGGCCAACAATCCCCTGCCATTATAATTGAGGTTGCCAAGTTTTTAAGGGACCTCTACGTGCCTTAATCACCCGAGATATCTAAGCTCAAAACCTTACACTATAGCACATATCCCAAATTACAATGTATAGCATAATAGTGCTTTTAGAGATTCACAATATATTTACACCAAAAATTCTTCAAAAGTAATTGTATGTACATCTTTTTTTCTTTTTTTAAGAGTGTACATACAGATAGAGTAATAGAACATAATGTACAGACATGACATAAGGGTTCAGGTTTCAATCACAAGAAGTTCTCATAACAAATAGTAATCCTATCTCAATCCTTTCATAATCACATAACCATCAATTGAAGAAAAGAAGAACAACTAGGTTTACTCATGAATACAGTAACCCAAAGTTTATCTTACAGAGTTTCCTCAGAGTTTTTCACAGTACATAGATAGCAACACAGGTTCTCAAATCATCTAAATCATCTCCTTTTAAACAAGTAAAGTAGCAAAATACTCTTTCTCATGAACAAAATGGTGTATTTCTTGCATATTTTGAAAAATATTTTCATGAAATATATGTACCCCCACACCAAAAGTTTGCTTGTTTTCAAGCAAAAAGCAATGTAAGACAGTGAGTGTAATATGCAAGTAATACATAATGACAAATGCTACATCCCCAAACCTATGGTTTGCTTACTATTCAACACATGTTAATCAGGTATAAAGGGAAATGTAGTAAAGAAAGATATCACCTGATATGAAGCATTTCTATGTTGATGTTACAATTGTGTCTATTATGTTTGTCAAAAAGATGTATTATTCTGTAATTCATTAAAGATTAGTAGACAAAGCATTTACAAATTATCATCAACATACCAAAAAATGGTTAATTAAGCTATACAAAATAGTATAAGGGGGAGACCAAAAAGAATTTGGGTCAAGGAAAATAACTAATACATAAAGCAATAAATAAACTACCCAGAGCATTTAGACTCTTTTCTGGGGTTCTAGAGTTGATACTACTGAACAGACTAGCTCTTCCAGAGGTCACTGTGCTCACGATATCTAGTGCTTTCCTTCAGCACACTAAAGGCCAAAGCGAGTTCCATAGGGTCAAGATTTGTTATAGTAGGGATTTACGTTACAAACGTTACGTCAAGTGTTTGCTCACACTCCTAACTACCTTATCAAGTAATATCCAACATACCCAAACCCTATTAAGCTGGTGGAGTAGCTCACACTATAAGACAGAGTTGCATAATTAAGCCAATTGCATACAGAAACGTATAATGACCACTAGTAGAATAACACTGGTACTTCTATGAATGTTCCTCAGGGTTAAAACCCAAACTACCTAAAGCTGGAGAAAGATTCACAAAGTGCATGTAAAAGACATAATTTAAACAAATATTAACACAAAATAGTATTAGGTTGCCTCCTAGTAGCGCTAAGTTTAACGTCTTTAGCCAGACGGATGTGCTGAATTTTAATGCCTTTAGCTTGGCAGAATCCTTATAAGGAAGATAATCAGGGTCCCCAAGTTCAACAAATTCAACTTCTTGAGGGACCACCTCTAGATTGAATGCATGCTTCAATCGTTGCCCATTGATTGTGAAGATACAACCATATTTGGGGTACTTTATCTTAATAGCTCCAGAAGGATACGCTTCAAGCACCTCATAGGGACTATCCCACTTAGTTCTTAGTTTGCCTGGGAAGAACCTCAGTCTAGAGTTAAACAACCAAACTTGATCAGAATGAGAGAAGGTCTTTCTTAGAATAGATTTATCATGAATCCTCTTCATTATCTCTTTGTAGAGTTTGGCATTCTCATAAGCTTTGTAACGATCCCAACCCAACCCTTCTCAAGATTAGGTCAAAATCTGCATTTATTGTCGATGTGGTCTTTTTATGACATTAAATGGAATAAAATATAAGGGACTAGTCAATAACTATTTACTATACAATAGTTAAAATACAAAAGGCTATTACAAATTAGGGTTTCAGCAACGATTACCCTTCTATCCGAAAATAAAACATGTACACCCCAGTCTTTACAATTTGAATCACATATAAGAACATGGCAGGCAGAGAACTACGAGCATGTAATCAATCAGCTTTGGTACATAATATCAACTTTCATCTCAAGCTAAGCTTCACTTGCAGAGGGGAGGGGGGGGGGGGGGGGGGGGGGGGAATGAGGGTGAGCTCTTGGGAAGCTCAGTGAGGATGGAATATGAGAAGTTTTAAAAACGATTTTGGGTAAGTCCCTCTGAGACATCATGATGCGATGCAATACAAAAGCGATAACATCAATAAGCTATCTACGTACGATAAACGATAAAGTGTAATGCCATAAGAATCACGTATCAATAACCATAATGACATTTGGATAAGCAATTAACTTTCCTCTTTGAGGGCGGTACTAGTCCCAAGCGAGAGCAAGCTCTTCAAGGGTAGTAGTGGTCCTAAGCGATAGTACTTAAACAGATAGTAAAAATGATACGTTTCGATACGTACAGGACTCTAAATGTGGCTCCCACCACTTCCGAGTGTAGCACTTTGCCCTACATAGCACTTAATTCATTTCGTTGAGGTGGCCGACCTCGAATCATGATCACAACTTCTTATCTTTCCTAATAGGGTACTTCGGATTGTACCCGAAATCTACGACCTAACTCTCCGAGGGTGGAATGCCAAGCGAGAAAGGGAATAGGACCACGATAGACACGGAAGCACCGGCAAGCCCTATGCTGCCTGACGTTCGTACAAGCTATCGTGCCTGAGATTGCAACCCCCAATTCCAGTAGCACACAAGCATGCACAAGTAGTCATATAACACACAACTGATAAGAACGATCACGTAATAAGTGGGGTACAAAAGAAGAGGCTGTCCCCGATCAAGCACTTTTAACAATTAAATATATTCACTTTCTAATAACTCGAATAATCCAGCTAATAGCATCTTGAAAGAATTGGTTGTAAAGGTAGATATCATGATTAACTCATTGTTATCACTAAAAATGTCCGGTCAGTATTATTCTAATTGATAACCAATAGGTGGTTAAGTAGGTAGTTTAGATAACAAGGTAGATAACCTTTAATTGAAACCCTAGTTAATTGAGTACTTTTAGAGATAAGCATGATACAAAAATATAGTTGGTAGTCCTAGCTTATAAAGTGAAATGATAGTCTCACAAAGTCTTATATTAGGTAGTGTTATCCTTTACTTGATTAAGTTAAGGATCTAGTATTAATTGGTAATTGGTATAGTTATTAGTTAAATAATTATATTATTTAACAAATTATAACATATAAACTTTATTATTAAATCTTCTAGATGTAGTCACCTTTTAAGAGTTAGAAAAATTGACTAAATGGCAATCTTAACTTTTGAAAATCAGTAGATAATTTAGAAGTACTCAGGCATAATATTAACTCTTACTTGATTTATTAGTAAGAATGACCTTAACCTATTTAAATTTTTAGTAATACTTCTTGATCTATAATTCAGTGTATTTCCTTATTTCACTTAAGAGGGCCTTATCACACTATTTATTCCTTTATTTAGGCCATATAGTATTTCCCCAGCAATATAAGCATATAATATAATCAACTAATTTCTTCATCATAGTAAGTTAATCTATAAGGGCTCTTTACGTAAATTCATTTTCCTATAATAACCTAGCTTGCAATTACATTAATCACCTTACATAAGCTTATTCAATAAAATAGTTTACTAAACGTTAGTACGTAATAAAGATGCTGTTTCAAGTAAACTCCCTTACGTTTATAATTAATTAACAACCGATATACTATATAATCAAAGTTATCAGTTATAATACCAATAAGTAATAATGAGTTTTACGTAAATCTCCTCACCACTGAATCCCTTCTGTTTTCTTTTGCTTCGTATGCTTTGCAAGACTTTGGTTTATATGTGATGTAACCACCAAAAATGCTTTGCTTCGGTTATCCTCTTCCTATATCCTTATGTTGTTCTGTCTACTAGTACAAGCTAAATTCTATTGCCATTGTATTTCTTTGGCTTTCACCGAATGCTGTCTTGTTTCCTTATTGTCGTCGGTGAAGCTCGAGATTCTTGGGCGACAATTTTTGGAGGTTGCTAATGGTGATGAGGTACTCGGCAATATCCTCTGAGTTTCTAGCGAATGATGGTGCATGGCGGATGATAACACAAAACTAGATAGGCAGTGGTTATATGACCAATACTTAGGTAGGCTACCAGAAATGAAACGAGCAGGTTGTTAACGATGATAATGAGCTAATGGTACAAAACGCGGCTGGGCAGACTCTTTTATGCTGGTATTACTCGAGGATAGAAATCGTGAAAGCTAGTTAAATGTTATGGTTTAATATACGTTAGCTTTGTGTGTTCGTTAATTGCCGAAGCCTTATATAGAACCCTTGCTTAAGTGTGATTGGTTTATGGCAGTGGTGGCGGTGAAGATAACAACAATTTGGTTGATACATCTAATTGGTTTAAAGTGGCAAATCGTAGTATATGGTGTAAGGTGTCAAGCGATTGGCTTGGCTTAGTGTTTATTTGCTGATGATAACAAAGGAGACGAGGACGCGTAGTGCTGAATTGCCAACGCTAGTGCAATGATTAACAGACAAGTAGTAGGGTGATGATGGTTCTTAGAACGGTGCTAGTATGATTGGCTGTTGACTTGGCTGACTTGTTTGGTTTGGATATTTCTAGCAGGCTGCTCACTAAGACCATGATAGGCACACGCTAACTTATTAATGCCGGGCAGTGGTGTAACGCTAAGCTTCGTGGCTTATTGGGGGTGAAGGTGACTTAAATCTGCTATAAAATGTTATGAACTAGTATTCCCAACTAATTAATTCGTAAGCTTCTAATAAACCTAGATAGTCCATTTAATGTACTATCCATATATATATATCTAAAAGTATTACAACTATATTATATTCTAGTATTTCCTAGCTAGTATACTCTCCTTTATTAAGACTCCTATACACACATAAACATCAATTCTGACACCACTACACACTATCACTAAGCTAAATAACAATTCGCCTTTATCCGAATCATTCTGTCATTCACATTCACTAGCTCTGTTCTAGTTACATACTTTTCATGCACATTAATTTGACTAAACTTGCTTAACAAACTATCATTATATTATTATTATTACTTTACACTATACAATTTTCTTATTATGATAGCTCTATTATTCATTCATGCTAATCTTTTGCTACGTTCACTAGCTTACAACAGTTACTTGCACAATCATTAGTGATTAACTTTGTTTACAATTATCGTTTTACTTTGCGTTGTGCCAATAATTACCCTAACAATTCTCTGTTATTTATACTTAGTGTCCCAACTTAATATGAATTGGCATTGCTAACTAATTTTATAAATCTATGTATCCTCAAACTATCTATAGAATTCAACTACTTGGTTAACATCCCAGTTTTTTTCTTTTCTTTTCGTTTCACAAGTTAAGAGTACTATATAGCTAGTACCTATTTATCTATATTATTATTATAACTATATCATTTCTAGTAACACACAACTAAGACAACAAACTTAGTTCTTTACATTTTTAACTAATTTAAGAATCTAAGAATATTTCTAAGTGCCAGTACTACTTAATTTATTATCCTTGCTTGTATCTTGCTATAAATTTTCCTTCTCTTGTAGTTCTTGCATGCTTATATTTGATCAACCTAATTCTATTATCTGTAACCAGTGTAGTAATGAGTTACTATATTAATTTCTTTATTCATTTCCTAAGCTAGCTATTCATATCATTTTCATTTTCTAACAAATCCTAAACAAAATAATCAATCAATAAAGCTACAGAAGTTTATTTAATCCAAATAGATTTAGTATGACTAACCTTTTTAATGCCCAACTACCCAAATGCACGTACCAAGTTAATCTTCCTTTTTAATTCAGACGAATGTTTAATTTGAAATACTAGGGTTTTTACATTTCCTAAGCTTAATCTTAATTCATGTTATGAGAGCTAAGAACACCTACTAGGTTACTATTAATCAAAATATAAATTGATCTTAAATAGTGAGATAATTAATTATAAATTAAATGCAAGTAAATAATCATAAATGCACGTTTTCCAAGAATAATGAAAGAAATAAATATAGATAAATACTTGTAAATACATGGTCGGCCTGGGTGTTACAAGCTTCGAAGCGAAGCTCTTCCAATTCACTTATCACCAATTTTCTACCTTCACCTACCTGTTGTAAGTCGAAGTTCAAGGCCTTAATAGCCTAATAGACTTTATGCTCTAGTTCAACGGGGATGGGGCAAGCTTTACCGTATACCAATCTATACGAGGACATGCAGTACAATAGGCCCACAATGCGTTGTGTAGACGACTTGACCAATCTTTTTGATTGGGCCTAACATGTCACACCCCAACTCGACCCCACTTACAATTAATCAGGACGCAACGGAATTTCGGCAGTATAACGATTGTAACACGGACATCAGGGCTCTAATCCAACCCTTTATAACTTCATACATCCAACTCCAACGATTAACAACAACTCCATACATTAAACAACCATTTCCATATATTAAACAACCATCCATAAGTTATACGTCTCCGTTTCAACATCAACCATAGGCCAAACCATACACATGCATAATACATATTTGATAAGCTAGTTTAGTAACCTATTCAAGTTCCAAAAGTAAGATAACTAAACTAGCATAATACTTTCACTATCCTTAGATTATCTTATACAATATAACTTGAAAGTAAATACAATCCAACTAGTTCTATTATACAATATAACAAAAAGAGAACTACTTCTCAAATATCATGGATAAGACTCTAGCACATAAGACTCGTCCACATAAGGCACATTCTCAGCTTCCTGAGGTACGTACCCTAAATCTGGTTCAGTAACACCTTATTGTAGCAAACGAATGAGAGTGAGCTTATATAAAACAAAGCCCACTGAGGAATTCGATAGATCTTTTGATAACATTTACTTTACCACTTTTGAAATCATCCTATGAGCAACAACACACAATTAACACTAATAACAATACAAATATAGTTACAACAGTAAACACACAATAAGGATATAATACACTTGTTGATGAAGCTCCATAAACCGTTTCAATGCTCACCAACTCCTCCAAACCCATTGACACAATCCTGAGGTACCTTATTCTAGACCCACACTCCATGGCATCTCCTCCCATGCAAGATAGGGATTAGCCATGATAACTGTGCCAGCAACCCGGGATGCCTCCCGAAGTGACACAACATTATCATAGCTCACAACAATAACTCTTTCAACACGAGAAGTCAACAACGAGGGTTAGCCGACTCCCGACACCTGACTCTTGACCTTCTGAGAGATCAGCAACGAAAGTGCCCGATTCCCGGTATTTCAACAATCAATCATCAATTATACAACATTTAAACAATCAACAACTATACAATTCCAAAACATTTAGTCTAGATGACAACATGTCAACATATTAAAGAAAGACTACACAAACTTTTAAAAATCATAACTTACAATCTAGAAATCCAATAACCTCCAAACTACTTTCTTTCACTCAACCACATATGCAACTAGAATAACACCACTAGAGACCAACCAAAATCCATCTAAAACAAGCCCAACAACCCTAATTTGACAATGCTACAAGGCTGAATTTTCCGGACTTTTGCCACGACATCCAAACCAAAAATTCGACATTACAACATTACTACCCCATAATTAACAAACTTTTAGAAGCAACAATCAATCAATTCCAACTACTACAACAACAATTATTCAACATTGAACCTAAAATCTAATTTTAATACCCGAAAAATAGAAATACATGCTACTACTGTCCAAAACTTATATAAACACAGATAAACGATCATTGGCAGCTACTGAGCAATAATCTAACAATAATTTAACATTTCATCAGATAAAAATGCAATTATATGAAATTGACATCAAATAACATTTTGAGATCTAGAATTTTTCTCTCACCTTTGATTTGAAACAAGGTTAGAAATGCGTGCAATAGGTGCCCAACAAGCGAAATCCAACTCGGTTTGAAAAGCTTCGGACAAAAACTAGGTTTTCTAATGAAAAATTGCTTTGAAAACCTTTGAAAAAAAAACTCTCTTTTTCTCTCTATGGTCTTTCGGTCATGTAGGTGTTTTTGAGGGTGTTTTGTGTTGTTTTTAGTGTGTGTTGATGCATATATAGTTTAAGTCAACCAAAAATGCAAGGTAAAAGTTGAAACACTTAGTTAGTTTTTAGTATTTTTAGTCTTTTAATTGTCTTTTAAACTATTTTACTTACACACACACACACACACACACACACACACACATATATATATATATACATATATATATATCATATATACTATATTTAATAGTTTCAATTTAGGTGACAACATTCTATATGCATACATATACATACAAATAGCTATAAACTCAATTTTTGCAAAAGAATGTGTAAAATCCTTTTTAAATTCCTAATCCGATTCAAAATTTATTTTAATTAGACACGGGTCTATTAATATATGAGGACTAGGTTTTAAAATATTTAAAATACCTGTGTAAAAATTTTAGCGGACGTGTGTTCAAAATACTATTCATAAATCTCGACGATAAAATTTTCAATGCCGATTTCGATAAAATTTTTATGAATACATACATAGCATGTAATAGGAATATAAATCACTAAATTAGTACATTCTAACTCATATAACACATATACAGGTCAAAACACGCAAATTCACGTAAAGAGGAGATTTGGGATTTCACATAACCGTTTTCTGAAGAATTGACTTGATTTCCTGATTCGACACTTCCATTTGTCCACTTGTTTATGGATAGTAAGACGTTGCTATCTTGTGGTGGACTGAATATCTTCTTAATAGGGCTTCAAGTGTCCTGTGACGGAAGTGTTGTCCTCCATCACTTAGAATTACATGTGGCACCCCAAATTGAGAAAAGATGTTCTCTTTAATAAACTTGACCACAACTTTATGGTCATTGGTTTAGGTTGCTACTGCTTCTACCCTCTTGGACACGTAATCCACACCAACAAGAATATAAGTATAACATGAGGAATGATGGAAGGGACCTATGAAGTCTATACCCCAAACATCGAATATTTTGCATATGAGGATGGGTGTAAGGGGCATCATGTCCCTTCTTGAGATAGAGCCAGCTTGTTGATATTTAGGGCAATTTTTACAAACTTGCTGGGCATCTTTAAAGAGAGCGGGCCAGAAGAACCCACACTAAAGGACTTTAGTAGCTGTCCTTTTACCTCCAAAATGTCTACCACATGCTTCAGAGTGGCAAAACTAGAGTATGCTGTCAGATTCATCCTCATGTATACATCTTCTATCGACTTGATTAGCACAGATCTTGAAAAGATAGGGATCTTCCCAAATAAAGTACTTGACTTGTGCCATGAATCATTCATTTTCTCTTTTACCCCAATGAGTTGGAAACTCTTGGGCAGCTAGATGGTTGACAAAGTGGGCATATCACAGGGTCTGACGTGAGATGGCAAAAAGTTGCTCATTAGGGAACGTGTCTTTGAAAAGCAGAGTATCAATAGGAGAATCACGTACCAAACGTGATAGATGATCCGCAACAGAGTTCTCGCTTCCTTTCTTGTCTTTGATCTCAAGGTCGAACTCTTGAAGGAATAATAGCCAACAGATTAAACGGGGTTTTGAATCCTTTTTGCTCAGTAAATACCGCAAATCAGCGTGGTACGTGTAGACTATTACTTTAGATCCTAAGATGTAAGATCTGAACTTGTCCAGAGAGAAAACTACAGCCAGCAATTCATTTTCAGTCGTTCTGTAGTTCTTTTGTGCATTGTCACGACCCAACTCGACCCCACTTATAATCAGTCAAGATGCAACAAAATTTCGGCAATATAACGTCTGTAATATGGACATCAGGGCTCTAAACTAACCTTTTATACCATCACACAACCAACTCCAAATTTCAACAACTAACTCCACAACCATTCATCAACATTCAACACAACGCATTAAACAACCATACACCATACTAACCACAAGTCATAAGCCTCCATTTCAACAACATACCACAAGCTATACTATATATATGCATACTTGATATAAAACTAGACTAGTAACCTACTCATAATCCAAAGTAAGACAACTAAACTAGCATTGTACTTTTCACTATCTTTATAACATCTTATACAATATAAACTTCAAAGTAAATACAATACAACTTGTTCTACAATACAAGACAACAAAAAGAGAACTTCAGCCAATACTTCATGGATAAGACTCAGATATATATGAATCCTCAACAAAAGACACATTCTCAGCTTCCTAAGGGACGTACACAAAATCTGGCTCAGTTACACCTAAATAATAAACGAATGAGGGTGAGCTTATATATAAAAAAGCTCGGTGAGGATTCGAAAGATGCTTTGAAAACATTTACTTTACCACTCAGGAAATCATCCTATGAACAACAACACACATTAACCTTCATTAACATCAACATTTCAATTCAACCCACATAAATAACAGTTCAATTGAGAAATGATACACTAGTTGGTGTATCTCCATACGTCATCACGATCTCAACCAACTTCTTGTAACTCCCATAACACATACTAGAGGTACCTTATCTAGCCCCTTCCTCCATGGCATCTCCGAACATGCGAGCTGAGGATAGTACATGATAGTCATGCTGTTATCAACCCGACAGCCCGATACCCCCCGAAAGGTGACACACACTATCAAGACTCATGACAATAATAATAAACATCTCATATTTTGATAAGACAACAAAGTAGGTTGTCCTCCAGAGCAACATCAGTCATCAATTAGTTATCAATACCTCAATCAATATAACATCAATTAAACAACTAAGACGACTAAGTTAGATGACAAAGTAGGCCACCCAACTTATCACACATTTCAACATGCATTCAATCCCGAATCTACTCAACAACAATCCAAGAAACAAATACACAAATACTAGCAAACAACTAAAAACAACATTTAAGCATTTTAAAGAAATACTACACAAACTTCTAAAATTCATAACTTACAATCTAGAAATCCAATAACCTCCAAGCCACTTCCTATCACTCAACCATCAATGCAAACATATTAGCCCTCTCTTAAACCAAAAGCCACCTAGAACAAGACCAACAAGCCCAAAAATGGCAATGCACCATGGCTTGAATTTTTGACTTTTCCCACGGCTATCAAGTTGAAAATTTGGCATTACAACATTACTACACAATAAATAATGAGTCTATAGAAACAACTACAACTCGATTTCAACAGCTACAACTACAATTATTCAAGAAATGAACTAAATTATCAATTAAATACCCAAAAAATAAAAATACATGTTACAACCGTTTAAAATTGCTATAAACTCACAAAGTTAGTCTACAACTCCTAACTAGCAATAATCTAAAGTCAATTTAACAAAACAACAACTAAATATTTGATATTAAAAATTTGACATAAGCTTTAAAATTATAATCTAGTCTTTCCCTCACCTTTGATCCCAAGTGATGTTAGAAATGTGTAGAATAGGTGCCTAACAAGAAATTTCAAGCTTTGAATGAAGTTGTTTGGCCTTATATTGCAAATTCAATGAGAAAATTAAGCTTGAAAACCTAAGAAAATATTTTCCTTCTTCTCCTAAGCTCTCACGGCAATGTGTGTGTGTTTGTGTGGTGTTTTGCTTTGTTTTATTGTGTGTTATGTATGTATATTGTATATATAGGCTAAGTCAACAATTTAAGTAAAAGTCAAAGTTGTCAATTTTTGCCATTTTGTTGTTTTAGTCTATTTTGCTTACATATATATATATATCTATCATATATACTATATTTAGTAGATTAATTATAGTTGAAAACATTTATATGTAGGAATTTAATTACATACAATTAAAATAAAATGCTTATTTTTGCAAAAGAAGATGAACAGTCATATTATTTGTTTTCAAATGTCTTTTGAATGCATAATTAATCTAAAATCATTTAATATCACATATAAATGCATTTATATTAATATATACTAGGTCAACAAAAGTCAACGCAAGAACCGAATTTAGCAGAAATCACTATTTGGCTTAAAAACGCTACTTTTCACCCGAAAAGTCTATTTAAATTCATATTTCATTTCAGAATCAATTTTCATCAAACACAGGTCTATTAATAACAGAGGACTAGGTTCTAAAATACTATTCACAAAAATTGATGATAAAATTTTTAATGCAGATTTTTATGAAAATTTCATGACTGCTCACATATCATGTAATTGAAGTAATAATCACATAATTATCACATTTTAATTCAAATAACATATAAACATGTCAAAACACGTAATTGCAAATAAGAACAAATTCGGGATCTCACATTCTTCCCCCTTTAAAACAATTGTGTCCATACAATTCTCGAACTGACAAACAACTAAGTCCTAAATCGTTACACTTTAACAATACTTCTCTTAGTTCCCATTTATCTCTTACAATGTCACATAAACAAAGATCTCAAAGGAAATAAACTCTGTTGACTGCAAGTTGATTATCATAATTCCAAGACAATCCTCAATCCATAATTCACTCCCACCTAATATCATATTGCATATGAATGAAATTGCAACTCCAAGGTCTTAGCATGACACTACTACTTGTCAACCATCCCCTACTACACATTAGGGCTCTATGAACACCCCAAGGGTTTAAAAACTCATTCACGATAACATGAATGATTACTGATCAAGGGAATATCTCAAAAGTGACATTGGTCAGAATATGGCTATTATGAAATTTACAAGGAAATAAGGATATGGAAAGTCATATTCGAGCCAACAATCAAGTGAACAAGAGGTCAAACAAGTTAGAGAATCAAGAGGCTAATAGTTTAATAAGAAAGCATGATAACTATGATGAAGAATGTCTCAGCACCTATCAGTTAAATAAGTACGAACAAAGGATGATGACGAGTCAAAATAGTGCTGAGTATGTTGAGCAAACATTCCTGAACAAGTAAACATTTCAATTCTCGATAATTGTTCAAGGAACCAACAAGTAAGTTGTACTTGAGGTGAAATGAAATTAAGAAATAAAAGATGATTAATTCAATAGAAAACAAGGGTAGCAATATAAAGAGTATCTCAATATGCAATAACCAAAGAAGTATATTGAATAAGCAATTACAAGCAGAGCAATGGCTCAGGATTTAATAATAAAATAATAGGATTAACAAGAATGACAATGATGTACTTAGGTAGGGAGTACATCAAGCAAGTGAAATTCGAATAAGTAAAATGGTATACCCAATGAGAAATTACTTTCAAATGAATAGTAATAGGATGAAATGAAATATTGAAACCAATGGCTGGAGATATAGAATGAAATATAGAAGTCTCAAACCTTAACTTCAATAAGCGGCATTGCTATAAAAAGCAAATATAAATGTTAAGAATAGAAACAATGTCAAATGAGTATAGGATCTATTAATCCAATAAGCAAAACTTTAAAAAAACAATTGATATGCTAGAAAAGTGTAACTCTCTCTCAAAGAAGTGAGAATAGAGTATAAAAGAATAGTAAGACCAATAGAATTAGGAAGCACAAAAAGGGTATCCCACCTACACACTAAATACCAACAAGTCAAATCCTACAATCTATCTCTCTTCAAAACAAGACACTAAGGAGATCTAGAGAACCTGAGGAGTCATACAATCACTCCAAAATTTACATTCCGCACCAGACCAATCACTAAACAAGATACACCACCGATTACCCAACAAGATTGACTGATGAAGACTCCAAAATCTGATAACACAATACAGATTCATACTAACCCATTATAACACAAGAGAATCTCCAATCAACAATTTAGAAAGTCATACCACCTAGAACTCAGAAGTTCGATGTAAGCAAGTAAATGTTCAGTCACCAAAATGCATTCTTATTTCCTCAAATAATTTTATCTCCCAACAATTACATCTTTGAAATAAGTAACTTTAGTCAAGAATCACTCTAATTGGCTCCAAGGTTTAAAGATCAAAACTCCAAAATAACCTTTGATATGATAGCAATCCCAAGTAGTAGAAATATATACATGTTATACTACACTTCATTTTATTCACAAATATACATCACCAATTCCTCAAATAAATTCATTCTAAAATAACCTCAAGAAAGTACAATATGAGTTGAGACTCCAAAAGTGTCTAATCACAACCTCACGGTTACCTCAACTTATGATCCATCTCCAAGTAATAACAAGTTAAACATGGCAAGAAAAGTAATTATAATCATCAAGATACATTGCTATTTTCTCAAACAACTTTATTCTCGCTAAAGGAACATCAAGAACAGATCTATTAAACTGAGACTAAAATCCATAAGCATAATAATCAAGATCTCTATGATAAACTATCAGAATAATAATAACTCAAAATCACAGCCTACCTCTGGTTCCGAAAGCTCTTCAATTTCCCTTGACATTAAAAGGTTACTCACGAGTTAAAACATGTATGCAACTACATCATATGAAAGACAAGTACAACGTAATGCGCAATTATCATACAATGCAACATTATCACATAACGCACAATTTAGCACATAGGAAACAAATATCACGTAAGCAGGTTATATCACGTAAGCAAATTATAAGCAATTAAAGTCACACAAGCAACAAACTTCACATAAGGCAAGTTGATCACGTAACTCACATTGGTCACTTAAAGTATATTGAGCACCTAAAACACGTTGTTTCACATACGCAAGTTGTAAACAATTAAAACCACATAAACAACTAATTTCGCACAGATACTTCGATAACATAAAACACTTTTGTCACATAATACACATTAATCACATAATGCACATTGGCTACATATAACACATTAAGTACATAAGGCACGTTGTCACATAAAGAATATTGACCACATTAGTTCACTTAACACATAAGGTATATTGATCACATAGAAAGTTAGTCACTTAAGTAGATTAATCACATAAACATATTAACATGTAATTCACTTTTCACTTAGTATATGTATTCATGTTAAGATCTCTACCTACATTCCGAGGATACATTGACTTACAGCAAATCATGCTCTGATACCACTTAATGTCACGCCCCAACTCGACTCCACTTACAATCAGTCAGGATGCAACAGAATTTCGACAATATAACGTCTGTAATTGGACATCAGGGCTCTAAACTAACCCTTTATAACATCACACAACCAACTCCAAAATTCAACAACAACTCCACAACCATTCATCAAGATTCAACACAACGCATTAAACAACCATACACTATACCAACCACAAGTCATAAGCCTCAGTTTCAACAACAAACCACAAGCTATACTATACATATGCATACCAGATATAAAACTAGACTAGCAATCCTACTCATAATCCAAAGTAAGACAACTAAACTAGCATTGTACTTTTCACTATATTTATAACATCTTATACAATATAAACTTCAAAGTAAATATAATACAACTAGTTCTAATATACAAGACAACAAAAAGAGAACTTCAGCCAAGACTTCATGGATAAGACTCAAGCACATATGACTCTTCAACAAAAGGCACATTCTTAGCTTCCTGAGCGACGTACCCAAAATCTGGATCAGTTACACATGAATAATAAACGAATGAGTGTGAGCTTATATATAACAAAACTTAGTGAGGGTTCAAAATATGTTTTGAAAACATTTACTTTACCACTTGGGAAATCGTCCTATGAACAACAACACACATTAACCTTCATTAACATTAACATTTCATTTCAAACCATATAAATAACCATTCAATTGAGAAATGATACACTAGTTGGTATAGCTCTATACGCTATCACGATCTCAACCAACTTCTTGTAACTCCCATAACACATACCAGAGGTACCTCATTTAGCCCCTCCTTCCATGGCATCTCCGCCCATGAAAGCTGGGGGTAGTACATGATAGTCATGCCGTTATCAACCCGACAGCCCGATACTGCCCGAGAGGTGGCACACACTATCAAGACACATGAAAATAATAAAAAACATCTCATATTCTGAGAAGACAACAAAGTAGGTTGTCCTCCAGAGCAACATCAATCATCAATTAGTTATCAATACCTCAATCAACATAACATCAATTAAATAACTAAGACAACTAAGTTAGATGACAAAGTAGGCCACCCAACTTATCACACATTTCAACATGCATTCAATCCCGAACCTACTCAAAAACAATCCAAGAAACAACTACACAAACACTACCAAATAACTAAAGACAACATTTAAGCATTTTAAAGAAAGACTACACAAACTTCTAAAATTCATAACTTACAATCTAGAAATCCAATAACCTCCAAGCCACTTCCTATCACTCAACCATCAATGCAAGTACATTAGCCCCCTCTTAAACTAACCAAAAGCCACCTAGAACAAGACCAACAAGCCCAAAAATGGCAATGCACCATGGCTGGAATTTTTGACTTTTCCCACGGCTATCAAATTGAAAATTTGGCATTACAACATTACTAAAAATAATGAGTCTACAAAAACAACTACAACTCGATTTCAACTACTACAACTACAATTATTCAAGAAATGAGCTAAATTATCAATTAAATACTCATAAAATAAAAATACATGTTACAACCGTTTAAAATTTCCATAAACTCACAAATTTAGCCTACAACTCCTAACTAGCAATAATCTAAAGTCAATTTAACAAAACAACAACTAAATATTCAATATTAAAAATTTGACATAAGCTTTAAAATTATAATCTAGTTTTTCCCATACCTTTGATCCCAAGCGATGTTAGAAATGTGTAGAATAGGTGCCTTACAAGCAATTTCAAGCTTTGAATGAAGTTGTTTGACCTTATATTGCAAATTCTATGAGAAAATTAAGCTTGAAAACCTAAGAAAATATTTTCCTTCTTCTCCTAAGCTCTCACGGCTGCAATGTGTGTGTGTTTGTGGTGTTTTGCTTTGTTTTAATGTGTGTTATGTATGTATATTGTATATATAGGCTAAGTCAACAATTTAAGTAAAAGTAAAAGTTGTCAATTTTTGTCGTTTTAGTTGTTTTAGTCTATTTTGCTTACATATATATACATATATCATATATACTATATTTAGTAGATTAATTATAGTTGATAACATTTATATGTAGGCATTTAATTACATACAATTAAAATAAAATGCTTATTTTTGCAAAAGAAGATGAAAAGTCATATTATTTGTTTTCAAATGTCTTTTGAATGCACAATTAATCTAAAATAATTTAATATCACATATAAATATATTTATATTAATATATACTATGTCAACAAAAGTCAACGCAATAATCGGGTTTAGCTGAAATCACTATTTGGCTTAAAAACGTTACTTTTAGTTAAAAATTCTATTTAAATTCCTATTTCGTTTCAGAATTAATATTTATCAAACACGGGTTTATTAATAATAGAGGACTAGGTTCTAAAATATTTAAAAGACCAGTTTTAAAATTATAACGGACATGTCTTCAAACACTATTCACAAAAATTGAGAATAAAATTTTCAATGCAGATTTGTATGAAAATTTCATGAATGCTCACATATCATGTAATAGAAGTAATAATCACATAATTATCACATTTTAATTCAAACAACATATAAACAGGTCAAAATACATAATTGCAAATAAGAGCAAATTCGGGGTCTCACATGCATCGTCCAAGGTTTTGTTGGCATAATATATCACAGTTGGCAGCTTATCCCTACGCTGTCCTAATACAACTCCAACTGCATAATCAGATGTATCGTACATTATTTCAAAGGAGAGACTATAGTTAGGAGGTTGAATGATAGGAGCAGAGGATAGCAAGGATTTAAGCTTCTCAAAAGCTTCTGAGCACTTGTCATCAAAGTTGAATTAAGCATTGTGTGCTAGAAGACTAGAACGGGGTCAGGCTATATAGCTAAAGTCCTTGATGAAACGCCAATAGAAATCGGCATGACCAAGGAATGATCGGATATCTCACACTGTCTTGGGTGCAGGCAGCTTTTCTATTAACTCGACTTTGGCTGGGTCCACATGGATTCCATCCTATGTGACCACATCGCCAAGAACAATACCTTGCTTAACCATAAAATGGCTCTTTTCCTAACTTAGAACCAGGTTCATTTCAAGGCATTGGTCTAGCACTTGTGCAAGGCTTGTAAGACACTCATCGAAGATAGCACTAAAAACGAAGAAGTCATCCATGAAGACTTCCAGGAACTTTTCTATCATATCCGAGAAGAGGGCCATTACACATCTTTGAAACGTCGCAGGAGCGTTGCAAAGACCGAAGGGCATTTGCCGAAATGCGAAGGTCCCATAGGGACATGTGAATGTAGTCTTTTCCTGATCTTCAAGAAAGACTGAGATTTGGTTGTATCCTGAATACCCATCCAGAAAACAGTAGTGGCCTTGTCCGCCTACTGTATCTAAGACTTGGTTAAGGAAGGGTAAAGAAAAATGGCCTTTCCTAGTTTCAGAGTTGAGATTTCTATAGTAAATGCATACACGCTACCCTGTTGTGGTGCGTGTAGAAATTAGCTCACATTTGTCATTTGGGACCATAGTAATCCCAGATTTCTTCTGTACCACTTGTATCGGACTTACCCACGGACTGTCAGAAATTAGGTAGATAATACCTGCATCAAGTAACTTGATGATCTCTTTGTGGACGACATCACCAATCTTTGGGTTTAGTCTTCTCTAAAATTCTCAAGACGGTGTAACTCCTTCCTCGAGATGAATTTTGTGCATACACACAAAAGGATCAATTCATTTCAAGTCAAAATTTTTCCATCCTATTGCTTGTTTATGAGTACTTAGAACCTTTAAAAGTTTGTCTTCATGCTCAGGGATCAAATCCGAGGCAATGATGAATAGAAGGGTCTTATCAGGGTCCAAGTAGGCATAATTAAGGTGCTGAGGCAAGGCTTTGAGTTCCAAAGCTGGTAGAGACTTAATTGTAGGACAATTAGAGACTTCAGGGAACTGATTTGTTACTTGATCATTCTTTTTTGGATTAGCAACAATGGAAGCAGAGGCGACCATTTCAGGAGAAATGTCGCATTCATACAAAAGCCTTTCAAGTTCGGCTATTTTCTTATTAGGGGTTAAAAGTGATTGGGCAAACTCATCTATACATGAGTCAATGGTATCTACATGGAAGCATTTTTCTTCTTCTTCTTGGTTCAGCTTATATGCTGCAACAGCAACCCTCAATTTCATTTTCATGTTCCTAAAAGTTAGTTCTATCATACCCGTCCTACAGTAAATAACAGCATCAACTGTTGCTAGGAATGGTCTGCCTAATAAGACGGGAGTGGTATTTTTGTTTTTAGGGCCTAGGTCCATATATAACACAATAAAATACACTGGGAACATAAATTCTCCTACTCTAATAATGACATCCTCTTCAATACCTCAAGGTCCTCGCTCAGATCTATTTGCCAACTGGAGGGTTATATTTGTTGGTGTTAACACTTCAAGACCTAACTTTTGGTAAACTGTGTGAGGGATTAGGTTAACACTAGACTCTAAGTCTAGCAAGGCGCTTTCTATACGTTGGTCATTAATTAAACATGGAATGGTGAAAGCTCTTGGGTTACTACACTTTTTGAGGCAATCCTCTAGTGCAGATGCTACTAACATTTTCAGTGAGGCAGACCCTTTTAGGAATGTTATTGGTCCGTCTCTTCTTCACACAAAAATCTTTCAGAAATTTGGCATAGGCTGGGATTTGTTGGATTACCTCCACTAAGGGTAGATTGATCTTAATGTCTTTCAAATATTCTAAGACCTTGGGCTGTTTAGGATCATCAATCGGTTTCAAACAAGATAGAGCTGTGGGGAAAGGTGCGCGAGAGGAGGCTTCAACTGTTGACTCTACCACTAGGTTCTTAATCCTACGGGAGTCATTGACTTTGCTATTTAAAACCTCTATCTCAGGTTTCTCTATCTCCTCAGGAACATCATTACTCATATCTCTAACCTGGTTATCTATAGTCTTCCCACTCCTAAGGGTAGTCACGGCCTTAGCCTTTTCTTGGACAATCTCAGTTTGGACAGTACTACACTGTCCTTGTGGATTTTGCTTGGTCTGAGATGGAAGTTGACCCTCATTTCTCTTTCTAAGATTTTGGGCTAGCTGTCCAATTTGTCCTTCAAGTTTAGCAATAGACTGTTGCTGAGTTTGGACAACTTGAAATAGTTTATCAAACTTGTCATCAGATGATGACTGTGCAGGAGGAGGAACGGCAACATTGTTCCTTTGGGTGCGGAGCTGATCTCTCTGAACTTGGTAAAATCCAGGAGGGTTAAAGGTTTGGGGTCTTTGATATGCCTATTGAGGGAAACGATTAACAAAGGTTCCCGGGTGTCTTTGGAATTGTTGTTGAGGCTCAAAATTTCCTTGTTGATTTTGGATTTGTTGAGGAAATTGAGGCTCATAGTTCCCTTGTCGCAACGAAAATGCGGGATTGTCTCGCCAGCCAGGATTATACGTGTTAAAATAAGGATTGTAATTCCTTGTATATCTTTGGGTGACATACACTTGTTCTTTCATGAACTTGGGAAATTGTGAACCGATTGGGCAATACATAGTAAAGTGATCTACTGCAGAGCATACGGCGCATACTTCCCAGTTCTAAGGAGCTTGTGTAGAAGTAGACCCTAGAGAGATGAATTTTTCTACTTGCAATGCTAGGGCATCGACTTTGTCTGTCAGATGGGAGTTAGTGTTAACTTCGTACAATGCCTTCTTTTGGGGATTGTGGGTGCTCTTACTCTCTCTATCTTCAGCAGTGTTTTGGAGAGAGTCTTCAGCAATATTTTCTATCCTACTCCAAGCATCTCCGCCATACGATTATAGAAACCTCCATTGCTCATTGCATTAACCATCATTTTCTGCTGAGGTGTAAGACCTTTAAAGAAATAATGCAAGAGTTCGTGACGGGTGAAACCATGATGTGGACATTGGTTCCGAAGATCATTAAATTTCTCCTAAGTTTCATGAAATGGTTCTGAGTCTGACTGAGTAAATGTCATGATATTAGTTTGCAGAGTAGTAGTCTTAGCCATTGGAAAGAACCTATGTAAAAATTTCCGAATAACTTCTTCCCAGGAAGTGATTACTCTTGCGTCTAAATGATTCAGCCACTGTTTGGCTTTATCTTTCAATGAGAATGGAAATAGATGCAGGTGGATGTTTGCACAGCTTACATTAGGAATATGAAGCATAGTATATACTTCTCTGAATTGTACAATGTGAGCGTGTGGGCTTTTGTTGCTTTTTCCATAAACGGAAGGAAGTATTGAAATTGTCCCTATTTTGAGCTTGAAATTAATATTGCCAAGAGCCGGTGGGGGCTATGGAAAATTCAGGATTGTAAGCGCCCGGTGAAAAATATTGACAAAGAGTCATCGGTTGGTTCACGGGTTTATTAACAGGCTAAGCTATAGGAAGAGGTAGAGGGCTTTGAACATTTCCTTCTTGATCCTCCATTGTGAACTGTAACTTCCTACGCAAATTTTTTTGGAGCTTGGGATCAAACGGGGTGAGTTCCGATTTCAAGGAACGATACCCGTGCATACAAGAACTTTATAAACTTAAGTATGTAATGAAACTACAAGATTAATAATACTAATATACTTTACAAGCAGTAATATAAATAAAATAGTGTAAAACAAGTATAAACAATATAAATAGTAATTGCAACACTTAAAACAAATTCATAATTACTTTTATAAAAAACTAAACTATACTGTGCTTCCCCGGCAACGACACCAAAAACTTGATGCGACTCGGTGGTGTGATATAAAAGTGTGCAAATATTAACCAAGTTTTAATAACCCGTAAGTACACAAATCTTGTAGTGTAGTGTGTTCTGAGTGCGGAGTCGATTTCCACAAAGAAGCTCGTTAGTTAGTTAGTGAAGTAGTGTGAAAGTGTTAAAGCGCTTAAGTAACAGGTTTGAAAAGGCGTTTGAAGTAACGTGCAGAAATGTAAATTAAACTATAACTAACTAAATTATCTAAGTATTTAATTGAATACAAAGGATAGGAATCTAGGGGGATGGACATGCAATAAGGCAGTTAATATAGGCTCGACATTCAGTTTCTCTAATTCTATGCAAGAGGTAAGCTACAAGCATTAACCTAGTCAATTATCTTAGTCTATTAAAGTCCCGATTACTAACTCTGATGTAGGTGTCGTTCCATCTACGAGTGTACATCCATAGTATGGATCTGTCCTTACAACCTAGAGTAAAAGGCCTGTTTTAACTAAGTAATCAACATCTCCTTACTAGTCTAGAACTATGGTCTAACCTATAGTTCATGGAATCTAAGGTTGTCAAGCTATTTGATTCACTATTATAACATGGATATATGGCACGAAAGTAAAGCAATCATAACATCTACTTAAAAGCATTACGTATGAAAGACAATACTAAATTAAAACAAACCATATATTGCAATTGAATTAAATAAACTGAATCCGAGACCATATATTAAAAGACCGTTATTTACAATATCCTCCCATAGATAATAGCTCCACTCAAACATGATAATAAATACAAGTTGTACAAATAAGAGAGTTAAGAAAAGCTCCCGCGATATGACGACTTTATATTTCTGATTCCAATAATTTGAGCTGAGGTCCGATGCAAACTAGCTATTCGAGCGGAATAATTTCTCTCGAATAAGAGCTACTTGGGCAGAACTTATCCTGAATAAGAGCTTTTCTATTAAAATCTATTCGGACAGAACTTCTCCTATAAAATAATTACTTGGGTTGGATTTACTCCGTAAAATAGCTATCCGGGCAAAATTTTTCCGAATAAGAGCTACCTAGGCAGGACTTCCCCCGTAATTAACTACTACTACTAAAATTAACTCTAAAATAAACTAAAAATTAACTCTAAAAATAAATATTAAAACTAAAAAAACTACAATATTCTTAAAGGGTTGATGCCTTATTTATAGGCAAAATTCTCAGGCAAAGTTGAATTTTGAATTTTTGACTTTGACCGAGCGTTGACCCGAGCATTTTTGGGCTATTTTTAACATTTTGAGTTTGATTACGCGCCAGTTTCGACCAAATTCTTTCTCTATGGGCTTCATTCTTCCACCGGTTCCCATGTTTCCATGTTCTCAACTTCTTTGACTTGTAATTTGGATCGTTTCGGGTCTGTTTTTCCATTTTTGGTATCAACTTACATTGCATCTAAAGTATAAAAGTGTTGCATTTATTCCAAAGTTAAGATACAAATGTAATACAAATACAATGGTTTAAGTGCCGCAAATACAATCACATCAATACCCCTCAAGAAGATCAACCATATTTAACATTTGTCCATAGGTCATAAGTCATGTATATATATGTAGATGATGCTAGATGCCTTAATCCCAGATATACAAACATAAACACATAAGAATATTAGTTGTAGTGACATAAATGAATTCATTTTTATCCTTGTTCCGTGAAGTTCTCCCTGCTGGCCAACCCGCTGTGTAGGAACATCATCTGCAACTCCAGGTTGATTACTCTGATCAGAAGCCCGTCTCTGAGCACTCTTATGCCTAAAACATTCCTTGACCCTGTGTTGGTCATTGCCGTACCCCGTACATCTGCTAGTCCTCCTCCAACAGTTAGTGACATCATGACCCCCACGGTTACAAAATGTGCATTTTTGAAGCTAACAAAGTCTTTTACCTCTTTGACTTGGTCTTGCCTCAATCTCAGCTTTTCTTTTCTCAACCCTAGGTGGCATCATCAAAGTTTCACACTGAACTTGATGCTCAAATGCTAGTGCCAATCTAGTCAAAGCATCTGCCACCCTTAACATTGCTTGTTCCCCTTCTGTTGATTGACTAACTACCCATACTTCTTGTTGGTTCTTCTCTTTGGAAGATCTATTGCTGGCCATCTATAATGACCCCAACCCGACCCTTCTCAAGATTTGGTCAAAGCTTGCTTTTACTGTCATTGCGAGTTCATAACTTTCTATTAAAAGGAACAATAAATAAAGAATTATTCAATAACAAGTCTTTATATAATAATTTAAGTACAAAAGGGTGTTAAAACATCCAAGATCCGGTAGCTACCCGGCTATCATACAAATCAGAGTTTTAGCACAACCACCTTTCTACTCGAAAGCCATACAAACAACCTCTAACTTTTATGACTTGGATTGAAACACGACAGGCAAGGAGCTTCGAGCATGTAAACATTCAACTCCAGCTTATAAAGCCAATTTCCATTTCAAGCTAAGTTGTACCTGCACTGGGGGGGAGATGAAAAGAAGGTAAGCTCTGGGGAAGCTCAGTAAGGATGGAATAGAAGAGTTTTGAAAACATTTATGGTCTGTCTCTTTTGCAAATCATGATGCAATTCACGTACAGTAGTACCTTAAATTATCCACATAAGATACATATAACAAGTAGAAATTACTATCCCATTTGAGTCATATATCAAATAACAGTAATAATTTTTAGATAGATAATCAATTTATATTGCATTAATAATTACATTTAGTGGCATATACCCACATCACATATCAGCCTACTCTCTGAGGGTGGAATGCCAAGCGAGAATAGGAACACGTCGATCATTTCACGAGGTGGCCAGCCTTGATCACAATTTCAACTTCTTATATCTTCCAAGAGGGTACTCCAGATTGTACCCGAAATCTACGACCCAATTCTCCGAGGGTGGAAGGCCAATCGAGAGAAGGACTAGGACCACGATAGTCCCGAGAGCATCGGCAAACCCTATGTCGCCCGGCGTTCGTGAAACGCTATCGTGCCTGAGGTTGTAACCCCCAATTCCAATAACAGAGTAACGACTCAATAAAGCAATTTTCAAGTATAAACTAGGCATTATGATGGCATACAAATAATATATATAACATTTTTGGAAATATTTGGGCAGCACATCCGTTTACCTGATGCTAAAACTATCAAATAAATCGGGCAGCACATATTTGCATTTAACTAGACAAATTTAAACATAACAGGGATATACTAATAACATATAGATGCCATGAATAAGTAAAGCAATAAAAACCTTGCCCCAAAATGATGAAAATTGGAGAGGACTCGGATCGGTTTTGGAACTTTCGGAACGTTAACTAATTGAATTGATATAATTTAGTGGAATCGGGCCAAAGAAAAATTGTTTGTCACTTTGATTTCAGGGGGTCAAGTGCCCTCCTTATATAGGCCCTGAAGGCTAACATAGTAGGGAACACGTGTCCCTCCCTCGCTGGCCGACCAATCATGGTTGGCCACGTGGGAGACACATGTCCCTCCACGTGTCACGCATGCGTGGCACGTCCACGCATGCATGACACGTGTCCCTCTACGTGTCACGCATGCATGGCACGTCTACGCATGCATGACACGTATCCCGAGACACGTGTCCCGAGACATGTGTCACTCTTCGGGAGTGGCACCAACGTTATGTTTTTTGCCTGTTTAGCGCACAGGTGTCCTGATTTTCGTATTTTCGGGCCGGGATGCAATTTTTCCAAACTTCGCAATTAAGTAGTACAAGTTAAAGGAAATCCAATGGTATATGCCTCTTTTTCGCGGCAGAATCCTGATTTTTCTATAATTGGCCCCGAAGTGAAACTCATTTTCCGGACCAAAAACCCCTAAAATCGGGAAAACAACCGAAATGGCTCGAAAAGTTAAAGGAAATCACCCATACTCTTGCCAGCAGCTAAAACGTTTTACTTGGTCATGATATCGAACTTTACATCCTTGTAACGACCCTAAGCTTAATGTTAATTCATGCTATAAGAACACCTAATAATAGGTTATTATTAATCGTAATACCAATTGATTTTTAAATAGTAAGACAATTAACTATAAATTATATGCAGGCAAATAATCACAAAGGCACATTTTCCAAAAATAACGAAAGAAATAAATATAAATAAATACTTGTAAATGTATGGTCGGGCTCGGGTATTACATCCTCCTCCGCTAATAAAAATTATGCCATCGCAAGTGACTTCTCCAGTACCTCCAGTCCACTGTGCGAGATTGAATACCGGATGCCAAATAAGAATTCCAAACATCAGCCTCGAATAGTAATAACTGGATGAGAATACCAAAGAACACCATACAAGAATACCGTGCGAGAATATCAAGAAATCCCAAAAATTCCAAATAAAGGTAATATGCATGCCAAATAAAGGCAATATGGCTCTCAAATAAAGGCAATATAAATGCCAAATAAAAGCTCTAGTTTAGGAAATCCAATTCAGAATGCCATATAAGATTACTGAGTAGAAGTTCAGAGAAAATACCAGTTAAGAATTCCAAGAATTCCGAGTGAAGATATGAAAGAAGATACCAACGGCCGATCAAGCGCCGAGTATTGAACATTGTTTCCAGATTAACACAAACCACCGATCAATTGTTCCTTCTTCGGTTGATTCGTATTTGAGAAAATCTGTTACTAGCTGACGCTTTCATGGGAGGGGGGACTACTTACCATTTTATGGGTAATGCATGTATACAATTAAACATGCAACTTATAGAAAATAGATTCACACTTAGCAAATAAGCACATTGAGCACATATGAATATGCCAAACACATATCCTTAAAAGACGACTACCCACTGTCCGAAGATCCTATCCCGATTTATATACTATCTGAGCTCTGATACCACTTGTAACGAGCCCAACCCGACCCTTCTCAAGATTAGGTCAAAGTCTGTGTCTACTATCATTGTGCGTTCATAACTTTCTGATTAAAAGGAACAATAAATAAAGAATTATTCAATAACAAGTCTTTATATAATAATTTAAGTACAAAAGGGTGTTACAACATCCAAGATTCAATAGCTACTCGGCTATCACACAAACTAGGGTTTCAGCACAACCACCCTTCTACCCGAAAGCCATACAAACAGCCTCTAACTTTTATAACTTGGATCGAAACATGGCAGGCAAGGAGCTTCGAGCATGTAAACATTCAACTCCATCTTATAAAGTCAATTTCCATTTCAAGCTAAACTGTACCTACACTGGGAGGGAAGAAAAGAGGGTGAGCTCTGGGGAAGCTCAGCAAGGATGGAATAGAAGAGTTTTGAAAACATTTCTGGTCAGACTCTTTTGCAAATCATGATGCAATTAACGTATAGTAGTAACTCAAATTATTCACATAAGATACATATAACAAGTAGAAATTACTATCCCATTCGAGTCACATATCAAATAATGGTAATAATCTTTAGATAGATAGTCAATTTATATTGCAATAATAATTACATTTAGTGGCTTATACCCATATCACATAACAGCCTACTCTCCAAGGGTGGAATGCCAAGCGAGAGTAGGACACTACTCTCCGAGGGTGGTATCAAGCGAGAGTAGGAACAAGTCGATCATTTCACGAGGTGGCCAGCCTTGATCACAATTTCAACTTCTTATTTCTCCTAAGAGGGTACTTTGGACTGTACCCGAAATCTACGACCCAACTCTCCGAGGGTGGAAGGCCAAGCGAGAGATGGACTAGGACCACAATAGTCACGGGAGCACCGGCAAATCCTATGTTGTCCGACGTTCGTGAAACACTATCGTGCCTGAGGTTGCAACCCTCAATTCCAATAACAGAGTAACGACTCAATAAAGCAATTTCTAAGTGTAAACTGGGCATTATGATGGCATGCAAATAATAAATATAACATTTATGGAAATATTTGGGCAGCACATCTGCTTACCTGATGCTAAAACTACCAGATAAATCGAGCAGCACATATTAACAATTAACTAGACAAATTTAAGCATAACAGAGATATACTAAGAACATGTAGATGCCATGAAAGTAAAGCAATAAAACCATTGGAGAGGACTCAGACCGGTTTTGGAACTTTCGAAACTTTAAGTAACTGAATCGATATAATTTAGTAGAATCGGGCCAGAGAAAAATTGTTTGCCAGTTTGATTTTAGGGGGTCAAGTGACCCCCTTATATAGGCCCTGAAGGGCAACATAGGGGAAGCACGTGTCCCTCCCTCGTTGGCCGACCAATTATGGTTGGCCACGTAGGGGACGCATATATCTCCACGTGTCACGCATGCATGACACGTATCCCTCCACGTGTCACGCATGCGTGGCACGACTACGCATGCATGACACGTGTCCCGAGACACGTGTCACTCCTCGGGAGTGGCACCAATATTCCGTGTTTTGCCCGTTTCGCGCACAGGTGTCCCGATTTTTGTATTTTTGGGCTAGGATGTAATTTTGCCAAAATTCGCCATTAAGTAGTACAATGTAAAAGAAACTCAATGGCGTATACCCGTTTTTCAAGACAGAAACCCAATTTTCCTATAATTGGCCCCGAAGTAAACCCTTTTCCCGAACCAAAAATCCCTAAAATTAGGAAAATAGTCAAAATGGCTCAAAAAGTTGAAAGAAATCACCCATACTCTTTTAAGCAGCTGAAAAGTTTTACCTGGTCAAGATATGATGTTTTACATCCTTGTAACGACCCTAAGTTTAATGTCAATTCATGCTATAAGAACACCTAATAATAGGTTACTATTAATCGTAATACCAATTGATTTTTAAATAGTAAAATAATTAACTATAGATTAAATGCAGACAAATAATCACAAAAGTACATTTTTCAAAAATAATGAAAGAAATAAATACTTGTAAATGCATGGTCGGGCTCGGGTATTACACTATCTTTCTATAGGGGAAGAGATTACTTACCAGTTTAAAGGGTAATATATGTATGCATGCAGTGGAAAGCATATAAGGTACATATATTAACAAATATACTACACAAAAGCACATATAGTCACATAGATGCACATCTGATCACATAGTTACACATATCACACATTCTTTATATTCACATAAGCAAATCACAGAGAAACACATTTTTATTCAAGTAACATGAGTCTTACATGCAAGCACACCACTACTCAAAGCACATTTCACATGCACGCACTTGGGGTTTGCTACCCAACAGACCAAGGACCATGTCCTGGCTGCGAGCTAACTATGCTCTGATACCATCTGTAACACCCTGATCTCTTACAAGACCGGAGCCCCGATCCAAATCCCAAGGTCACAAAAAATGAGGAAAAACGGACAGAGTTTCCCTTGTTTCTAGGCCTATCCACAAACCTGCACGCAGAAGAAATGTCCACACCAACAATATACAACCACAACTTTACTCAACATAACCTTCCTCAAGCCTCTAAGGCCATCTGAGCCTTTCTATTTTGACAAAATAAAACACAAAAGCATGCATTTCCATTAGCTAATGAAAACCTGTGATCATAATTCCGCTTATCTTACCACTCTAATCTTTTCTACTTCATTTTTTTAGGTTTTAAGTCTCCCAACTAACTTTCATTAATCCAAACAAGCATGCAAACTACTAGGCAATTAAATAAAACTTTAAAGTTATTACAAGCCAGTAACAGTTGGAGACTTTAATACAATATTCCACGACACAACACAAATACATACAAGACCTCTACGGTCACATAATAGATTACAAGCCAAGCTTTACAATTTTTTTACATAAATTCACATATGATACATCTAACTAAAGCTAACACCACTCAAGATGTCTCCCGAGCCTTCTCTTTCTCAAACTCTATAGGCATCGAACATGAAATGCATAGAAAAAGGGAGTGAGTAACACAATTGCTCAGTGAGGGAGGGGAAACATATATCCAGGGCATTTTGAAAATGATTTCGTACAATGCAATAATCAATAATAAAGTAAACTAATAATACGAAACTAGTATACTTATACAAACAACCAAGCTAAATAATACAAGTCAAAGAAAGGTAAATAACCACAATAGGACAAATACAATGGCCAACCTAAAGGAAACAATAACAATATATCACACAATACAAATATACGAGCTAATTAACATAATATAAGATCACAAGCAATGGTAATTCTCCAAATACATAGGGCCCAAGCGAGAGTTACTAAATAAAAGGATACGATGGTGATCACAAGCATAAACCACGAACCACGATCCACGATCCACGATCCACGAACTGAAATAGACAATAATGATTTCAATATCGATAAGTCGGCATAACCCTACACACTAAACAGGGGCTCTGGATATAACACCTCGTTAATCCTACGACCCAACTCTCCTAGGACAAAATCCCTAGACAGAGAGGGAATAGCTATGGAGGATGGACAACCATTGGCAAGCCCGATGCCACCTAGTGGGTAGCCATTACATCTGTGCGAAATGGTTACACAACCATGATAACGATAGGTAACGATTGGTATGAGTTTTCACTCGATGATATCTATAATTTTCAAGGAAAACTGATTAGATAGTCATTCAAGATAACATATACATGGCAATTTTGCAACCAATATTCATAAGATAACAATATAGGAATAATACAAGCATCAAATCAAGTATTAACCATTAATTCAACAGAACACTATTCGTTTCTCTAACTTCCACAAGCTACTATATCCAACCGAGCTGCGATACTTGAAATTCGATTTTACTACTCAAACCTAGACACTTTAAGACGCGTCTAAAGCCCACGAATACCTACTTTAACCCGCGTTTACTGCAAAACCCCGATTAGCCCTTTAGCTCGTTTGAACTACTACTACATTAACCGATCACCCAATCAATGCCATAAACGCACGGCACTTACTTCCTAGCATATCTAAGGCTATACAGCCACTCAAAACTTGTCCGATCAACATTGTGGTCAAATGACCCCTTTATGTTCTGATTCAATTTCTCCGATTTTACCAATGTCATAAACATTTAAATGGTATATTTAAGCTTCTAAACACTTACAGCACATAACCAAATCAATAGAACGCAATTCAAATCCAAAGTTATAAAATGTGAGTGTTTACTATTCAAAACTACTATTCATCATCTCCTACATTCATTTTTCAATTTCTAACCATAAACTTTGCTAAATAACTATAAAAGATTGTTCTATAATCATAATAAGGAGCATTTGAAGCATAGATAAGCAATATATAATTAAATCTTAAAATTAAAGTTTGTAGCTAACATTGAATATCACACAAGTATGATGCATCCCTCACCAAAAGTGCTTGTAGATGCTAAGAGAATGCTTAGTAGGACTTGAATCCACTTGAAGCAAGCTTGGAAGACCAGAAAATAAAAGGTTGAAGATGACCTTTGCTCTTTTTTTTCCTTGTAGAATCGGCCAAGAGGCATTTTTATTGCCTTATTTGTTTTCTTTTTTTTGTCACTATGCTTATAAGATAGCTTTTAATAGGTGGGTAATTGGGTTGGGTTTGGTTTTGGGTAGTGTTTGGTTAAGTTAAATGGGTAGATCCAATTAAAAAGTAAGGCAAAGCTAACTTATTAATTTACTATTCATACGATAGAATAAATAATTTTTATATCACACTCTCGATATGCAATGCACGAAATTATAATTTTCTCATGCCTCATAACTGATAAGTATCATGTGGAAAATATAAAATTAGAAAAATGAACCAGTCGAAAGACATAGTGAATAGTAACTATTCTTACTTTTCAGTAAATTTCACATAAATCACATTCCGTGAAATACAAGACAAATAAATTTCGATGCATGTAGTCTTAAAATGATCCAAAGTAAGTTAGATTTGTGAGTAGAAAAATTTAATAAAGTAGGTTAAATAGTGTCTCCAACTCCGGGTTTAATTTTGTAAAACATCGAAAAACATCTTTTGAATACAAGAAGTTGATTCATTTAATGCACATATTAAATACTACGATTCTCAGTTTATACCAATTAAGGTTAAGCACACTTTGCATATCTAGTGTGAAATAGGAATTTAACTAACTAAAGACACATAAATACACATAATCGACACAAAAGTGTAAATGCACATGCATGCAGGTCTGGGGTCTCACATATATCACTAAAGCCATCAAATCCTTTTTCTTGTTGGGGTTACTTTTCAAAGAAATTAATTCTAATATTCTTACACTTGTGCCGAAAGTCCCTACTCCAGCCAAGATTACTGATTATAGGCCCATTACCTATTGTAACATCCTTTATAAGAGCATTACTAAAATCATGGCCAATCGAATTAAAGGTTGCCTTGGCAATGTTATTTCCCAAAATCAATCTGCTTTTGTTCCAAGTAGAAGGATTTTGATCTATTGTAATATTTAAAGGCATTTACAACTATTGCCAAAATCTAAAAACTGTTGGAAATAACATTATCCATTGCATATAATCTCATTGTAAATTGTTTATTGTAACAATTTTTTATAAATAATAAGAAACATTTAAAACTGTTATTAAAAAGTAATTTCATGAGCAATTATTAGAAAAAAGTGATCAAATTTTTTTTAACAATTTCAAAAAAAAATTGTTTATAAAACCGTTGTAATAAGGCACCTATTGCAAGAATGCAAATTCTATTTTTATACCTGAGTAGGCCATCATCATGCAGCTTGAAATCAGACTCTCCCCCTTTTGACTTTTCTAGAATCTTCAAAAGTTGAGGATCGGATTGTTGTGCTTTCCTGATTCTAGACAATAGCAAAGACTAAATTTGTAGACTTGCAAACTAAATACCTATTTCTGAAGCCTTCGGTCTCCACAGACACAACTCCTCCATAGTTTCCCAATTCTTTATAATCATGTTGGCCACAGTAGCCTTCCGGCGCAAAGCATCTGCAACAGTGTTGGCTTTACCTGGCAAGTAGCTAATGGTGCAGTTATAGTTATTCAACAACTCTAGCCAGCGCCTTTGCCTCATATTCAAATCCTTTTGAGAAAACAAGTATTTCAAACTTTTGTGATCAGTAAATATCTCAAATTTATTACCCCACAAGTAATATCGCCATTTCTTTAAAGCAAAGACAACAACAGCAAGCTCAAGATCATGTGTAGGATAATTAAGTTCATAGGGCTTTAACATCCTCGAGGCATAAGCAATCACCTTACCATTTTGCATAAGTACGCAACCCAAACCTTTTTTCAAACCATTACTGTAAATTACTAGATTATTGGTCCCCTTAGGCAGTGCAAGAATAAGAGCAGTGGTAAGCCTCTTCTTCAATTCCTGAAAACTGGCTTCGCATTTGTCATCCCAATTAAACACGGTTTTCTTCTGAGTTAAGGAAGTTAACGGTCCAACAATTCTAGAAAAATCCTTAACAAATCGTCTGTAGTAACTAGCCAACCCTAAGAAACTACGAACCTCTGTGACAGTTTCAGGTCTTTTCCATGACATCACAACTTCAATTTTTGCAGGATCAACATATATTCCCTCTTGTGAAATGATATGGCCTAAAAAGGCTACCTGTTTCAGCCAAAATTTGCATTTACTGAATTTGGCAAATAACCTATGTTCATGCAATGTTCACAACACAATTCTCAAATGCTCTTCTTGTTCTGCTTCCGACTTAGAATACACCAATATATCATCAATGAAAATCACAACAAACTGGTCAAGGTACGGTCTAAATACCCTCTACATCAACTCCATAAAGGCGGTTGGAGCATTTGTCAATCCAAATGACAGTACAACAAATTCATAGTGACCGTATCTGGTTTTGAAAACAGTCTTGGGCATAACCTTTTTTCGGATTCTCAGTTGATAATAACCCTGTCTCAAATCAAATTTAGAATATACCACAACACCCTACAACTGATCAAACAATTCATCAATCAAAGGCAAAGGATATTTATTTTTCTCAGTCACTTGATTAAGTCCTCGATAATCGATACACAACCGCAAGGTACCATCTTTCTTCTTTACAAATAAAACGGGAGCACCACACAGTGAATAGCTAGTCTGTATAAAACCTTTTTCAAGTAAACCCTGTAGCTGAATTTTTAATTCCTGCAACTAGGGGGAAGCCATTCTATATGGGGTTCTAGCTATAGGACTAGTTCCCGAAAACAGATCAATTACAAATTCTATTTCCCGGTCAGGTGGTAACCCTGGCAATGCTTCAGGAAATACACCTAGAAAGTCTTTTACAACAAGCACTTCATTCAACTTTAGTTTATCCCCGGCTTGATTAATTAAATATGCTAGATATGCATCACAACCTTCACTCAACATTTTTGGGCTTTAATGGAAGAAACTATGCGAGTTTTGGTAGATTTTCGGCTTCCAACAAATTTAATTACTGGTTGATTAGGCATTTCTAATGTCACAATTTTTCTTCTACAATTCAAATAAGCATAGTACTGACCCAACCAGTCTATCCCCAAAATAACCTCAAATTCTCGAAATGGCAAGATAATCAAATCAATAGGATACATGCGCTCCTCAATGCAAATATCATAGTTTTTACACACAAATTCCGTAACAAATATTGTACCCATTGGATTACCTACTTCAATTTTATACGGCATTTTATCAACTTTTAAAGCAATAGATTGTGCACACATAGGAGTGATAAAGGAATGCATAGCCCCGGTGTCAATCAAAACTACTATTGTCTGATTATTAATAAGAAAAGTACCTTCCACCACCACTATCGTATTCGGAAGCTCCTCCTGGTCTAAAGCAAATACTCGCGCCTGACCTCGTGGTACTGGAGCTGCACCTGAAGCTCTGGTCTGCGCACTCAGGCCGGAAGTCTGACCCTGTCCCTGTTTAAACCTGGTGTAGTCTTTTATCTTATGCTGGTCGCTACCACAACTATTGCATTGGCCCAATTTCCTCCAACACTCTGCCTCTGTATGGCCCTTATGATTACAATGACTGTACTACTGGTTTTTTCTTGCAGCAGTGCCTGCCATAGGGGCTCTGTAGGAGGATGTAGCGGTGCTACCTTGCGGAGATCTAGCAGTAATAGGTCGAGTCAGGCTCTGTGTCTGGCTCTGAATTGGTCTTGCCTGAGACTGTGTCTGGATTGGCCCTGGGTAGCTCTGAGTCTGCCTCTACTGCTGAACTTGAACAAGTTGCTGAAACTATCTCTGATAGCCCTGACTCTGAGATTGATATTTCCGCTTACCAAGCAGACTAGAGTCGGCTAACAAATCTGCCTTCCGTTTCTCAAACCTCGACGCAGCCCTATCTGCTGCTGCATAATTAGGATAATCCTGTGAAGACAAATTAAGTTGAATATCACCTTTTTGTCCCCGAATAAATCTCTGAATCTTTATATCCTCAGGCTGTATCAAAGCTGGCACGTAGCAAGAGAGTCTAGTAAATATAGCCTCGTACTGATCCACAGTCATATTCCCCTGCCTCAGATTTATGAATTCTTTTTGATGCCTCTTACGAGCTACCACCGATACATATTTGTCCCTAAACTCCCAAACAAAGTCAGCCCACGAGTGTTGTACCCTCTCGGCATCCCATTTTTCTCTAACTGTGCGCCACTATTCCTCGGCGTCACCCTTAAGTAAGAATGCAGCATAGGTGATCTTTCTCTCATCGTTGCACTCAAGTGCCATAACTATTTTCTCAAACTTTCTCAACCACATTTCTGCCTTCATATTATCCGGCTCTCTATAAAAACTGTATGCCCCATGATGAATAAACTTATCAAGCAAACTACTCCCTGCAATTCTGCTACCCTCGGCTCTAGCAGATGGATTACCCCTACCAACTCCTACCTAACCCTGCTGAGTCACAAACTGAGTAATAGTGTTCATAGCAATGGCCATTGTAGCCATAATATGTGCACTAGTCAGTTCCTGCCCCTGTGGTACATTCCCCGCTACTCCTGTTTCCTGCCTAGGTATATCTTGCCTAGGAGATTCCTCCAATTCTCTTCTCGACCTTTGCCTCCTCCTCATCTCGATGCTAAAAGAATCCAATATTATAATAGGCAAATAGATGACACAAAAGATAACACATTCATGTTTTAAAACACCTTATGCACATAAGACAACATATAAAAAACTTAACATGCATCAAACACTAAACTTTTCCATATTCACACTATATCATGCATTAGACACTTCTTTTACATGTTAGCATGTTCTTTACTAAAATAATTATTCACTTAGGCAATTTGACAATCACATAGTCACGCTATTCAACTTTCACATAAGGACATCTACCCCACAAATTGAGGAACTTAACCTGGCTTCATGCATTCAAATAGCTTTGATACCACCTAAATGCAATGCCCCGAACCCAACCCCACGCTACAGGTCAAGTCCGGACCTGTTACACGGACAGAGTCTCCTCTGTACCGTGGGCTAACTGACACCTGCAAATAAACACATTTAACTACCAATCTACAAACCAACATTCACATACAACCCGTCCTTCATTATTAACATAACCAACCCACTCCTCAAGGCCATCCGAGCCTTGAAATTCAACAAAAGCATAACACACAAGCATGCAAATCACCCTTTTGAACTTTGAGAAATAAGTAGTAGGTTATACATATAGTCCAAGTTCAACATTCTACCTATTTAACACACACAAGCATGCAATAAAAACAATAAAGTCTATTATCAGTTATTACATGACAACTACTTTGTTATCGTACCATACAAGATTACAACTTTGTACAACTACCAACTCTAAGTCCAGATATATACAAGACCCCAAGGTCTCAAAATGAACAACAAAATCTTTCACACAAGCTGCACATAATATCCAACCTCAGCACATAGGGAATCACAGAAGTTGATCTAATTGTACTTCTTTATCTACTGCTACTAGTTGGGGGTTCACCTCAACTTCTCCTAAAACATGTTAAATGAAGAGTGAGCAGTAATGTTGCCCAGCGAGGGAGGTGATGCAGCATACTGAGCGTGCAATCATGAGATGCAATAAGGATAACAACAAATACAACACAAAATAACAAAGCTAATTAGACAGGTATTTAACCACATATAAAAAGGATACGGTTCCACTTCTTGTCTTCAATCTCGAGCCACGAGTCATGATCTTCAAGCAAGTGCCGTCAAACCCTTTATTCCTCCAAATGGGGTACTTCGGAAGTACCCCGATCCTACGACCCATTTCTCCCGATGAAGGTCTGTATGCCCCAACGAGGTGAACCACACCTCTAGGGTAGAGGAGTATACCTCAATTAGAAAGGGAATAGGCACCATGGTAGTCGAGGGAGCACGGCAAGCCCGATGCCGCCCGTGTTACTCGACATTACCATGTCTGAATAGGTTGCGCAACCCCGAATCAAGTTTATAAGAGCCAAGATTTCCAAGTAACACATAAGAGGGACGACAAAGTAGGCTGCTCTCACAATTAGCCACAATATACACAAAGTAACGATATAAACATAAAAGAGACAAATGACATATTTTCTCCACAAATTCTCCAATTAGCTTGATAATACCTTAGACAAGCATATAAACACATAACAACACATCTACAAGCTCATACAAGCACAAAGGTATCCATTTATCACTTTTCCCCTTTTATAACTAAGCAATTCTTCTTCTATATGAAATTCAAGACCCTAAATCTACAATCTAACCATTCGGACCCGCTTTGAAGACAAAAGCTCGGGAAGGCCCCGAGTGAGTTTTAACGACACCTACCTTATTCGGATCCCAATTTAACGCAACGAAAGCACCAAAAGTGCTTCTATGCCCCAAGGATACCTAATATAAAGCCCAAATGTGCCCGGATTACGTTTCGTGGAAAACCCCCTTTTAAAAGTTAGCTAATTTTGCATTTTGACTCAATTTTGAGAAATTCAACCACACGTGAGCTTCTAACGAGTTTCAATAGTGTCTAGAGCACCTAAAGGAAGCATCAATTCATCTTAAATAGCAAGTTATAGCAAAACCCTAAAATTCATCGCTATTCATTGTCTTCTTCATGAAATACATGCATTCAACCATGGAATAAGCCAACAAGTTCTACACTCTAAGTCTATATAGCATAAATAAGAAATATACAACAATATATGAGCATTACATGAGCTAACATCATCAATTCAAGAAAAGTTAAAATATGAACTCAAACTTTAAACAACATTATATACAAAAATCCTTCACAATAATAAGTGTAGGCTAGTTGTAGATGCTCCAAAATGCTCCAAAATTCTCCAAAATTCTTCCAAAGCCAAGACAAGAGATCAATTTCAAAGTTTGACGAAGAAATTTTCTCTTTTTCTTCCTCCTATGGCCATCGGGTTTAGGGGGGTATTTTGGGGATAATTTTTTTTGTTTTATGAGCATTATGTGAGCATGTGTGATATATTAAGTATATATGTATGCGTAGGTGTTATTTAAAAATATAATTGCTAGCTAAAACTTAGTCAAACTAAGTAAAAACTTAAATTAAAAGACTAGTTAGTAAAAACTAATGTTTTACTAATGTTACACTATTCAACGAAACATGAAACATTTTTCAAATGCACGTTCCCGACCTCCAAAGTCCAAAACTATAAATTCTCGATTCCTTTTATAAGTTATAAAATCTAGGAAAAATGTTAAACCGAGCAATTTAGATAGTTAATTTTTTTATGGATAGTGCCTACTAGTAAAGCAATTAAATAAGAAAAGAAATGCACATAAAAATGCTCAAGTAAATATGCAACTGTTACGTGTGAATGTAGTGAAAAATCTCGGGCGTCACACAAGTAGTCATATAACACACAACCGATAGGAATGATTACGCAATTTGATAAACACATAGATAGAGGGCAACAAAAGAGGTTGTCCCCGAGCAAGTATTTCTAACAATTAGAAATATTAATACAAGTAGTCAATAGAATGTAATCTATATCAATCCATTGTTGTCACTTAAAATGATAAGTTTTATTTCAATTAACATGTAATGACACTTTTAGTGGTTCAGGTAACATAATATTAACTAACGTGTAAAACATTGAAAGTTAAAATAGTAGATCATATTTTAAGGAAAAGTAGATAACCCTTAATTAGTTACAACCCTAATTAGCCGAGCATTTATTGAACGCTTATGTTAACCTAGGGCTTATTTGTGTAACTGCTTACCTAACTTTTAAACTAACCTCTATTTAATTTATTAAACTCGTTGATAGTGTACCCTTAATTTATTTATATCATTTGTAATAATTCTTGTATCAGTCTATTACTTGACTACATTCAACTTTTAGTGTATTTTCTAATTAGTACATATATCAACGGTAAACATTTCAAATAATCCCTTTACGTGCTAAGCTATATGTATATATGTATATGATTACTTAATAAACTATGTGTATATATGTTTATGAAGTAAAACTTAGCAATTAAAACTTAGCATCCCCTATCATATAAAAGAATAACCTTGCCATTTTTATAATAGTAATTAACTATGCAATAACATGATAATACAGTAAAGATTACTGATGTGATCAGTTGTGTGTGTAAAAATTGGTGTAAAAACAACCAAGTTTATATACCCATAAGTGCATGGATCTTTGCAGTGTAGTATGCTATGAGTGCGGAATCATACCACAGGAAAGCACGTTAGCAAGTTGGTGAAGTAATGTGTTAAAGTGTTTAAAGCGGAAGTATAACAGTTTATACAGGGTGTTTGATTATACTACAACTAAATTAAACTAACTAAGTATTATTCGAATACGAGGGTAACGAATCTAGGGTGATGGATATGCAAAGAGGCAGCCAATATATGCTCGGCATTCAAGTTCTTTAATCCTATGCAAGAGGTTAAGTTACAAGTATTAACCTAGTTAATTACTTAGCCTATTAAAATCCCGATTACTAACTCTGATGTAGGTGTTGTGCCATCTACGAGCATTAGAGCCATAGTATAGAACTGTCCTTGCAACCCGATGTAAAAGGTTTGTTTCAACTAAGTCATTAACTTCTCCTTACTTGGACTAGAACTACGGTACAACCTATAGTTCATGGAATCTAAGGTTGTCAAGTTATTTGATTCATTATTAAAGTATGGATATATGACACGAAAGTAAAGCTATCATAACGTCTACTGAAAAACATTACGTATGAAAGACAATAAGTAAAGCATTCATAACATCTACTGAAAAGCATTATGTATGAAAGACAATACTGAATTTAAAGTAAATCATATATTGCAATCGAATTAAATAAACTGAATCCAAGACCATATATTAAAAAGAAAGTCATTTACAATATCCTCCCCTAGATAAATAACTCTACTCAGACATATTAATAAATACTAGTAGTACAAATAAGAGAGTCAAGAAAGGCTTCCCCGATATGACGACTTTGTATTTCTGCCTTCTGAAATTTGAGCAGAGGTCCGACGTCAAATAGCTATTCGAGCGGAACTAATTTCCCCCGAATAAGAGCTATTAGGGATGAATTTTCCCCGAATAAGAGCTTTCCTATTAAAATCTATTCGGGCAGAACCTCCCCCGGATGATAACTACTTGGGTCGAATTTTCCCCTAAAAGTGGTTATTCGGGCAAAATTTTTCCGAATAAGAACCACTTAGGTGGGACTTCCCCCGTATACTACTAATTAATTAACTATAACTACAACTAAAACTAACTAGAATTAACTCGAAATTATACCAAAAAGCTTGGCACCATTCCAAATTAATTAATATTTTTCGGAAGGAGGGGGGCTATTTATAGACAAAATTTTAGAGGCGCGCTCGTCTTCAACGGTGGACATGCTACCACGTGGCGATTCTGGAACATTCTGAGGGCGCACTCGAGCTCGCGTCTGCTCCAGTGGCTCATTTTGCGACACGTGTTTTCTTATGCAATGTTGTGGAATTTTCTGCATAGGGCACTTGAGTGCCAGGAGGGTGCACTCGAGTGCCCTTTTGTTGACTTTCAGGGCTGGAATTTTAACTTTTGACCGGGCTTTGACCAAGCGTTGACCAAGGCATTTCTGGGCTATTTTCAACGTTTCGAGTCTGATTAAGTGCTAGTTTCGGCCAAATTTCAACTCATAGGACTCCATTCTTCCACCGTTCCACGTGTTTTCTCTATTGTCCACTTCTTGACTTGTATTTTAGATCGTTTTGGTCCTGAACATTCACTTTTTGGTATTCTCCTACATTGCATCAAAAATATCAAAGTGTTTGCAATAATTCCTAAGTTAAGATGCAAATATAGTACAAATACCAAGGTTTGAGTGCTGTAAATATAGTCACATTAACATCCCCAAACCTAAACCTTGTTTGCCCTCAAGCAAGATTGTCTTTAAAATGGATGTGAAAGTGAAATTTGCAAAGATTTTACAAGTCAAAACAGATAAAATAATCTATCCTATCTTTTTGTCAAACATTTTCCAAGTATGTAACATGAGAAATGCAATCTACTATTTTAAACCTATTCAGCAGTTGATGACAAACATGATAAGAGAACCTTGTACATAGTTTTCACCAAAAAGGTACTCTTTATTGGAAATCGACTATTGATTACTTCAGAGTACATATTTAGAAGTAAACTAAGCAGATTAAGTTAATTCAATTCTCAACTTTCAAGTTTATGCAAACAGATTGGACTTTGATATTTTTGCCTACATTTGGAATCAAACTCTTGATCATGCCTTAACCCTTTAACATTTGCCAGTAATATAAAAGTACAACTTACAATATCTCTATATAGTGTTTAGTTTCATTTGCTTTCTGGATATCTCATGTAGTGGGCTTTAAGGCCAACAATCCCCCGCCATTATGACTGAGGTTGTCGGGTTTTAAAGGGACTCCGACATGCCTTAATCACCCGAGATATCTAGGCTCGAAACCTTACACTATAGCATATCTCCCAAATTACAATGTCTAGAATAGTGGTGCTTAGAGATTTACAACAAATTTACACCATAAATTTATTCAACAACACAGGTATGTACAACTCTTTTTCTTTTTCCATTTTTTTTTCTTTGTTTTTCTTTTTTTCTTTTTTCAGAGTGTACATACAAACAAAGTAACATAACATAATGTACAGACATGTCATAAGGGTTCAAGTTTCAATCACAAGAAGTTCTCATAACAAACAGTAATCCTATCTCAGTCCTTTCATAATCACACCCCTATCAATTGAAGAGAAAAAGAATAGCTAGGCTTACTAATGAATACAGTAACCCAAAGTTTTTCTTACAGAGTTTCCTCGGAGTTTTTTCACAATACATAGCTAACAACATAGGTTCTCAAATCATCTAAATCATCTCCTTTAAATAGGTAAGGTAGCAAACTACTCTTGTCATGAACAAAAATGGTATATTTCTTGCATATTTTGAAAAAGTTTTCATGAAATGTACGCACCCCCACACTGAAACTTTGCTTGTCCTGAAGCAAATAGCAATATAAGACAATGAGAGTGTAATATGCAAGTAATAACATAATGACAAATGATACATCCCCAAACCTATGGTTTGCTTACTCTTCAGCGCATGTTGATCAGGTATAAAGAAAAATGTAATAAGGAAAGATATCACCTGTTGTGAAGTATTTCTATGTTGATGTCAAAGCTTTTCTACTAACTTTTGCCAAAACATGTATCAGTCTACAGTGAAAGATTAGTAGACAAAGAATTTTATAGATTATCATAAACACAACAAAAATAATAGTTAATATATACAAAATAGTATAAGGGAAGGGGTCAAAAAGAATTATGGTCAAGGAATAAAACTAAGACATAAAGAAATAAATAAATTACCCAGACCATTTAGACTATTTTCTAGGGTTCTAGAGTTGATACTACTGAACATATTAGCTCTTCCAAAGGTTTCTGTGCTCACGACATCTAGTGTTTCCCTTCGGCCACTTAAGGCCAAAGTTAGTTCCACAGGGTCAAGGTTTATTACAGTGGGGTTTTACGTCACAGACGTTACGTCTGGTATATGTTCACACTCCTAACTACCTTATCAAGTAATATCCAACATACCTAAACTACATTAAGCTGGTGGAGTAGCTTACACTATAAGACAGAGTTACACAATTAAGCTAACCGCACACAGAAACGTACAGTGACTACTAGTATAACAACACTGGTACCTCCATTAATGTTCCTCAGGGCTTAAAACCCAAATTACCTGAAGATGGAGAAAGATTCACAGAGTACATGTAAACGACAGAAATTAAACAAATATTTACACAAAAGAGTATTAGGTTGCCTCCTAGTAGCGCTAAGTTTAACGTCTTCAGCCAGACGGTTCTACTAAGTTTAATGCCATCAGCTAGGAAGATTCCATTTTATGGAAGGTAAACAGGGTCCAGAAGTTCAACGGATTCAAATTCACGAGGGACCACCTTAGGATCGAATGCATGCTTCAGTCTTTGTCCATTGATTGTGAGAATACGCCCATCTGTGGAATGTTTAATCAAGATAACTCTGGACGGATATGTTTTAAGCACTTCATAAGAACCATCCCACTTAGTTCTTAATTTTCCTGGGAAGAACTTCAACCTAGAATTAAACAGGCACACTTTATCAGAAGGTGAGAAGGTCTTTCTTAGAATAGATGTGACGCCCGAAATTTTACTATACACATTTTTAACTGTTGTATCCATTAATTGCGCATTTAATTCTGTGCTTTACTTGTTGTCTTTGTTAGTTACTATTCATTCCAATTTTCAACTGCATTATATTAATGAACTAACATTTTTATGAAATCATATTAATTGTTTTAGGAGTGAGAAAAATATGCATTTGAGGTAGGAGCGATAGGAACCTTCGTTTAGAAAATAGTTTAGTGAACAAGTGAATAGTGTTACGTATGAACAATATGTTTTAGTTAGCTAGCACAAAATTGCAATCATAGACTCTTTTTTAAGTTAACTAGGCTCATTTTATTAGACCATACACTCACCCAAATAGGCCCCACCCTAATATATAATCAACCAAACACAAATAAGTCATAACTAAGCAAAAAAAAAGAAGGGGAGATGCAGAAATTACTGTAGCAAATCCGAGAATCAACATAGGAGGAGAATGAGGGGATTTTTCTCATCAAATATTCAAGCCAAGCCAAGCCAAGCAAGGAGCAAGTAGTTTAAGGTGTTTGCTAGTCTCCCGAGAGTTCTTACGCGCATTGGTGAGGGTTTTTCATGCTTATTTGTGCATTTTAGAAATGTTGCTATTTTCTTGATTTGTTAGAAATGTTGTCTAATGCTATTGCAATGCTCAAATAAGCTTATATATGTTGTATACGTGTAGTAGAGACCACATTTATTCTATTGTTTCACATTTTAAACGGTAGAAATCAATGGTTGATTCGTAGGGGTGAATAGTGATGGAATTTCTAGGGTTTTGTGTAATTGTACGTATTAGCTTGATTCAATGCTTCTAATAGATGCATTAGGTGCTAATGAGGGTAGTCTAATAGTCCCGTGCACTCAAATTGCTCGAAACTTGAATAAAACGTGAATTAGCCGACTTTTTAAAAGGGGTTTCGGGGTTAATGCTAATCCAGGTGGATTTTGGCTTCACTTTTAGTGTTCTTAGGCTACCTAGGTGCTATAGAACCTTTGCTAACTCTTGATTGAAGCCCGGTTAAGGTAGGTGTAGTTCAAAGCTATAAGAGGGAAATTGGGGCTTTAGTGCTAAATGTGGGTATTCGGGTAACTTCGAAGGTCCTAAGGGTGTCTAATGGTTTAACTAGAAGCATAGAATAGACCACTCACGAATCTAGAACCATAACGTGAGTTTGGAAGGAAAACGGTTTGAGTTACAAAGGGGTTTTGGGTCAAACGTGAATCCAAGTGAATTTGGTTGATATATTTGGAGTTCTTATGGTAAGTAGGGACTAAATGTGCTTTCCTAACTCTTAGTTGAGCTTTGATTAAGATACTTGTAATACAAATGCACAAAGGGATAATCGGGGCTTTTGTGGTTAATACGGGTTAATGAATTATTTAAAGGGTTCCAAGTGTGCCATAATGTGTAACTAGAAGATTAGAAAAGTTAGTTGGTGAATCTTGAGTCATAGCCTTCGGTTTGGAGTTAAATGACTTAGGATAACAAAAGGGAAACTCGGGGTTTTCATGCTTAGCCTTTAAATTAGCTTTGGTGCTTGTATATCTTGCTTTTATATGTTATTGTTTGGCATTTGTGAGCATTTCGTGAAGTTTCATGATCATCGGACATTGACCCCTTAGTGTTCATATAGTTATTTTCATATTTAATGCATATAACTTGTTATAATGTTTATATTACTTGTACTTTGTTAAGATTAAATTGTAATAAACATTGTATGCAAAGTGAGTAGGACTAAAAGGATAGCTCATCTAGTTATATGATTATTTATTGTTGTAAATAAGAGTAATTGAAATTTATAACTTATAATTTTAACTTGATGGTATTTGATCCTTTTAATATCTTCTATATTGACTAATGATATGGTAAGGTGAACCTTTTAGCTCAATTGTGTGTGGGTTATGAACTTGTGTGAATAAGTGATCATAAGTCTAGCTTCTAATGTTGTAGGATTAAGTTAAGTAAGAGTTAAGTTGGAATTGATATAGTTAATTGCTAAACTTATATGAACACCCTAGTGTTGCATACTTGAGCTAATTCGGGAAAGTTGAAGTAAATTGGAGCTATTCTCATGCGTGCTTGGCTTAATTCCAGGCGAGAGAGTTACATTCTTTTTTGCATCTTAATTTGTTTTACTGCTCATAAATTGTATAGTTTAATATGATTGCTTATAATTACGTGTACTTTGATATGAATAGACTAAATATACACTTGTCTTTTATTTATATTGTTATATGGCTTATTCATTATAATCTATGTGCGAGGGCAACCTAATTTGTTGTCCCTCATTTATGTGATTCTTGAATTATATTGTCATTGCTTGAATTATTGTGATCGAATATCGGGTTGCGCAACCTTTTCAGACATGGTAGCGTCGAGAAACACGGACGGCATCGGGCTTGCCGTGCTCCCTCGACTACCATGGTACCTATTCCCTTCTCGCTGAGGCATACTCCACTTTAAAACACTTTAGATAATTTAACAAATATAGACAATAATTACAACACTTTAAAACAAGTTCGCAATTTAATTCAAAAACTAAACTAGACCGTGCTTCCCGGGCAATGGCGCCAAAACTTGAGGCGATCAATTGTGTATGTAAAAATTGGTGTAAAACAACCAAGTTTAAATACCCGTAAGTGCACGGATCTTTGCAGTGTAATGTGCTATGAGTGCGGAATCATGCTACAAGGAAGCACGTTAGCAAGTTGGTGAAGTAAAGTGTGAAAGTGTTAAAGCGGTAAGTGACAGTTTATACAGAGTGTTTGGTTATACTACAACTAAATTAAACTAACTAAGTATTATTGGAATACGAGGGTAAGAAATCTAGGGGGATGGATATGCAAAGAGGCAGTCAATATAGGCTCGACATTCAAATTCTCTAATCCTATGCAAGAGGTTAAGCTACAAGCATTAATCTAGTTAATTACTTAGCATATTAAAATTCCGATTACTAACTCTGATGTGGGTGTTGTGCCATTTACGAGCAATGGAGCCATAGTATGGAACTGTCCTTGTAACGTGGTGTAAAAGGTCTATTTCAACTAAGTCATTAACTTCTCCTTACTTGGACCAGAACTACGGTACAACCTATAGTTCATGAAATTTAAGGTTGTCAAGCTATTTGATTCACTATTAAAGTATGGATATATAACATGAAAGTCAAACTATCATAACGTCTACTGAAAAGCATTACGTATGAAAGACAATAAGTAAAACATTCATAACATCTACTGAAAAACATTATGTATGAAAGACAGTACTGAATTTAAAGTAAGTTATATATTGCAATCGAATTAAATAAACTGAATCCAAGACCATATATTAAAACGACCGTCATTTACAATATCCTCCCCTAGATAAATAACTCTACTCAGACTTAATAATAATTACAAGTAGTACAAATAAGAGAGTCAAGAAAGGCTCCCCCGATATGACAATTTTGTATTTCTGCTTTCTGAAATTTGAGCAGAGGTGCGATGCCAAATAGCTATTCGGGCGGAACTAATTTCCCCTGAATAAGAGCTATTAGGGATGAATTTTCCCCGAATAAGTTCTTTCCTATTAAAATTTATTCGGGCAGAACCTTCCCCGGATGATAACTACTTGAGTCGGATTTCTCCCTAAATGTGGTTATTCGGGTAAAATTTTTCCAAATAAGAACCACTTAGGTGCGACTTCTCCCGTATCCTACTAATTAATTAATTATAAGTATGACTAAAACTAACTCGAATTAACTCGAAATTATACCAAAAAGCTTGGCACTATTCCAAATTAATTAACATTTTTCAGAGGGAGGAGGGGCTATTTGTCACGCCCCAACCCGGCCTATAAAGGTTAGACTAGGGTGTGATCTAAACATTCAAGTCACGTCTCGTACTTAACCGTTTATGAAGATTTAACACTTAACGTCTTGGCCTAAACTCCAAAATTTTTCGGTAAACCGACAGCATAACGGTTGTAATTGGGCTATTTGGTTTGACCTAATTCTCTAAATGCCTCAATTATTCCAATCATTAATCCAATTCCATTAAGGACTCCTATTTGTCACCAACCGATTTGCCTACTAGTTTATCTTGAAAGTCTCGTTTGGTTAATAAGCCTAACATGATAACTATGTCCTGTTTATTTGTCAATTTCCTATCATGCAAATACCTATTATCCTTTAGTTTGCAAATGAGCACCTAAGTGAAATTAGATAGAATTAACTTAGTTGACTGTTCATCTAGTGGTTTGAATGCCTATGATAACTACTAATTTAGAATACGAAAGCAAACAACCAAATAAAAGTTCATCCGGTTATAGATAGTACAATACCAGAATTAGACCCAAATTACAACGGGGTCATTTACATCAATAAACAACGAGCAACATAAAAGAAATAGTCTTCAAGTAGCATAGTTCACAAATAGCCAAAATCACGCAAAGCACACAAGACAGGCAATCACTCCAAGGAATCATCGTTAGGCACATCGTCCTCGGGTACCTGTTCTTGATCTTCTTCACCTGAGATGATAAAAGAGGGTGAGTCCTTATGAACTCAGCGAGGGGGAACGAGAAATAAGTTTTGAAACTCATTTTCCGGTTAAACTTATGAAAATCCCTTTCTCAAACATGAATACAACAGAAATACAAGAAAAGCTTATTTGTCAACATGCAATGGTCAAGATCACTTTTGAAGTTATACGACATTTACAGGCAGCCCACTAAGCATAAAATTCTCACACAATATCCAAATGATCAATACTTAGCAAAACTACCTAGTCATTAGGGTTTCCATTTCATGCTTAATCGTGTGATTAAAACCCTAAGTCAACTCAAAATCATTCTCAAGTCATGCATCATTCAATTCAAGCATCCTTAAGTACTCAAAACAGTCCACATTACATCCCAACACCACATTTCCACACAAATAGGACCACAAGAGAGGTTACAACAATTTTCCAAGCATGTGGCTAAATGAAACCTTTACTGCAATAGGCTGTTTTCCCACAATCAATAGGATAATCAAAAAATCTCCAAATTCCGTGAATAAGATGTCAAATTAACGCTTAAGAAGTTAACTAAAATCAGAAACAAACCTTGCATCAATTGGAGTTCAGAATCATTAGTTATAGCCGAAACAGTGAGGTAGCACAAAACTGTCCAGATTTGCGCACTTTTCAGAAATTGACGTTTTTGAGGTCCTTAGGGTCAGTTTTAGCTTTCGTCCATTTCTGAAAAAATTGTCCAGAACTGAAAAATATAGCAGTACACTAAATTTAATGCATTTTTGACATCATTTACTAAGTCAAATATGGTTCGTTCCACAAGCTCAGTGCATCTGCCAAAACCTGCTTCATTTTTCCAGATTTCCAGATTTTGTCACATTTTAAAGATTTGCCATTTTGAGGACCTTAGAGTCACAATTAGCTTCGGCATATTTCTGGGAAAAATGTTCAAAACTGTCCAAAATAGTTACCTACCAATTTTCAAGCATTTTCGACATTATGTGCCTAGCTAAACTTACCTCGAACAGACTGGTCAGAGAGTTGTCAACAATTTCGACTTCACCTAGCATCATTTTCAAGCCAATATCTTGCCATGCATGGTAGTTTAAGCTTATGAACGACCATATAGCTCAAGTACAGAAGCAAATACACACATTTATGAGCATGCATGTGAGTTTTTAAAGAGTTTTCAAAAGGTTTTAACCCTCACCTTTGCAATCAACCAAAAGATGCTCAAAAACTTGTTGAAGCTTCAAATCTCTTCTTCTTCTTGCTTAGCCGAGATTCCAACTTGGTTTCTCTATTTTTCCTAGCTTAGTGATCAATCTCTTAGTACATGCATGTAGTTAGGACTTGAAGAAAAGAAATGGAAGCTTAGTAACTCACCTAGGCCGAAAATGAAGCTTCAATGCACATGCATGAGTGATTTTCGAACTCTAGCTTGTTTGCTCGACTTTCTTGATGATTGCTTGACTTGTCTTAGCTAAGTTATGAAGAAGACAAGCCAAGGAGATAGAGAACTCAGCCAAGAACCGAAATGGAGAGAGGAAATGAGAGGGAAGTGAGAGAAGTTGAAGGAAATGAGAGAATGTGACAAAGTGATGGCCTTGCAATTCCTTTGAGGGTGTGATCGGCCTTGGGCAGTCCAAATTCTGATTTTGTGTCTTCAAAATGTGGTTTTTAAAATGCTAGCATGGGCATGCAAGGGCTGGTCGAGTATGGTGGAGTTTTGAGGGGAATTGAGGAATTTTTTTTAATGCCTTTGTGTCATAGTTTGTCTTAGCATACATAGATTAAAATAGTTGTTCAATCCTTGTGCATACACCATGGTATGGCCGGTTATAACATGTGCAAAATTCTGAATTCTTGTCATCTTTTGAGTGGTAATTTGTTATGTGTTGAAAATGCAAAAAGAACAAAGAATAAAGAATAAGGAATGTCTAGTGTTTGGTGCATTTTTGTCCTCTAGTGAATTGAATTAGGATTATTATATTGATAGTGGACTTTGTAGGATTGTTTTAGGATTATTTTATAGTCTAGTGCTTTGTGTAGGATTCTTTATTGATTAGCGTGTGGGCACGCTTTCCTAAGTCTAGGGCACGCACTACGAGACACACACAGAAATCAATACAGGGCACAAATCACGAGGTAGATACAAACTACGAGGGAAGACACAGACTTCAAGACTAATGCACGCAATCCTAGGTAAATGCACGTAAACCAATGCAAGGCACGTAATTCAATGTAATGCACGCAAATCGAGGTACGACTCTTAAACCTTGGTTAAGGTACGTAGTTCAAGGTTAGGACACACGAAATGAGGTAACGCACGTACATCGAGGTTAGGGCACATATTTCTAGGTACCACACGTGAGTCGGGGATTAAGGCACACTATTCTAGGTCAAGGCACGTATGACGAGGTATGCACGAAAACCAAGATAGGACACGTAATCCAAGGTCGGTCATATAATCCTGGGTCTAAAGCACGCAAATCAAATTAAGACACGTTATTCGGGGTCGGGCCTCACATCCTCCCTCCTTAAAAGAATTTCGTCCCGAAATTTATTTTTACCTATTGAGGTCATTTAGACGGATTCTGACCCTTGTTATTCTTCCTATGTTTCTCCAATCATTTAGTTCGGTGTGACCTCTACATTTATAGTTCTTTTCTTTGAACGACTCTATTCTCCATTTGATCTTAAGGTCAAGTTCATTAACTAAGGTTAGAGTCTTCAAACATAGTCATCAAAGTTGCATCGGTATTCTAACAATAGAACTGTAACTCCAAAATCATGACTCATGTTGTGTCAATCTCGCATTCATACCTCAAAAGGAATATCACAATAATTCCATGATCCTAGGGTGACATACGCTAATTTCAAGATGATAGATCTATATCAGATTTACATATTCTATCAACTAGCTTCAAAATTGTTAACACCTAGGACATACACGTGTTATGGGTCGTTTCCACAATACGACTCTATTTTCAAGAAAAACTCTCCAAACAAACTGATCCATCTCAAATCGTCATCTATCGATGGTATTATAGCCCTTCTTATCTCGCAGGTACATTAGATTAGCAAATCTTCTAATGACTAGTCTCCCGATCATAGGCTCCTATTCACTAACATCCTTTCCCAACTTCGTTAACCTTCATGCCCGTAATCGAGGAGAAAGATTGTTGTGGTTCATGAAACTCAAACTCTAAGGTTTATTAAGTACCACCAACAAATTGCCATTGAAGTTGCATGAGTAACTAATCATGTAGCACTAGTTCAACTCTTACAAGTAAAATTCATCAGCTTGTGATCCACAATTTATTTCCTTATTTCAATCTCTATCTTCAAGTCACGAGACTTCAGAATTTTCTTTTAATCTTATCCAAAACTCCTAAGGCGATTAGTTTCAACCTCAAATAAATTTCACTAACCTCAATCCAAGGTTACGTCATACTTAAGAAGACAATGGTCCTACTCATTTAGCGACCTAGTCATTCCTTCGAATACTTAATGCCCGCCAATATATCTTCGACATTAATGTTACCAAGCTGGGTTCATCGCCATGTAGGTGATATCAATGCTCTACTAGGTTACCGGTCGTACAACAACAATCCTAGGGTTATAAATGGGTACCGAAATGATCTAGCTCATAAAATACTTACGCAAGATAACTTCAGGGTTGTATCAACATAAGAATTATGATCACGAGGCATCCTTCAACATAACCTAATAGAACTTCAAAAGTAATCAACCATTTATTTAACTATCACTATAAGATTCACCCTCTATTCAACGACCACGATTCGAAGTTTACCAACCGCTTGTTTTTAGAAGTGAAACGGTGAACTTAAATAAGGTTGTCTAACAACAGCCTCTTGGGTCATTGTAACTCTAATTCATATCTATCTTAACTATATGAAATCTTACTCTTCTCATTTACATGTTCAACTAGCTAAGAGCATCAAGACTCATTGACCTTAGGTCCTAAGATTCACCATGAATCATCATGCATACTCACTATTAGCTATTTAGGATTACTAATCATATTCTAACGACTCCACTTTGCAACCAGATGCTTTAATCTCATTTCCATGGTTTATATAATAGGTCCATCGGTCTTAATTAAGGATATATTCTTTCCAACATCCTCTAGGGTATCTAAACAACGAGTGTATAGAATGAATTACTTGCATAATCACAACTAAACCCGAGAGACACCAAATTAATACCATGATTCTAAATATCACCGATATCCAACTTAGGACCTTTAGCAATGTTAGTCATCTAATGCACAATTCCATTCCTTACTCTTCTATCCAACCTAACATTTTAGGTGCAGTTTTCCAAACACGAGTTCTAGCTACGTGAATTCCTTGATTCCAACATTCCTATACCTTGTTATACTAAAGAATTATCAACCTTGTTAAACTCAGTCTCTAGAGTTACCTACATGTCTTGAGGTTGTCCATTGTAAAGTCACTCAAATACACTATCCATGTCTCAATAATCTAACTCCTAAAAGTAACTATCGTCAACTTCCACAAATTCATCTTTTAATTTCTAGGTCACAATCTTACCATTGAGTGAACTTGAAACTCATTAATATATACCTTATTAGGTTCAACGATGCTTAATTCCAATCAAGTAAGGATTCAATCATATAATTAGTCTATTATACCATTTTAAGATATAACAATTTGATTCAAAAGCAACACCTAAGTCAAACTTCCACTATAAGCATGTGAACATATATATACTACTCAACATCTCCAATAGTATATTCTTATATCTAAGGAAAGTTGTATGTCCTTAACATTTATTCTTGAACCATAATTAGAATAATAGTTTGACAGAATTAAGAACTTTATAGCTATAAAATTGATAACTTAATCACAGGCATGTGTATTCCAAAGATAAAGAGATAATTTTACCTCAACAATTATACCTGTGCTACGTATTTTATATATATGCATATCCAGTAAGATATATGATCCATTGAGCACCTGTGAAGATGCGAGAAATATCTAACCGAACCTTTCGATCTTCCTGCATAAATTCACTTCCCTGAAAGTCCTAATCCTAACTATCTATGTGTATAAACAGTCATTCATGGTTATATAACATGCACATGTATCAAAGAAGGAGTATAAAAGCATGCATGCATTATTAAGGGCACTAATGTGTTGGTGTTTATGACACATAATACATATGGTCCACAAAAGCACATAATATTCAATGGTCAAAGCAATTAAAGCACATTAGCACACATTAACACATATAAACAAGACATCATAATTATCTTGGGGCTTCTACCTATGGTCCGAGAATTGAACCCGACTAACACCTAGTTACTAAACTAAGCTCTGATACCATTCTAATATAAGGTGTCACGCCCCAACCCGACCTATAAAGGTTAGACTGGGGTATGATCTAAACATTCAAGTTACGTCTCGTACTTAACCGTTCATGAAGATTTAACACTTAATGTCTTGGCCTAAACTCCAAAATTTTTCGGTAAACCGGCAGCATAACGGTTGTAATTGGGCTCTTTGGTTTGACCTAATTCTCTAAACGCCTTAATTATTCCAATCATTAATCCAATTCCATTAAGGACTCCTATTTGTCAGCAACCGATCGGCTAACTAGTTTACCTTGAAAGTCTCGTTTGGTTAATAAGCCTAACATGATAACTATGTCCTGTTTATTTGTCAATTTCCTATCATGCAAATACCTATTATCCTTTAGTTTGCAAATGAGCACCTAAGTGAAATTAGATAGAATTAACTTAGTTGATTGTTCATCTAGTGGTTTGAATGCCTATGATAACTACTAATTTAGAATACGAAAGCAAACAACCAAATAAAAGTTCGTCCGGTTATAGATAGTACAATACCAGAATTAAACCCAAATTACAACGGGGTCATTTACATCAATAAACAACGAGCAACATAAAAGAAATAGTCTTCAAGTAGCATAGTTCACAAATAGCCAAAATCACGTAAAGCACACAAGACAGGAAATCACTCCAAGGAATCATCGTTAGGCACATCGTTCTCGGGTACCCGTTCTTGATCTTCTTCACCTGAGATGATAAAAGAGGGTGAGTCCTTATGAACTCAGCGAGGGGGAACGAGAAATACATTTTGAAACTCATTTTCCGGTTAAACTTATGAAAATCCCTTTTTCAAACATGAATACAACAGAAATACAAGAACAGAACAGGAATACCGATCTTTCTTCCCCGAGGTTCTCTAGGATCCAAGCGGGAGTGCTTATACACATAATAAAAAGGATACGGTGAGCTTTTGCTCTCAGATCAGATCTAGGATCAGTTGTTGCGGCCGACTTCAAATCATCCCCCAAACACACCAGGTGGGTGTACTCTGAATGTACCCTAAAATCCTACGACCCAACTCTCCGAGGAAGTCTAGCCCCCAAGCGAGAGAGGGAATGGGACCATGGTGGTCACGGTAACACCGGAAAGCCCGATGCCGCCCGGCGTGCGTGATTGCTACCATGCCGACAGGAAAGGTTGCAACCTTGTATGCAATGTGACAGGTAATATATCACAGTAGGAGGACAACAAAGTAGGTTGCCTCCTGACAGTCATAAGATTGCACATTGACCAAGTAAACAGGCAGGGCACGATAAAACATGTAATATATCACAGTAGGAGGACAACAAAGTAGGTTGCCTCCGGACAGTCATAAGATTGCACATTGACAGGTAAACAAGCAGGGCACGATAAGACAGGAAATTTCACTTGAAAGGCATATAGAGTTATATGAAAATTAAATAGCCAGCCATGTAACACATGTAAAACAGGCCATATAACTCATTAAGAAGCCCACGTGATCAAGTGATAAGATTATTCAACATGCAATAACATCAATCATGGGTTCGGGTGTAAGAAAAGCTTATTTGTCAACATGCAATGGTCAAGATCACTTTTGAAGTTATACGACATTTACGGGCAGCCCACTAAGCATAAAATTCCCACACAATATCCAAATGATCAATACTTAGCAAAACTACCTAGTCATTAGGGTTTCCATTTCATGCTTAATCGTGTGATTAAAACCCTAAGTCAACTCAAAATCATTCTCAAGTCATGCATAATTCAATTCAAGCATCCTCAAGTACTCAAAACAGTCCACATAACATCCCAACACCACATTTCCACACAATTAGAACCACAAGAGAGGTTACAACAATTTTCCAAGCATGTAGCTAAATGAAACCTTTACTGCAATAGGCTGTTTTCCCACAATCAATAAGATAACCAAAAAATCTCCAAATTCCATGAATAAGATGTCAAATTAAAGCTTAAGAAGTTAACTAAACTCAGTAACAAACCTTGCATCAATTGGAGTTCAGAATCATTAGTTATAGCCAAAACAGTGAGGTAGCACAAAACTGTCCAGATTTGCACACTTTTCAGAAATTGACGTTTTTGAGGTCCTTAGGGTCAGTTTTAGCTTCGGTCCATTTCTGACAAAATTGTTCAGAACTGAAAAATCTAGCAGCACACCAAATGTAATGCATTTGGGACATCATTTACTAAGTCAAATATGGTTCGTTCCACAAGGTCAGTGCATCTGCCAAAACCTGCTTCATTTTTCCAGATTTCCAGATTTGGTCACATTTTAAAGATTTGACATTTTGAGGACCTTAGAGTCAAAATTAGTTTCGTCCTATTTCTGGGAAAAATGTTCAAAACTGTCCAAAATAGTCACCTACCAATTTTCAAATATTTTGAACATCATTTGCCTAGCTAAACGTACCTCGAACAGACTGGTCAGAGAGCTGTCAACAATTTCGACTTCACCTAGCATCATTTTCAAGCCAATATCTTGCCATGCATGGTAGTTTAAGCTTATGAACGATCATATATCTCAAGTACAGAAGCAAATACACACATTTATGAGCATGCATGTGAGTTTTTAAAGAGTTTTCAAAAGATTTTAACCCTCACCTTTGCAATCAACCAAAAGATGCTCAAAAACTTGTTGAAGCTTCAAATCTCTTCTTCTTCTTGTTTAGCCGAGATTCCAACTTGGTTTCTCTATTTTTCCTAGCTTAGTGATCAATCTCTTAGTACATGCATGTAGTTAGGACTTGAAGAAAAGAAATGGAAGCATAGTAACTCACCTAGGCCGAAAATGAAGCTTCAATGCACATGCATGAGTGATTTTTGAACTCTAGGTTGTTTGCTCGACTTTCTTGATGATTGCTTGACTTGGCTTAGCTAAGTTATGAAGAAGACAAGCCAAGGAGATAGAGAACTCAGCCAAGAACCAAAATGGAGAGAGGAAATGAGAGGGAAGTGAGAGAAGTTGAAGGAAATGAGAGAATGTGACAAAGTGATGGCCTTGCAATTCCTTTGAGGGTGTGGTCGGCCTTGGGCAGTCCAAATTCTGATTTTGTGTCTTCAAAATGTGGTTTTTAAAATGCTAGCATGGGTATGCAAGGGCTGGTCGAGTATGGTGGAGTTTTGAGGGGAATTGAGCAATTTTTTTTTAATGCCTTTGTGTCATAGTTTGTCTTAGCATACATAGATTAAAATAATTGTTCAATCCTTGTGCATACACCATGGTATGGCCGGTTATAACATGTGCAAAATTCTGAATTCTTGTCATCTTTTGAGTGTTAATTTGTTATGTGTTGAAAATGCAAAAAGAACAAAGAATAAAGAATAAGGAATGTCTAGTGTTTGGTGCATTTTTGTCCTCTAGTGAATTGAATTAGGATTATTATATTGATAGTGGACTTTGTACGATTATTTTATAGTTTAGTGCTCCGTGTAGGATTCTTTATTGGTTAGCGTGGGGACACGCTTTCCTAGGTCTAGGGCATGCACTACGAGACACATACAGAAATCAATACGGGGCACGAATCACGAGGTAGACACGAACTACAAGGTAAGACACGGACTTCAAGACTAATGCACGCAATCCTAGGTGAATGCACAAAACCAATGTAAGGCATGTAATTCAAAGTAATGCACGCAAATCGACGTACGACTCTTAAACCTAGGTTAAGGTACGTAGTTCAAGGTTAGGGCACATGAAATGAGGTAACGCACGTACATCGATGTTAGGGCACGTATTTCTATGTACCGCACATGAGTCTGGGATTAGGGCACACTATTCTAGGTCAAGGCATGTATGACGTGGTATGCATGAAAACCAAGATAGGACACGTAATCCAAGGTCAATCATATAATCAGGGGTCTATGACACGCAAATCAAGGTAACACACGTTATTCGGGGTCGGGCCTCACACTATTTATAGACAAAATTTTAGAGGCGCACTCGAGTGCCCCTGGTCTTCAACGGTGTACACGCTGCCACGTGGCGATTCTGGAACGTTCTAAGGGTGTGCTCGTGTGCGTGTCTATTTAAATGGCTGATTTCACGACACGTGTTTTCTTTTGGAATGTTGTAGAATTTTCTGCATAGGGCACTCTAGCGCCAGGAGGGCGAGCTCGAGCACCTTTTTGTTGACTTTCTGGGCTGGAATTTTGACTTTTGACTGGGTATGACCGAGGCGTTTTCAGGCTATTTTCAGCGTTCCGAGTCTGATTACGTGCTAGTTTCGGCCAAATTCCGACTCTGAAGACTCCATTCTTTCACCGTTCCGCGTGTTTTCTCCATTGTCCTCTTCTTGATTTGCATTTTAGATTGTTTTGGTCATGAGCATTCACTTTCCGGTATTCTCCTACATTGCATCAAAAATATCAAATTGTTTGCAATAATTGCTAAGTTAAGATGCAAATATAGTGCAAATACCAAGGTTTGAATGCTGCAAATAAAGTCACATAAATTATAGTTAATTATGTATGTCTTATAAGTTAAAAACTAATGCAATTAAAGTCAACAACTTATATAACTAGCTCATACATAAACGTGAGTTCAAGGAAATTCCTCGCGCATGAATTATACTATAAAAATAAAAGTAAGATATAGGCACATATAGAATGCTGTTTTACTAAAACTCCTCACCCGATTTTAGCCAAGTTTTCTGCCTCTCCTTCGTTCTTTTCTTTCTTTGATTCACTTTGGTTGGTGGTCTAACGCTGATGATGACTTGATAAGTGCGTGCACTAATTTGTGTATGCGAAAACGAATGCCACTTATAACATCCCTTTAAACAGACCTCTAAGGACCATAATGATATCAAACTCTATGTGTAATAGCTACCTTCATCAGCCATCACATACTTCATCACCCAAATTGAATCCTAGAGCCATTCGCACCAATGTCGTGGCTGCCTATCAGGTCGCCTCTTAGCACCAAAGGTATGAGCAGCTACTTCTTCATTGTATTTTTCCAAAGAGTCCTTGTCGGCTGCCACTTTCCACTTTTAACTAAAAGCCATCCAAGCCTATCCCATCTAGATAAAGCACCGAACTCATTTATTTGGCAAACACCATTTCTTCAATTAAAACACCTATCACCACTCCCCTGTCCCACTTTCTTTTCCCCGTTTGTTGTTTCGAGTAGATAAGAATCGAGAGGAAAGGCTCAATATGCCTTGCCATTTAGACAAATCCACCGAAAACCTCAAAACCTTGGTCGTGGCCTCCCTTTTGCTTTCTTCATTCGATTCGTTATTTTTATTTTTGTTTGCTTTGTACCAATGATTAACCAGTGCACAATCAATTAACCACCATCGAAACCACGCATATTTATATACTTTTCCTCTTCTGCCTTGGTTGTTCCATTTTCTCTCCACGACCAACCTTTTTCCCACCTTCCTTTAACGCCAAGGTACCACCAATATGCTGATTAATATACTACAAGGGAAAGGCTTTACTACCTAGCTGGTCCGACAGTGATGATGAGTGAATGAGGTGTTGCGGCTTTTGTTTTTAAGTGAACAAAAGTTAGAGCATCTATCCAACGTCGGCAGTGATCGTGTTAAATTCTTTTGGGTTGGTTAAACTTTGGCTTTGTTGCTAACTATTTCATGAAGGTGGGCAGTGAAGTCATAGATAATGAGACAATACTTTTATAATTCCTTAGCGATTGGTGCGTGATAGGGTGATGATTGGCTAAGGCGAAGTCGTGCAAGCTGTCAGGTAGTTGGCCTATCTTAATGGTTTTAGTCAATGTTTTGCTGGCTTATTTGAAATTGTTTGAGGTGGCTGGTGATGAGTCAAAGAGGAACAATTTTGCTGATGATGCCGTGTGGATTTGCATGTGTCAACTTGTGAGCTAATAAGCAGTGAGGTGTTTGATAGGGAAATGATTTTACTGAGTCAGTGCAATAAGAATGTGATGTGTGGTATAACAATCATTGTGGTTGGGATATGTATCATAGGTTAATAATAAACTTATAGGTGATGATTTGTGTTAATTCCCAGCTTGCTGTCGTGCTGGTCATGCAATGGTAGGCTATGTGAGTCATTCGTTGTAAGAAGGTGATTATGCCACGGATGAGGACAGGTAGTAATAAATTAATGAGCAAAGAATAATAATGCTAATTTATGTAAAATGGATGAAGATTCGGTAGTCAGGAAAACAAATTCGAAATACTATACTATATCAATTTCTCATTCTGGGGTATTATAAACTAACACTTTTAACGTAGTGGTAAGGATCCAATTCCACTTAAATAATTTTATAGTATTTATTTAGCTAACATCCTAGGCCTCCCTCTTTTGTTAAACATGAATATATTAACACACCCATAAGAATACTTAATTGACAAGCTTAAGATCACTATTATCTATTAACCTAGTTTTATAACTTGCATTCTTACAGCTTTTGACCACACATATTACATCATACCCTAGTATTCCTAAGTATTCCATTTGTACTTATTGAACTAATTTTCTTTCCTTTAGGATTTCCATATGGTTATCACCTGACCACCAAATCATTTCCCGGTATATCCAGCTAAGACAAGTAATAAATGGAAATCTTTAACTAAGGTAAAGGTTTTCAGTTATAACCCTAAGTATATTACTAAGTGCTAGTATAAAGCAAATGACTTGATATATTATCTTTCTTTTACTTTATAAGCTATAACAATATGATGCTTACCCTTAAGCTATGCTACTATCCTATGTTTAACTTTTATCTAGTGCTACTCAAATTCATTCTACGTGGTACAATTTTCATTTTCATTCTAAATTCTGTAATCATCCAATATAAATCCTCAAGATAAGTTAGTACCACAAGCTCAATCACTAGCTAAGGCAGTAAGTTAGATAACACCAAATGCCTCAAGTTATCCTGATGCTCCAGTAGTTCCCTCACAACCAATTTCGATAGCTCAAATAAGAGTAGCTAGGGTATTAACCTATTTCCATTGAGTTCCTAAAACATATACACAACTTATTATTGCTTTATTTTTTAGTAAACCTTCATAGCCATACCCTAGTTAAGGTAAGTATTAAAATTCTCTAAAAGTAAACTTCAACATTTCTAATGACTCCCGGGCTTATATTGACGAATCGGGATACACTCAAATTATCCTAATGAACCTCCTAGGTTAATCCTTTGAAACGAATGCTTAGTTCGATATGCTGGATTTTATATATTTCCTAAGTTTAAATTAATTCCTATCATACGAACACCAACCACACTAATAATACCTAATTACTATACTAAGTCTTGGGAGTTGAGTATGGGTCCTTACATCCTCCCCTCCTTCTAAAAATTGCATCCTCGCAATTTACTTACCTACTTATTGAGATATACCATGGTCAAGACTTGCCAATTTGAAAGCTCAGCAGATGGATTCCTTTTTGTAACAACCTTCCTCTTCCTTACAAGCTATGTACCGTTATCAAATTTTCCAATAGCAAACCTCCTAGGGACCAAATACTATATAATTATGTAAGAGTAAGGGTTCAAATCATATATGCTATCACATCAGTTCTTACTTCCAGTCATCTATGTATCCTATCATGCTAAGCTTATCAAGATCTGCTAAGTAGTGATTCCAAAAAAAATTATTATGTAGTACTATACCTAGGCTAAACTCTCTATTCATATTTGTTAATTCTTTTATGTAGCTTGATTCGCGTGGAAGCCAAAACTTCACTAAATTACCTTGCACTCTAAATATCTAAGTTATACAACTAAGACATCTACTATTACTCATTATTGAATTTCACAAGATACCAGGGAGTGCATAACATTTTAATTCACATTGAGTCCACATAATTCACCTACAACATGTAGAGCACGTTAAACAAATTCACAAGCAGCACATAGGCACATTTATACACATATGATCATGTTAACATATATCCTTGAAAGACGACTACATACTAACCAAAGATCCTATCCCGGCTTATTAGCTATCTAAGCTCTGATAACTTGTAATGACCCGAACCTGACCCTTCTCAAGATTAGGTCAAAGTCTACATTCGTTGTCATTGCGGTTACATGTACTCAACATTCTATAGCCTAGAGAGGAACAATAAATCAAGAATTATTCAATAACAAACCTTCATATGATAAATCAAGTACAAAATAGTGCTAAAACATTCAAGACTTGAGAACTACCCGGTTGTTTTACAAACCAGGGTTTTATCACGTCTACCTTTCTACTCGAGAATAATATAACGAACTCTAATTTTTTTACAACTTGGATCAAAACATAACTGGCAAGGAGCTTCGAGCACTCAATCTTTTAGCACATAATGTCAATTTTCATTTCAAGCTAAGCTGCACCTGCGAGGGGGGGAGAAAAGAGGGTAAGCTCTTAGGAAGCTCAGTGAGGATGGAATATGAGAGTTTTAAAAAATGTTTTTTGTTAGGTCTTCTTTGCAAATCACGATGCAATACAATACAGGTGCAATAACAATTCCATTTAGTGGCATATATCCATGATGTGACGATATTTGCACCACTCAAACCACTGTATTTACCTACTATTACATCTTAACTTGTGGAATAAATGCAATACTTAATACACTTTTGATGCAATGTAGGTTGATCTTTAAAAGTGAAGAAACCGGTCTTAAAACGGTGAAATGCAAGTCAAAGAATTGTGCGATGGCAAAGACTCAAGAATCGGTGGTTGAATCAATGCCTGTAAAAGAAGAATTTGGCCAGATTAAGTGCAAATAGTGATCTATGTCTGTTTTTGACAAACCGTACCAGTTTGTCGGGTAGAAATGACTTTCTAAGAAAAACGCAGGGCTTTGCCCTGTGCGTGGTATGATTTTAACCAAAATCCATCATTTGGAGGGTCAAAACAGTGAAAAACGCCTGGAAACTCCTCGGTCAACGTCAGTCAAAGTCAACAATCGGAGCCGAAAAAAGTCAACAGATGGGCGCTCGAGCGCCCTCTATGAACCTTCCACTATCTTCCGGAAACAACACATGGCATAAAATCAACGGAGCAGTAGAAGGGCGCTCAAGCGCGCCTTCCTGGTGCTCGAGCGCCCATCTGCACCTTCTAGAGTCTTCTGGAAGCTCTACGTGGTGAGCATTCAACGGATCGAAAAAGGAGGCGCTCAAGTGCGTGGCATATATCCACATCACATATCAGCCTACTCTCTGAGGATGGAAATGCCAAGCGAGAGTAGAATACTACTCTCCAAGGGTGGTACTAAGCGAGAGTAGGAACAATTTTCACTCCGATCATTTCACGAGGTGGCCAGCCTTGATCACAATTTCAACTTATCTCTCCCAAGAGGGTACTCCAGATTGTACCCGAAATCTACGACCCAACTCCCTGAGGGTGGAGATCGTCAAGCAGGAGAAGGAATAGGACCACGATAGTCACGGGAGCACCGGCAAGCCCTATGCCGCCCAACGTTCGTAAAAAGCTATCGTGCCTGAGGTTGCAACCCCCAATAATACACAAGCATGCACAAGTAGTCATATAACACATAGCTGATAGGAATGATTACACAATTTGATAAACACATAGATAGAGAGCAACAAAAGAGGTTGTCCCCGAGCAAGTATTGCTAATAATTAGAAATATTAATACAAGTAGTCAATAGAATGTAATCTATATCAATCCATTGTTGTCACTTAAAATGATGTAATGCCACTTTTAGTGGTTCAGGTAACACAATATTAACTAACTGTAAAACATTGGAAGTTAAATAGTAGATCATATTTTAAAGGAAAAGTACATAACCCTTAATTAGTTACAACCCTAATTAGCCGAGCATTTATTGAACCCTTATGTTAACCTAGGGCTTATTTGTGTAACTGCTTACCTAACTTTTAAACTAACCTCTATTTAATTTATTAAACTCATTGACAGTTTACCCTTAATTTATTTATATCATTTGTAATAATTCTTGTATCGGTCCATTACTTGACTACATTCAACTTTTAGTGTATTTTCTAATTTGTACATATATCAATGGTAAACATTTTAAATAATGCCTTTACGTGATAAGCTATGTGTATATATGTATATGATTACGTAATAAACTATGTGTATATATGTAAATGAAGTAAAACTTCGCAATTAAAACTTAGCATCCCCTATCATATAAAAGAATAACCTTGCCTTTTTTATAACAGTAACTAACTATGCAATAACATGATAATACAGTAATGATTATAGTTAATTTAGTGTATGTCTTATAAGTTAAAAACTAATATAATTAAAGTCAACAACTTATATAACTAGCTCATACATAAACGTGAGCCCAAGAAAATTCCTCACGCATGAATTATGCCATAAAGATTTAAATAAAAGTAAGATATAGGCACATAAAGAATGCTATTTTACTAAAACTCCTCACCCGATTTAGCCAAGTTTTCTGCCTCTCCTTCGTTGTTTTCTTACTTCGATTCACTTTGGTTGGGGTCTAACGCTGATGATGACTTGATAAGTGTGTGCACTAATTTGTGTATGCGAAAACGAATGCCACTTCTAACATCCCTTTAAACAGACCTCTAAGGACCATAATGATATCAAACTCTAAGTGGAATAGCTACCTTCATCAGCCATCAAATACTTCATCACCCAAATTGAATCCTAAAGCCATTCGCACCAATGTCATGGCTGCCTATCAGGTCGCCTCTTAGCACCAAAGGTATGAGCAGCTACTTCTTGATTGTATTTCTCCAAAGAGTCCTTGTCGGCTGCCACTTTCCACTTTAAACTAAAAGCCATCAAAGCCTATTCCATCTAGATAAAGCACCGAAGTCATTTATTTGGCAAACACCATTTCTTCAATTAAAACAGCTATCACCACTCCACTGTCCTACTTTCTTTTCCCCGTTTGTTGTTTCGAGTAGATAAGAATCGAGAGGAAAGGCTCAATATGCCTTGCCATTTAGACAAGTCCACCGAAAACTTCCGGATCGGAGAAGCATTCGGAACGGGCTCCGCGTTCATTTCGTTGGCAGAAAGGATCCAGGGGCTTGGCTTCCCTTTTGCTTTCTTCATTGGATTCGTTATTTTTATTTTTGTTTGCTTTGTACCAATGATTAACCAGTGCACAATCAATTAACCACCATCGAAACCACGCATATTTATATATTTTTCCTCTTCTGCCTCGGTTGTGCCCTTTTCTCTCCACTACCAACCTTTTTCCCACCTTCCTTTAACGCCAAGGTACCACCAATATGCTGATTAATATACTACAAGGGCAAGGCTTTACTACCTAGCTGGTCCGACAGTGATGATGAGTGAATGAGGTGTTGCGGCTTTTGTTTTGAAGTGAACATAAGTTAGAGCATCTATCCAACGTCGGCAGTGATAGTGTTTGTTAATAATTAAACTTGATTAGGATTCTATTACTGATTAGGATTCTATTAAATAAGTTTTAGTATAGAGTATAAGAAACCTATTCTTAAAATGATTAGTAAATATTTTCTATAAATAGGACTATATGAGTTGAGTTTCGTTGTCATACACTACAAGTTGGGTGTACTATATTAGATTAGATTAGAATTATGTGTTATACGTGTAACACCCCGATCCCTCTCGAAACCGAGAGTTCTATCAATCAATCTAATTGCAACCCAATTCCAAACTCGGGGATAATTTTTAGGAAAAGACGGACGGAGTCTCCCCTGTTTCTAGGCAAAATGCAAACCTGTGACAACATATAAGTGGACCAGCACCGTATCCAACCATACAAACACCTCAAGGCCATCCGAGCCTTGTTTCTCAACAATTAAACACAACAAGTATATATACATTTCCAGTTTAAAAACTATCCTATCTCTTCTCATCTTTTACAAGTACACTCATGCTTGGCAATTAAACTATACTAACCTATTGCATAAAATAGATTATCATACCATTCTACTAAACCTAGTTAAGTTAATTACATAACTTTTAACACCAGATATATACAATACATGAAAACATGCATCTTTGCATCTTTCTACAACTCAGCCACATAACACGCAAGACAACTCTTCAAGCACGATCTTTCACGTAACCACGAACTTTTCATCTAACATGGCATTTCCTGAAATGTAGTGGTGAGGAGTGAGTATACACAACACGTATACTCAGTGAGGGCGAAACATATATCGAGGTAGAGAGAAAGAAGAACCGTGCAATGCAAATAAGGCAGTTAAGCAATATATATCCAATAAGAACAACAATCAATATAATCAACAATACAATAACAATTAAAGAAAACATTAACACAACCAATCAAAGCTATACCACACTTTGAAGGTCACGGTTCACTCATACAAGCAATGTACCATTTCACGAGCGATACATCAATCTCGAGCTTGATGTTGACAACGATGACAATAAGCGCGTAACCACCTGATAACATCCACTGGGTGTACTCCGAAAGTATCCCGACATATCTACGACCCAAATCTCCCAGGGCAGCTCCCCTAGCAAGAATGGGAATAGGACACGGAGCTAGAGCAAACCAACCCTGGCAGCCCGCGACTACCCAGAGAGGCCCATCACTCATGCGTCTGACACTTATGCAATACAATACGAGATACAAGCAATAAACGAGCAATAACACGAAAGTACAGATTAGTGATGATATACGAGATATCAAGCAATTACAATCAACATTGGCATTCAATTAACTTTTCAAGCATGATTATCATTAACTTCAACAAGAACATCAACTAGATACGTAATAGCAGTTCAAACACGAAAATGTCAAATATCACTATTCAATCCCTAACTTCCAAAGGCAATTACGAGCAAACGTGCTACAGGATTAGGAAACCGATTTCACTACATTCACTTAGGCACTACAAGACATGTTTCTATGTCACTAAACTTCATTTTCCCAACCGAAGCCCGAAAGTCCACCTACTGCGTTTGAACTACAGCTATGCTAATCGGTTGCTCAATCAACGCCACAACAGCACCAAAAGTGCTTCCATGCCCTCAATAGAAAACCCCCAACTCAATTCGAGCACGGTCAACTTTTGGTCAAACGGCCCCTTTCCGTTTCTTTGTCTAATTTCCAATTTTAACAAAGACCGATCCGTTTTTATTGCACATTTTACCTTTCTATCATTAATAGCACCTATCCAAATTAAGAAATGGCAATTCGGATAAAAAATCCAAAATTCTAGGGTTTTACTATTTATTTTTACTATTCACGTTCTTGCCTAAATTCAATTTGCATTTCTAACCATAAAAATCGCTAAATAACTAACAAGCAATACTCTACGAACTCAAAGGAAGCTATATCAAGCAATTATAGGCATTATAACACAATATATATCAAATCTAAAAATTTGAAACAAAAATCAAATTCAATTAAAAATGCACAAAAACGTGAAAACCCTCACAGAGATTGACGAGGAAGACCCGCAAGGACTCGAGTCACGAACCCCGAGCAATTCCACGCATGATTGTAGAAGAAAATTGAAGCAAAATTATTTTTTTCCCTTGGGAGCATTCGGCCATGGGGGGGAGGGGGGGGGGGGGGGGGAACAAATGGGGCATTTATGGATTTGTTTTGTTTTGATTTTTTCCTTGTTTTATTTATAAAAGATGACAAAGGGCATTTTGGTCATTTTGCAAAGTTAAGCCTAAGTTAAAAATGGTCAAACAAGCTTATTTAATTAGCATTTAGTCTAATTCAATTTAAAACAATACAATTTTAATGAAAACCGACTAAAACTAGCTAAATTAAACTAGAAACGCTATTCACGAAATCCGAGAAATATCCTTCTAACTTTCATTTTCGAAATGCTACGATCGAATGGTCAATAAACGATCGCTAATCAAATGAGGAGCAATAATATAAAACTATAATTTTTGAAAAGTAGAATAGTAGAATAGTTTAAAATTCACTCTGGCTCGGAGTTACTTTTCTCATTTAATTGAAAACCGAGTAATTTATTGCAAGAAAATAAAATCGATTATTAAAATAGTCAAAATAATCAATTTTCATTTAAAAATAAATAATTTAACTATTTCTAGAATATTTCCAAGAATTATGAAATTAATGCTAAGATACAAATAAACAAGTTAATATAAACACGTAATCAAATACAATTAAATATTAATATTTAAGATGACACTTAATTAAATACAAGAAAATAAATCTAATTACTATAAATAATAGAAATAGGTAGTAATATTTTAATTAATCCATATAAAAATTATTGAATGCTTCTAAAAGAAATATCAAAATAGTGCAAAAATTGATGATTAACTAATTAAATATTTAATTAAATGTAGTCAAATGTTATTAAATGCATGCCGGGTTCGGGTTATCACATCCTTCCCCCCTTAAAATAATTGCGTCCTCGCAATTCTTCTTCCAATAGAACTCAGTATCATCTGAAATCCAACTCTGACTAATCTTCATCGGTTGCTGAGCAAGATAGTGAATAAGGATGCTCGTAGGAAAACCCGAATAGAAATCCCAACCAAGAATGCCGAGAAAATACCAACTAAAGACTGAAGCAGAGATACTGTAGATATCACTAATACCGCACAATAACGACAAGAAGAATACCCCACACACGAATCTCTATTAGAAGTTCAACTACAATCGCTTGAGAACTCCCTATCAAGAAACCAAATAAAGACTCAACTGAAGATTCCATCCAGAGGCCCAAAGAAATACTCCGCTAGTCATGAACTTCATAGAATAATTCCCTGTTAGGAGTGAAGGGGCCAAAAAATGTCTCCACCTGCTGCTAACAGTCTTTCTTAAGAATTTGACTGAACGGGTCAATCCTCCATTCCCATTTGTTTTAGCAACATATCCTAAGGTCTTCTCGCCAAGAGCTCCTTGACGACGACAGAGGAAGCAACCCGCCTATGCTAAGGAAAGTACTAAGAAAACCCAGTCAAATATACTTCAAAAGTTCTAGAGAAGTCTTCCAAATAATAACCCTATAGGATAACCAATTAGATCCCGAGTACCGCTATCAAATGTTGAGAAGAATGTCAAAGGAAATAGCAGAGAAAATATAATGTGCCCAATAAGACAATCAAGTTGAATAACAAATATAGTTTCCCAGCTAGACGAAAAACCTAAGGAAAAATACCGAGCTGGTGCACAATATACAAAACCAAACTCCGAGGCCTCTTCACTATTTGCCAAATGAGAACTTCATACAACCTTGCCAATAAGGAAACCCAATAAGAGAATACCAAAAGAATGCTACCAAGAGCCATCATACAGAAACCCCAAAGAAAGTTATATTTTTATGATTGCCAACCACAAATAAGAGTCTTAGAAGTATGCAAATAACCGAGCTCTAAAGACAAATACCAACTCCCAAATAAAGGCTAATTAAATGCCATTCATTTCCTGCCAATCCATACACCTTGAAAAGCCAGCTGTGAATCACTTTCTTCACGGGAGAAATAGGACTTACTTACCATTTCCACGGGACATGTATGAATGCCAAGATATCACATTTATACATATATGCTTTAAACTATTATGCAAACACGTTTATAAAACAGTTTGTAAAACAGTTTAATCATCAAAGTCATTCAAGCACGTCAATCAAGTCAATCACAACACAACTCAATCCAAGACATTCAATTACACATATTACAAGCAACAATTCAAGCAACTAACAATTCACGGGATCGATTCGATTCACGAGGTCAATTCAATGCACAACTAGACACTTCACTTCACTTAGCACACATTTAGCACATAACACATAACTATATCATATAGGTACACACATTCAATTCAAGACACACAGTCTCACATACAGGCACACACTTTCAAAACACACCTAACAAGCACACATCCAAGGGTCACTACTCACCAGACCGAGGACCCTGTCCCGGCTTATGAGCTAACTAAGTTCTGATACCACCTGTAACACCCCGATCCCTCTCGAGACTGGGAGTTCTATCAATCAATCTAATCGCAACCCAATTCCAAAGTCGGGCATAATTTTTAGGGAAAGATGGATGGAGTCTCCCCTGTTTCTAGGCAAAATGCAAACCTATGATAGTATATAAGTGGACCAGCACCGTGTCCAACTATACACACACCTCAAGGCCATCCGAGCCTTGTTTCTCAACAATTAAACACAACAAGTATATATACATTTCCAGTTTAAAAACTACCCTATCTCTTCTCATCTTTTACAAGTACACTCATGCTTGGCAATTAAACTATACTAACCTATTGCATAAAATAGACTATCATACCATTCTATTAAACCTAGTTAAGTTAATTACATAACTTTTAACACCAGATACATACAATACATGAAAACATACATCTTTGCATCTTTCTACAACTCAGCCACATAACACGCAAGACAACTCTTCAAGCACGATCTTTCACGTAACCACGAACTTTCCAGCTAATATGGCATTTCTTGAAATGTGGTGGTGAGGAGTGAGTATACACAACACGTATACTTAAGGGCGAAACAGATATTGAGGTGGAGAGAAAGAAGAATCGTGCAATGCAAATAAGGCAGTTAAGCAATATATATCCAATAAGAACAACAATCAATATAATCAACAATACAATAACAATTAAAGAAAACATTAACACAACCAATCAAAGCTATACCACACTTTGAAGGTCACGGTTCACTCATACGAGCAATGTACCATTTCACAAGCGATACATCAATCTCGAGCTTGATGTTGACAACGATGACAATAAGCGCGCAACCACCTTATAACATCCACTGGGTGTACTCTGGAAGTACCCCGACACATCTACGACCCAAATCTCCCAAGGTGGCACCCCTAGCGAGAATGGGAATATGACACGGAGCTAGAACAAACCAACCCTGGCAGCCCGCGACTACCCAGAGAGGCCCATCACTCACACGCCTGACACTTATGCAATACAATACGAGATACAAGCAATAAATGAGCAATAACACGAAAGTACATATTAGTGACGATATACGAGATATCAAGCAATTGCAATCAACATTGGCATTCAATTAACTTTTCAAGCATGATTATCATTAACTTCAACAAGAACATCAACTAGACACGTAATAGCAGTTCAAACACGAAAACGTCAAATATCACTATTCAATCCCTAACTTCCAAAGGCAATTATGAGCAAACGAGCTACAGGATTAGGAAACCGATTTCACTACATTCACTTAGGCACTACAAGGCACGTTTCTATATCACTAAACTTCATTTTTCCAACCGAAGCCCGAAAGTCCACCTACTGCGTTTGAACTACAACTATGCTAATCGGTTGCTCAATCAACGCCACAACAGCGCCAAAAGTGCTTCCATGCCCTCAATAGCAAAACCCCAACTCAATTCGAGCACGGTCAACTTTTGGTCAAACGACTCATTTCCGTTTCTTTGTCTAATTTCCAATTTGAACAAAGGCCGATCCGTTTTTATTGCACATTTTACCTTTCTATCATTAATGGCACCTATCCAAATCAAGAAATTGAAATTCGGATCAAAAATCCGAAATTCTAGGGCTTTACTATTTATTTTTACTATTCACGTTCTTGCCTAAATTTAATTTGTATTTTTAACCGTAAAAATCGCTAAATAACTAACAAACAATGCTCTACGAACTCAAAGGAAGCTATATCAAGCAATTATAGGCATTATAACACAATATATATCAAATCTAAAAATTTGAAACAAAAATCAATTTCAATTAAAAATGCACAAAAACGTAAAAATCCTCACAGAGATTGACGAGGAAGACCCACAAGGACCCGAGCCACAACCCCCGAGCAATTCCACGCATGATTGTAGAAGAAAATTAAAGAAAAATTATTATTTTTCCCTTGGGAGCATTCAGCCATGGGGGGGACAAATGGGGCATTTATGGATTTGTTTTGTTTTGATTTTTTCCTTGTTTTATTTATAAAAGATGACAAAGGGCATTTTGGTCATTTTGCAAAGTCAAGCTTAAGTTAAAAATGGTCAAATAAGCTTATTCAATTAGCATTTTGTCTAATTCAATTTAAAACAATGCAATTTTAATGAAAATCGACTAAAACTAGCTAAATTAAACTAGAAACGCTATTCACGAAATCCGAGAAATATCCTTCTAACTTTCATTTTCGAAATGCTACGATCGAATGGTCAATAAACGATCGCTAATCAAATGAGGAGCAATAATATAAAACTATAATTTTTGAAAAGTGGAATAGTAGAATAGTTTAAAATTCACTCTGGCTCGGAGTTACTTTTCTCATTTAATTGAAAACCGAGTAATTTAATGCAAGAAAATAAAACCGATTATTAAATTAGTCAAAATAATCAATTTTCATTTAAAAATAAATAATTTAACTATGTCTAGAATATTTAAAGAATCATGAAATTAATGTTAAGATACAGATAAACAAGTTAATATAAACACGTAATCAAATGCAATTAAATACTAACATTTAAGATGACACTTAATCAAATATAAGAAAATAAATCCAATTACTATAACTAATAGAAATAGGTAGTAATCTTTTAATTAATCCATATAAAAATTATTGAATGCTTCTAAAAGAAATATCAAAATAGTGCAAAAATAGATGATTAACTAATTAAACACTTAATTAAATATAGTCAAATGCTATTAAATGCATGCCGAGTTCGGGTTATCACAATACGTCTCTAGGTAGGTGTTTAAGAGTCATTGTTATAGTAGTTCCTATGAGTAATAAACAATAATATTTTGTGGATGTAGGTTATGCCTAATCACGTAAAAATAGTGTTGTGTTTGCAACTATCTATATGCATGATCCTTCCAACAAAGTGCAGAGCCTGGGACTGCATATAGATATGTTGGTTATTATCGTCGCCAAGAGAAGTGCATTCCTCTGTTGAAGTAGAAGAATACAAAGAAGAAGACGTTGAAGCAACCAAGAAGCTTGCGTCGAGATATGGTGTAGTGCTCGTTGTTGAAGATTGCTGCCGCGACGCGTTTAACAGATTGATGATGCGCTGGAGCAATGGAGTTCCAATAGCAACTCCAAGTTCAGAAGATAACAACATGGCCAACAGAGAAGGGATGGTTACGCGTCATCGCTGTTGCCCTATGAAGGACATGGCGTCCCCAAGTGCGCCAAAGAAGACAAACAACTGCGATTGTCTAGAAGAAAATCAACAAGCACCACTATTGAAGAAAGAGACGGAGACGATTGGCGAAGAAAAAGTTGCAAGTTAAGAGAGAACACAACCAAAAAAAAAAATCAAAAATCAACAAAAAAAAAGAAAAAAAAAACAAAAAAGAAAAAATAATAAAGAAGGAAAAAATAAAAAATAAAAAACGGAAGAATTGCAACAACAAAGAGAAATATGCCGCTGCTCAAGACGAAGCAAAAGACAAAGTTGTTTCGTTAATGAAGAAGCAACTCTAGGTTTTGGTGGCTTGACAACCCATTGGAGCTTGAAACCATGATCTGCAGACAATTAGATTTGCTGGAAAGAGAAACAGATGATGGTACCGCTGCTGCATGCCTTCCTTGACCAGATTGTCGTCGATGAAGGGAAGAAACCATTGGAGAAGATGGCAGTGGATCACATCGTGGTGGTTCGTGGTTGCTAGCAAGTCAAATCAAGTTTAAGGGGGGATGTTAGTAATTAAACTTGATTAGGATTCTATTACTGATTAGGATTCTATTAAATAAGTTTTAGTAAAGAGTATAGGAATCCTATTCCTAAAAGGATTAACAATTATTTTCTATAAATAGGACTATCTGGGTTGAGTTTAGTTGTCCAACACTATAAGGTGGGTGTACCATATTAGATTAGATTAGAATTATGTGTTATACGTCTCTAGGTAGGTGTTTAAGAGTCATTGTTATAGTAGTTTCTATGAGGAATAAAGAATAATATTATATGGATGTAGGCTATACTTAATCACGTTAAAATAATGTTGTGTTCTTAACATATCTATATATACGATCCTTCCAACAATGTTAAATTCTTTTGGGTTGGTTAAACTTTGGCTTTGTTGCTAATTATTTTATGAAGGTGGGCAATGAAGTCATAGATAATGAGACAATACTTTTATAATTCCTTAGCGATTGGTGTGTGATAGGGTGATGATTGGCTAAGGCGAAGTCGTGCAAACTGTCAGGTAGTTGGCTTATCTTAATGGTTTTACTCAATGTTTTGCTGGCTTATTTGAAATTGTTTGAGGTGGTTGGTGATGAGTTAAAGAGGAACAATTTTGCTGATGACGCTGTGTGGATTTGCATGTGTCAAATTGTGAGCTAATAGGCAGTGAGGTGTTTGATAGGGAAATAATTTTGCTGAGTCGGTGCAATGAGAATATGATGTGTGGTATAACAATCATCGTGGTTAGGATATGTATCATAGGTTAATAATAAACTTATAGGTGATGATTGGTGTTAATTCCTAGCTTGCTGTCGTGCTGGTCATGCAATAGTAGGCTACGTGAGTCATTCGTTGTTTGAGGGTGATGATGCCACGGATGAGGACAGGTGGTAATAAATTAATGAGCAATGAATAATAATGCTAATTTATTTAGAACGGATGAAGATTCGGTAGTCAGGAAAACAAATTCGAAATACTATACCATATCAATCCCTCATTCTGGAGTATTATAAACTAACACTTTTAACGTAGTGGTAAGGATCCAATTCCACTTAAATAATTTTATAGTATTTATTTAGCTAACATCCTAGTCCTGCCTCTTTTATTAAACCTGAATATATTAACACACCCATAAGAATACTTAATTGACAAGCTTAAGATTACTATTATCTAGTTTTATAACTTGCATTCTTACAGCTTTTGACCACACATTACATCATACCCTAGTATTCCTAAGTATTCCATTTGTACTTATTGAACTAATTTTCTTTCCTTTAGGATTGCCATATGGTTATCACCTGACCACCAAATCATTTCCCGGTATATCCAGCTAAGACAAGTAATAAATGGAACAAACCAAGTAGATCATATAATAGCTTAAATCTTTAACTAAGGTAAAGGTTTTCAGTTATAACCCTAAGTATATTACTAAGTGCTAGTATAAAGTAAATGACTTGATATATTATCTTTCTTTTCCTTTATAAGCTGTAACAATATGATGCTTACCCTTAAGCTATGCTACTATCCTAGGCTTAACTTTTATCTAGTGTTACTCAAATTCATTCTATGTGGTACAATTTTCACTAACTTTAATTCTAAATGTTGTACTCATCCAATATAAATCCTCAAGATAAGTTAGTACTACAAGCTCAATCACTAACTAAGGCAGTAAGTTAGATAACACCAAATGCCTCAAGTTATCCTGTTGCTCCAGTAGTTCCCTCACAACCAATTTCGATAGCTCAAATGAGAGTAGCTAGGGTATTAACCTACTTCCACCGAGTTCCTAAAACATATACACAACTTATTATTGCTCCATTTTTTAGTAAACCTTCATAGCCATACCTTGGTTAAGGTATGTTTTAAAAATCCATAAAAGTTAACTTCAACATTTTTAATCACTTTCGGGCTTATATTGACAAATCAGGATACACTCAAATTATCCCAATGAACTTCCTAAGTTAATCCTTTGAAACGAATGCTTAGTTCGATATGTTGGTTTTTATATATTTTCTAAGTTTAAATTAATTCCTATCGTACGAACATCAACCACACTAATAATACCAACTACTATACTAAGTCTCAGGAGTTGAGTACGGGTCCTTACAGAGCATCAATTATATAATCCATAAAAGATCCAAAAGTTCCGCCAAAGTCAATGGCCAAAAGGATTATATAAAACTGTTACGTATTTACAATACCTCGAACCACCTGTTCAATCATAATGGTTAGCCAACAATTAGGTTCCTAGTTCTCAAAAGAATAATAGTATTTAAATATATCATTGTTTCCAAAAGAATAAGTTTGTTACACCTCATTAGTTACAACAACAAAGAAGAGTCACATGAGACAAAAATCCTCAATGTCACACCAAGGTGTATCACCAGCATATTAAGGGACCAGCTCTAGCTCAACCTCCACTGAAATAGTAAGGAAAAGGGTGAACCACAACTAGTTCAGCGAGGGAGGAAATGGGAAGGGTTTTCATAAACCTTTTATCATTTCGCAAATTGATTTATAACATGCTATGCACATTCACATGCACATAGAAATAAGCAAGCTATAACTTGAATATATTCAATAAGAATTAAGAACAATAACAAGATATATTCATTGTAAAAGGATACTTGAGTATCTAATTGCTGTTGAAGATAGCTTCTGCCTTGAATCATGAATCAATAACCCCACTCCAACAACTGAGGATAGAGTCCTCAAAGAAAACACACCAAACTCCACCAACAACTGAGGATTCTGGATATTCCCCTCAAAGATAAAGAATAGGTTTATGGTGGTCGAGGCTATGACCGGCAAGCCCGATGCTGCCTGGTAGCCGTCGATTGCTACCAGGCCTTTAGAAGGTTGCAACCTTGATATTTATATATTTAGATATAATTACCCAACTCTCCAAGGTAAGACACCAAGAGAGAAAGGAACTAGGAGGACAACAAAGTAGATTGTCTCCGCCACAACAGTAATTAACTATGGTGTAACAAGTAAGCATGTGAACCTCTTGCATATATAAAATTTGAAGAGTCACATAATCAAAGACATGTAATGCACTTAGAAGTGGCGTGTATAAACATTTATGGGCTCACTTGTACGGCACATAACCTGCAAGGTTCGACAATTAAAGACTCAACACATGTGTACGTAGCATACCGTAACCGATAACAGCGAAATAAACCTATTTGAGGAGTCGGTCATGTACCCGGTCGTGTTGATCACGATCGTATACACAACTGTCAGAATACATGCCAAAAATAAGGGAGTGTCCCCGGTCTTGATCAACAAGACCGGGTACATGACCTCCCCCCTTGTGATGCCAAAACATGAAGTTGGCCATTTTGCATCTAGCATGTTTTCTTGCTTTCAACACTTTTCCAAGCATCTAATATTCTCAAAAGGGGTTGTTGAACAACATAAACAAGTTCAAGAATCATGCTATAACATCCTTGAAACATCAATTAGCATCTAAAACAACCAAGTTCCCACATCAACTCAAGAACAACAAAGATTACCAATTAGCTCCAAAAGCTAGAAATCATACCTTCTATTCTTGCACACATGTTATATACATTCCAACACACACAAGAACAACATCTAGCTCATCACTCAACTCCTCAGTCATCCAACACAAATTAGGCAAAGCCCTAGATCTACAACACACAAAAGTACTCAATTTTTACCTTAAGCTTTTGTATGAACACTATAAGCAATATTAATACTAAATGTGCATAAATTAATCTTGAATGAGCTTTTAAGAAAGGTTTTGAAGAATCTATCACCTTAGGAGTAAATGAAGCAAGAAAAACTCTTGAAAAAGCTAGCAAAATGCAAAAAAAAGCTTGAAAAATGCAAGATGATGGCTAGAAATGGCTTGAGCTTCCTTCTCTTCTTCTTCTTCTTCTCCTTCCTCTAGCTCAGTTGTGTGAGTGTGTGTGTAGTATGTGTAGTGTATGCCATATGTTTTGTGTGTGTATTGTGTGTGTTTAGTTAGTCAAAGTTAGGTAAAAAATATCCAACATGACTAAATGCTCATTTTCTAGCTTGCCACCTTGTCATTTCCTAACTAATTTAGTTAGCTAATGTATCATTATAGAATTTAATTGATGCCTACTATATATATAAACATTTAAATGCACGTTGACCAATGCAAATACACGTAAAACGATGCAAACATAAATAAAATGATGTAAATGCACATAAAACACGGTAAATGCATTTAAAATTATATCACTATGCATTATATGAACTAAATACATGTGAGGTCTCATGCCGGGTCTCACATCCTCCTCCCCTAAAAAGAATTGCGTCCTTGCAATCTCCTTCTTACCTCTCAAACAACTCTGGATATTTTTGCTCTTGTTGGTCCCGTCTCTCCCAAGTTGCTTCTTCAACTTCATGGTTATTCCAAAGCACCTTCACCATGGGAATGCTCTTGTTGCGTAATTCCCGATCTTACTCATCTAAGATCTACACGGGTTTCTCTTCATATAACAAATTCTCCCGAAGTTATAACGGTTCTGGTTCGAGAATGTGAGAGGGGTCGGGATGGTACTTCCTCAACATCAACACATGAAACATGTTGTGAATGTTGGAGATATTTGGTAGTAGATCCAACCAGTATGTTAGCTTGCCGACTCTATCCACAATATCAAATGGCCCTATATACCTCGGGCTTAGCTTCCCACCTTTGCCATGTCTAATCAATCCCCTTCGGGGTGACAACTTTAAGAACAACCAATCACCAACTGCAAACTCTAAGTTCTGTCTATGCTTATTTGCATAGCTCTTTCGTCGGCTTAGGGCCGTGAGCATTCTTTTTCTAATCAGTTGTACATTCTCAATCTTCTTTATCAATTCTACAGTGTAGGGTCTAAGGCTTTCATCTCACCAACCTCGTCCCAATATAAAGGTGATCTACACTTCTGACCATACAAAGCCTCATATGGTGCCATACCAATAGTTGCCTAAAAGCTATTGTTATAGGCAAACTCTGCCAAAGACAGATGCTTTTCCCAACTACTTCCAAAGTCCATTACACATGCCCTCAACATGTCTTCCAATATCTGAATGGTCCTTTCGGATAGCCTGTCGGTTTGGGGATAGTATGTTGTGCTAAAGCTCAATTTTGTTCTCATGGTTCCTTGCAATTTTTTTCCAAAAACGAGAGGTATAATGAGAATCCCTATCTGACACAATACTAGCTAGTACCCCATGCAATCTCACTACGTTAGTCACGTACAATTCAGTTAGCTTTTCAAGACTATCACTCTTGTTCATCGCAATGAAGTGAGCTGTCTTCGTCAATCGATCCACAACAATCCAAACTGTATCATAACCTCAAGGAGACCTCGGTAACTCGATTACAAAATCCATCATTACATGCTTCCACTTCCATTGTGGAATCTCCAAAGGTTGTAGAAGCCCTACAGGCCTGTGATACTCCGCTTTCACCCGTTGACACGTCAAGCATCAAGATACAAACTCTGCAATCTCCCGCTTTATATTATTCCACCAATAATATTGTTTTAGATCTCAATACATTTTTGTACCTCCTGGATGAATGGTGCACTTAGAATGGTGAGCTTCTTCTAGTACATTCTTCTTCAACTCTGAAGCATTTGGCACGCAAATCCAATTTCTAAATTTCCATAACTTGTCCTCATGCAATTTGAAATCCGGATTGTTGTCTTTCATCTTTTGAAGTTGATGGTCTTGATATTGAGATTCTCGGATCTGTGATAACAAAGTAGGTTGCATAACCAATTGAGTAGTAAAAAACACTCTGTTACTTGTTGACTCAAGCCTCCACTGACTTGTTTCTTTGAGTATTTCCCACTCTTTAATCTCCAACCTTGCCAAACTTGCTTTCCGGCCCAATGCACCTGCCACCACGTTTGCTTTCCCGAGCACATAATTTATCGTGCAGTTATAGTCATTCAAGAGTTTTATCCACCTTCTCTACCTCATATTCAGCTCTTTCTAGGAGAACAGATACTTTAAGCTCTTGTGGTCGGTGAATATTTCAAATATGCTTCCCCATAAATAATGCTTCCATTTCTTCAATGCAAAGACAATAGCTGCAAGCTCTAAGTCATGTGTAGGGTAATTAACCTCATAAGGCTTCAGCTTTCGTGATGCATAGGCAATAACTTGATTGTTTTGCATCAATACACATCCTAACCCTTCCTTTGGGGAATCACTATAAATGACAAACACTTGAGTTCCCTTGGGCAATGCTAATACATGAGCAGTTGTTAATCTTTTCTTCAACTCCTGAAAACTGTTCTCACACTTATCATCCCACACGAAATTGGTTTTCTTCTGTGTGAGCTTTGTAAGTGGCCCTCCGATCTTGGAAAAGTCTTTCACAAACCTCTTGTAGTATCCCGCCAAGCTGAGAAAACTACGTACTTCGGTGACATTCTCTAGCTTCTTCCATGATTGCACAACATCAATCTTCGATGAATCCACTGCAATCCCCTATTGAGATATTACATGTCCCAAGAACGCTATATGTTTGAGCTAGAACTCACACTTACGGAACTTAGCATATAACTGATGTTCCTGCAACTTCTGCAATACTAAATGCAAATGCCTTTCATGCTTCTTCTCGTCTTTGAATACACCAAGATGTCATCTATAAAAAAAATCACCACAAACTGGTCCAAATATGGCTGGAACACCTTGTGCATCAAGTCCATAAAAGCCACAAGAGTATTTGTTAGACCAAACGACATCACCACAAATTCATAATGCCCATACCTTGTTCTGAAAGCTGACTTAGGCACGTCCTCTTACCTGATACAAAGTTGGTAATAACCCTGTCTCAAGTCAAATTTTGAATAAACCTTGGCTCCCTGAACTTGATCAATAACTCATCGATCAATGGCAACGTGTACTTGTTCTTGATGATTACCTGGTTCAACCCTCTGTAATCGATGCACAATCTCAAGGTTTTGTCTTTCTTCTTTACAAACAACACTGGTGGACTCCATGGAGATGTGCTAGGTTGTATGAACCTTTCTTCCAACAATCCTTATAGTTGAACCTTCAACTCTTTCAATTCGGTCGGAGCCATGCGATATAGGGCCTTAGAAACAGGCTGTATGCCCGGTATTGTCTCAATTACGAACTCAATCTCCCTTTCGGGTGGCAACCACAACAACTCCTCCGGAAACACATCAACATACTCCTTAATAGTTGGCACCTCCGCTAACTTGTCTTGATCCATTGGTTTGTTGATTAGATAAGCCAAATACCCACTACAACATTTCCTCATATACTTCACAGCTTTCATTGAGGATATCACTATATTATTCGACAAGTCACAATTCTCCTTCACTCTAATTCAGGTTGTCCCGGTACCCGAAACTTCACAACCTTTGTTCGGCAATCCAACTGAGCATTATTCCTAGCTAACCAATTCATCCCTAAAATGACATCATACTTCTAGAAGGGAAGTACCACAAGATTGGCTAAGAATACCTAATCCATTATTCAAATTTTGCAAGTTTTGCATCCCAACCTTGAAACATACTTGGTACCCATAGGTGTACTAGCCTTTATATGACATGGTAATGACTCAACTTGCAATTTTATGTGATGCATAAATTATGGAGTAATGAATGGATGCATGGCTCCAGAATCAATAAGCACCTTAACCAATTGATTTAAAATTAGGAAGGTACCTTCAATCACGGTTGCATCCTCTGGTAGCTCTTCCTAGTCCACAACATAGACTCGAGCTTGAACTCTTTGGCCAGGAATATTACTTGCAGGTGGATTCTATGCACCCTTATTCTGGATTATCTGGCAGTCTTTAACTTGGTATTGGTCACTGCCATACCGAATACACTTACCCGCTTTCTTCCAACACTGGCCTTCCACATACCCCCTTTTGTTGCAGTAACTGCACATAGCATTTTTAGTAGTAGTAGCAACACTTGTTGCAGCACGAGCTAGCTGGGCGATTGAGGCATTAGGTTGTAGTCTGATAGCTGCTGGTCTTGATTGACTTTGTCCCTGACCTTGGGTTTGATAAGGTCTCTATGGTGTTTGAGACAAGAATGGTCTCTTGTTAGGTTGGCTTGGTCCACCTCAATGCTCAAATTTCCTATTTTTAATATGGGACGCCGAGTCTAACATCTAACCATAAGAAGTAAATGGTGTGAAGCTAAGAAATCTTGGATCTCGGGTTTCAACCCCCGCACAAACTGCTTGATCCTCATAGTCTCCATCTGAACTAATTCAGGGATATAATAAGAAAGCTTGTTAAAACGAGCCTCATACTGTCCCACCGTCATTGCATCTTGCCTCAAGGTGAGCAACTCTTCTTCTTTCCTTTCTCGAGCTATCTCCGGAATGTAGTTTCCCTTGAAAGATCTAACAAAGTTCGCCCAAGTGATAGGTGTATCATTGTGCTCCCAACGAAGCTTCTCTGTCCTCCAGCACTGTTTGCATCTTCCTCCAATAGGAACGCTGCAAAACTCACATTCTTATCCTTAGTGTAATCATGTGCAACAAATATTTTCTCAATCTTTGCAAGCCAAGCCTCCACTTTCTCATCGTCGAGTTCACCTAAGAATCGGAGGGGTCCATAACTAAGGAAGTCCCTCAATGATCCCTTTTTTTTCCTCCATCGTGGTTATTATTGTTGTCCATTCCTTGATTGCCTCTATTAGTATTACTACTTGTTTCCCCAGCTGCCTGTTGCTATCCTTGGATTGGATACTCCTAGATTGGCTTCTTCTGCATTCCCAGTTACTTGAGATCTAGTAGGTGTTAGGTCCTGCCATCTATAGGTAGAGAATAGATGCCACTCACGGTTATATGATATGTAGGCATGAGGTGAGACATGAACATATGCATTAACAATACTACTAACACATAGACTTCACATAATCAAGAAACAAACATAACATGTTAAGCATATATCGTTTACACATAAGTACATAAGTCCCTAAGTTGCTCATAATCAACTAAGGCTTCTACCTAGGGACCAATATTCAAAACCCGGACTACACGAACTAAAGCTAGCTCTGATACCACCTAAAGGTATCACACCTCGACCCAGACACCTGTAGAGGCTAATGCCGGAACATGACATTCGTAACACTTAACCTATGGATAATAATTTAATAACTTGGGCATCCATTAGATAATCCATAAAAGATCCAAAAGTTCTACCAAAGTCATCAGCCAAAAGGATTACATCAAACTGTTACGTATTTACAAGACCTCGAGCCACTATTGGTATTACTACTCGTTCTCCCAGCTGCCTGTTGTTCTATGACCTGACTCATCTGATCAATGGAAGTTGCTATTATATGAAACATAGCTACCCCTAGATTGGCTATCCCCAAATTGGCTACCCCTAGATTGGCTTCTTCTGTATTCCCAGTTACTTGAGATCCAGTAGGTGTTAGGTCCTACCATCTATAGGTAGAGAATATATGCTACTCACGGTTATATGATATGTAGGCATGAGGTGAGACATGAACATATGCATTAACAATACTACTAACACATAGACTTCACATAATCAAGAAGCAAACATAGCATGTTAAGCATATATCATTTACACATAAGCACGTAAGTCCTTGAGTTACTCATAATCAACTAAGGCATCTACCCAGGGACCAATATTCAAAACCCGGACTACGCGAACTAAAGCTAGCTCAGATACCACCTAAAGGTGTCACACCCCAACTCGGACACCTGTAGAGGCTAAGGCCGAAACATGACATTCGTAACACTTAGCCTGTGGATAATAATTTAATAACTTAAGCATCTATTATATAATCCATAAAAGATCCAAAAGTTCTACAAAAGTCAACAGCCAAAAGGATTACATCAAACTGTTACGTATTTACAAGACCTCAAACCACATGTTCAATCATAATGGCTAGCTAACAATTAGGTTCCTAGGTCTCAAAAGAAGAATAGTATTTAGGTACATCATAGTTTCCAAAAGAATAAGTTTGTTACATCATTAGTTCATTAGTTACAACAACAAGCAAGAATCATATGAGACAAAAATCCTCAATGTCACACCAAGATATATCACCAGCATCTTGACGGGCCAGCTCCGACTCAACCTCCCTTGAAATGGTAAGGAAAAAGGTGAGCAACAACTAGCTCGGCGAGGGAGGAAATGGGAACGGTTTTAAAAAACCTTTTATCATTTCGCAAACTGATTTATAACATGCTATGCACATTCACATGCACATAAAAATAAGCAATCTTCACCTTAAGCTTTTGTATGAACATTATAAGCAAGATTAACACTAAATATGCATCAGTTAATATTGAATGGGCTTTTAAGAAAGGTTTTGAAGAATCCCTTACCTTAGTCTTGAGTTCTAGGAGTAAATGAAGTAGGAAAAACTCTTGAAAAAGCTAGCAAAATGCAAAGGAAAGCTTGAAAATGCAAGATGATGGCTAAAAATGGCTTGAGCTTCCTTCTCTTCTCCTTTCTCTTATTCTTCTTCTTCTTCTTCTCCTTTATATAGCTTAACCGTGTGAGTGTGTATGTAGTGTGTGTCGTGTGTGTTGTGTGTGTATTGTGTGTGTTAGTTAGTCAAAGTTAGGTAGAAAATATCCAACATGCCAAAAGACTAGAGTACCGTTGAACTAAATGCTCATTTTCTAGCTTGTCATCTTGTCATTTCCTAATTAATTTAGTTAGCTAATGTATCGTTATAGAATTTAACCGATGCCTACAATATATATAAACATTTAAATGCACGTTGACCAATGCAAGTGCACAAAAAATGATGCAAACGTAGATAAAATGATATAAATGCACAAAAAACACGGTAAATGCATTTAAAATGATATGATTTTGCATTATATGAAATAAATACATGTGAGGTCTCATGTCGGGTCTCACACATAAGGTCGTAGGATTTTGAGGTACATCCGGAGTACATCCAATGAATAGATAAGGGTTGCCGGCATATCAACCGTCATGTGATGAAGAAAAGAGGCAGCGGAAGAGTAGTGAACCTGCATGGACGGAGCGTTCCATGGGTTTAGCGAGCTCACATAGACGGAGCATTCCATGGGGTTAGCGAATGTATCATTTTTATATGTGTTTACTTAGTGTATTTTATTTTTAATGTCTTCAAACTTTATATTTTCATGTTCCTTTTTAAGTGTCTTTTAGCATTTCATGTTATACTATTTCAAGTTTATTATACCTAATGTTATATTTTTTGCATTCTTGAGAGTCCTAGTTCATGCTTCAATGTATGTGTATATGTATTGCATGAAAACCATTTTCGAAAACTTCCCTATTTATCCCTCCCTCACTCAGCATAAGTGTATACTCACCCTTTTCATCTAACATGTTTCATGCGAGGCGGAGATAGCCTCTCGAGAGGTAGAAGAAGAAGATCAAGTGTCACCCTAATAAGCTTATTGCTAGCTTGAGGTGGATGCTTAATTATGTGGATATGTGAATGTATATGCATTCCACTTTTTAGGCCTGTGATGCCTTGTGTATATTTGGTGTATGTCATAGTTGTAATTATGTTATGGAGTCTTTTGGAGTAGTAGCATGTAAAAGTATAAATTTATGCCTTAGTTTGTTAATGCTTAACTTATGATGCATATAAATCTATTTTGCCGAGGAAAATATGGTTGTAAATCACAAGAAATTAAATAGAACTTTCTATATATGTTATGGTTATTATTTGTGTTGAATCTTCAGCATGTAGATTTTTGGATTAGCCTAGAAACAGGGAAAACTCTGTCCATTTTTTCTCGTTTTTCATGCAGGAGTTTAGGTCGGGTTGTTATTAGTGGAATTAATAGGGGTCCTAGTTCCATGAGGGATTGGGGCGTTACAAGTCTCTTGACCTATGTCACTCTTCTTTTTTCCATCTTTGATCCTAAAAATATTCCATGGCTACCTCTTCTACTCCAGCTATCACTCCCACTCCATATGCTTATTCTTTCTCTTTCCACACGTATAACATTAAAACTTTCATTACGATCAATCTGGACTCTACCAATTATCTTACTTGGAATACCTAGGTTTCCCATTTTCTCTATTTCACTGGCCTAATGAAATATGTCGATGGGTCTCTTCCAAATCCAAAAAAATTGACTGATTCCACCTCATCTTCTGTCTCTTATGCCGAATGGCACTGCTTCAATCGCTTCGTTCTAGCTTGCATTAATGCTACGTTGTCTGAGTCGCTGGTCCATCAAGCTCTTGGTTTTGATACTGCCAGTGCTTTATGGATATCTCTTGAAAAATCCTACTTGCAATAATCTATTACTCATCGTTCACTTCTTTGTTCCTAGCTTCATTCTCTTAAAAAATACTTTGTCTTTGTCACTGAATATCTTCAATAGATTCATTTTTTATCCTCCTATTTAGTTTCCATTAATGATCCTGTTTCTGATACAAACCTTGTTCTTATAACGTTGGAAGGTCTTCCCAAGTCTTATCATCCGTTTATGACATTCATTGAAAATTTGGCTTCACCTCCAACTTTTGCCCAACTATACCCAAAGCTTCTTATACACGAACAGTGTGTCATTTCAGATGAAAATGATTAGGTCTCTTCTAATGATCATTTGGTGCACACTGCCTTGTTTACCCAACAAAAAGTCAACTCCAATTCTAAATTTGCATCAAATGGTCCCACCACTCACTTCTCATCATCACAGCCTCCTGCAATGTCCTATTCCGCCAAAAATTAGTCATATTCCAATCCTGCCAAATCTTCAATTACTCAACATCACTTGCAGAATAAGTACAAAGTGATGGAAAACGGGTTAAGTTATATTATTCATATTCAAAAAATTTCTATGAACATAGCGGAAAAAATCATGTAGGATATTACTGCAATTAAACATGTAATAGAAAAACAAAAAATAGTTTACAAGGATCTAGACATACCTCTTGCGAAGAACGATGCTAGAACACAAAACACCTTGATCTACAAGCCTGGGAAATATTGCTTCTACTCCTTTACTTTGATCTTCTCCTCTATAACCAAAAGCTTTCTAAAGTATAATCTAGTTGTGGGACTAGATTTTGCTAAACTAAACGATATAAACTAGAATTGAGTTTCTTCACGAAGGCAAAGTTTACTCAAGAAAGAGAAAATAAATCTCAAAAGAGATGGTGTGTAGAGCATTTTTTAGGGTTAGAGAAGAAGTCTATTTATAGGCAGAAGATCTAGAGAAAAATTCCCGAAATTCCGATGTGGGATTTGGTCAAAGAAATGTCCAAATTTCTTCCACAAGTAATTTCTTATTTTTTTCTCTTTCTCCCTTCTTTTCTTCCCCTTGGTCGATTTTCCTAAGGTGGGTGGGTCCCACCTCTTGCGTCCAGCCTTGGCTTGTGAGCCATGGTCCTGGTTCAGCCAGCTTGATCCAATTTAATTTAATTCTGACAATAATTAAAAAATAGAAATCCCTTTCCATAAAATAGAAAGTCTATTCTTAAATATCTAATTGCCAATAAATTAAATACTCCTTGATTAATTCCAAAAGTCTAAATCCAAACTACTATTTAAGAATAATATATTTTTCCAATAGTGGAAAAATTATCTTAAATATCTCAGCAGTCTTCTAGACTTTAATTAATCAATTAATTACATAATCTAATATCTTGACAATTCTCAAAATAGAAACTTCTTCCCAAAATGGAAAGTCTACTTTGATTCTAACCGTCAAAGGATTATAGCCTCTCTAAAAAATAATATATCTTAACTAAGTTTAGATACTTAACGGGTAGATGGCTAGAAGAGGGACCAATGATATAATTAACCTTTCTTCTGGAAATGAATAAAATATTATCGTTATTCCTTAGCAATACTTTACCATCTCAACCAAGTCTATTCCACTAAAAGACTTTGGCTGCACTCAAGGATAATTACTGTAAGTACAGGAGTCAGTCAATCTATACATTACGCTCTGTCTTTTGACCAACTAAGTATTATATTGACCATAATGCCCCTCTATACTCACTTATAGCCAAAGACAGGTTCCCGAAATGTACTATCACCTCTTTGACTACATCTTGTCTCCTTAGAACCTCTAATCGACAATTCAACCATCCTCTTGAAGTTATCCACTTATCTAAGGGAGTTACCCTTAAGTGTAACATTCAACACCTCAAGAGTTACTACGGTCACAGATTCAGGATGATCTAGCTTGGATCATTCTAAGGGAATGATTAATGTATAGACTCCTTATTGCATATGCACGTCCCTTCTAATCAAGTCCTATACACGCAAACCAAAGAGTAGATGATCTAACTATTAAGACCACACCCATAATGGATCAAAGTGCAAGCACTCAACTTCGTCGGTTCATCTACATATACTCAATATTAAGAGCTATGGTCTACTTAGAAGCTTGTATGTCACGCCCCAACCCGGACATCTACGAAGGCAAAGGCCGGTACGTGATTTTCGTAACTCAGAAATCTGTAAACTTGATAACTTAATAACCTGAACATTCATATGTACTCCATCACGGATCAAGAGTCTTTCAATTACATCGGCCTTAGAAAAGGATTTCATAATTAGTCATATATGTACAACACTTCGAGTCACCTGTTCTATCATAAGTTCTAGCCAACAATCAGGTGTCTAGGTCTCAAAAGAATAGGAATACTAAAATTCAATACATATAGTTGTCCAAAAGAATATTACATATATCGAGTTGTCTAAGTAGTGCTTGACTTCAATTAATCAAACATGCTGATCATAACAAGCAGAAATCATTCTCATCGAACCATGGTTCTCCATCATCAACTTGAAGGGTCTGTTCAAGCACTACCTCACCTGTAATTGATCAAAAGAGGGGTGAGCTAATCCTGCATATAGCTCAGTGAGGATTGATTAGGAAGGGTTTTCACAAAGGTCTTCATCTTTGGTAAACAGTTCGAGAACTCATGCCATGCACATAAGAATATTTGAACGAGAATACAAGATATAAAATCAAGCTTTAATATTATTTTAATAACCTAACTCTTCTAAGATATCATTGGGTCCCGACCCGAAGAAGGATCAATGGGTCTTGAAAGAGAATAAGTGAACACTTTGGTAGGTGAGATATACCAGCAAGCCCTACCTCTGACTGGAGGTCTCATTGCTACCTCGGTAGGCGAGATATACCGGCGAGCCCGTCGCTGCTCGGAGGTCTCGCTACTACCGCATTCATTAATGGTTGCAACCGATACGCTTAAACAATTCAAATGCATTCACAATTATCAATGATATAGCAAGAAAACATGTAGACCTCTTGCGATAATAAATGATTAATCAATGACATTCCAAGCAAACATTTATTCATCATGCATTTATCCCATGTCCTTAGTCTCCTAAGCAACATATAGTAGTTAGCAACTATACATCACCCAAACTATGGCACAAATCCTCAATTAAATTCAACTATGACAAACTAGGGTTCGATCCAGTTCCAATGCATCCGACCATGCCTCAATCCGACATCGGTAGCTCCCGGAATCATTAAAACAAGTTCCTTACATTTTGGTCAAACCGGTAGACCCTAGAGCCACTGGTCGACCGGTCGTGCAAGGGTCTTCCGCCCAAGGCCTCATCAGTGGACGACCCCCTCCTTCCCCCACCGGTCAACCGGTGGAGCAGGGGTCTCCCGGTCGTGTGCTATATACGAGATAATACAATCTTTACTAACAAGCAAGCATACAACAACACAATCCTGGACTAATAATCAAACATGCTCAAGGGGATTTATTAGGCATCATATAGGGGTTCAAACACCAACCAACACATCCCATATCAACAATCAACATCCAACCCACCTAGAATCCAATATTGCTCATAACATCGAAATCAACCTCGAAGCTCTAAATGCTAACTTCATGCCCCTAACATTTACATACAAGTTACATACACTTTGTCACCTACAAGAACACCAAGCTCACCTCACAACTTCACAAGATCATCAATTCACAAATTGAGCAAGCCCTAGATCTACAACACACAAAATACTCAATCTCCTCATCCAAGCTTAGATATCCAAGCTATAACAATATTAACACTAAATAAGCATCATTTAATCTTGAATAAGCATTTAAAAACCATTTTGAAAAATCCCTCACCTTTGCAAGAGTTAGAAATGGAAGAAAATTGATTGAAAATGGTTGAAGAGTTTGAAAATGGCTTGCTTCTACTTTCCTCTTTCTTCCTTTCTTTTTCTTCTTTCTCTTTATCCTTTCTCCTTGGCAAAATCATGTAGTGTGTGTATGTGTATGTTCAGATTGTATGTGTGTGTTTGAGTCATGAGGTGGGAGTGTGTTTTAGTGTATGTTTGTGTGTTTTTTTATAGTGTAGTATATGTATTGTGTGTTGTGTGATATAATATCTAAGTTGCTTAATGACGAGATTGCCCTCCAACTAGATTATGTATTACTAGTTTGCCATCCTAGCATTAATTCTAATTGTTTTAGTTCTAGTTTAGTTACTCTAACTAGCTATTTAACTTGATAGGTTTTAATTAGTAACTTTGCTATATTAATTACCCAAATGTACGTTAACCGATGAAATAGATGTAAATCGAGACAAATGCACGTAAATCAATTTAAAAGCACATCAAACAAGATAAATGCATATAGAATGATTCAATTATGTATGAGATGATCTATATGCATATGTGGTCTTGTGCTGGGCCTTACAACCTCCCCTCCTTATTAGAATTGCGCCCTCGCAATTCCTTAATTATCTTGCAAACAAGAATGGGTACCAATGTTCCATTTGGTCAAGCCTTTCCCAAGTTGCATCCTCAACTCCATGGTGATCCCAAAGTGTCTTCACCATCGGGATACTCTTATTATGCAACTCTCGGTCTTGCTCATCTAGAATCCGCACGGGCTTCTCCTCATAGGACAAGTTCTCCCGAAGTTCTAGCGGTTCCGGTTCTAGAATATGAGAGGGGTCAGGATTATACTTCCTCAGCATCGAGACATGAAATACATTGTGAGTGTTGGAGAGATTTGGTGGTAGATCCAACCGATATGCTAGCTTGCCAACTCTTTCCACAATTGCAAACGGGCCTACATACCTTGGGCTCAACTTCCCTCCTTTCCCATGTCTGATTAACCCTCTTCGGGGTGACAACTTTAGGAACACTCGATCACCAACTGTAAACTCTAAGTCTCGCCTCCGTTTGTCAGCATATCTCTTTTGTGGACTTTGGGCTGTGAGCATTCTTTTCCGAATCAATCGAATATTCTCAATATTTTCTATCAATTCCGTCAACAATGTAGGATCAACTGTTTTCATCTCACCGACTTCGTCCCAATATAATGGTGACCTACACTTTTGTCCATATAAAGCCTCATATGGTGCCATGCCAATTGTTGCCTGATAGCTATTGTTATAAACAAATTCCGCCAAAGGTAAATGTTTTTCCACGAACCTCTAAAATCCAATAAACACGCCCTCAACATGTCCTCTAAAATCTGGATGGTTCTTTCTAATTGCCCGTCAGTCTAAGGGTGGTACGCTGGAATAAGCTTTAACTTTGTCCCTAAGGCTTCCTGGAATTTTTGCCAGAACTGAGATGTAAACCCTTGGATCTCTGTCAGACACAATGCTAGCTGGTACTCCATGTAATTTCACAATGTTAGCTACATACAATTCGGCTAATTTCTTCATACTATCTCTCTTGTTCATTACAATGAAGTGAGCGGTCTTCGTCAATCTGTCCACAATGACCCAAACTGCATCATTTCCCCGAGGAGACCTCAGTAACTCCATAACAAAGTCCATGGTCACATGCTCCCATTTCCATTGCCGAATCTCCAAAGGCTGTAGAAGCCCTGCAGGTCTTTGATGTTCTGCCTTCACCCGTTGACATGTTAAGTATCGAGACACAAACTCCGCAATCTCCTGTTTCATGTTGTTCCACCAATAGTGTTGCTTTAGGTCTCGATACATCTTTGTACCTCCCGGGTAAATGGTATACCTAGAATGATGAGCTTCCCTAAGTACCTTCTTTTTCAACTTCGGATTATTTGGCACACAAATCCGGTTCCTGAACTTCTACAACCCATCTTCATGCAACTTGAAATTCGGATTACCGTCCTTTATCTTTTGAAGTTGAGGATCTTGCTGTTGATACTCCCGGATCTGAGACAACAAGGTAGGTTCCTTGATCTTCAACCTTGTCAAACTTGCATTCTGGCTCAATGCATCCATTACAACATTTGCCTTTTCGAGCACATAATTTATGGTACAATTGTAGTCATCTAAAAGTTCTATCCACTTCCTCTGCTACATATTCAACTCCTTTTAAGAAAAGAGATATCTCAAACTCTTATGATCGGTGAATATCTCAAACTTACTTCCCTATAAGTAATGCCTCCACTTCTTCAAGGCAAACACAATAGCCGCGAGTTCTAAGTCTTGCGTAGGATAATTCACCTTATAAGGCTTCAACTTCTGTGATGCATAAGCTACGACTTGATTGTTTTGCATCAACAAACATCCCAATCCTTCCTTCGAGGCATTACTATAGATAACAAACTTTTGACTTCCCTTGGAAAGTGCCAACACAGGGGCAGTCATCAATCTCCTCTTCAACTCCCGGAAGCTGTCTTCACATTTATCATTCCACTCAAATTTAATCTTCTTCTGCATGATCTTCATAAGTGGCCCCGCAAGCTTTGAAAAATCCTTCACAAATCTTCGGTAGTATCCTACCAAACCGAGAAAATTGCGTACCTCGATGACATTCTCCAGCTTCTTCCATAGCAACCTCTTCTTGAGATATCACATGACCCAAGAATACCACTTGCTTGAGCCAAAACTCGCATTTGCTAAACTTGGCAAACAACTTATGCTCCCTCAACTTCTGTAACACCAAATGCAAATGCCTATCATATTCCTTCTCGGTCTTCGAATATACCAAGGATATCATCTAAGAAGATCACTACAAACTGGTCCAAATACGGTTGAAACACCATGTGCATCAAGTCCATAAAAGCGGTAGGAGCATTTGTTAATCCAAATGACATCACTACAAATTCATAATGTCCATACCTTGACCTGAAGGCTGACTTCAGCACATCCTCCTTTTTAATGCGAAGTTGATAATATCATTGCCTCAAGTCGAACTTCAAATAGACCTTGGCTCCCTGAAGTTGATCAAACAACTCATCAATCGATGACAACGGGTACTTATTCTTAATAGTCACTTGGTTCAACCCCTTGTAGTCAATGTAAAACCTCAATGTTCCGTCCTTCTTCTTTACAAATAAGACGGGTGAACCCCATGGAGACGAGCTAGGTTGTATAAATCCCTTCTCCAACAAGCATTGTAATTGAACCTTCAACTCCTATAAATCGGTTAAAGCCATGCGGTACACTGCCTTAGCGATTGGTTGTGTACCCGGTAGTGTATCAATCACAAACTCAATATCCCCCGCAGGTCATAATCTCGATAACTCTTCTAGAAACACATCAACATACTCCTTAACCATCGGCACTTCCGCTAATTTGCTTTGATCTGTTGGCTTGTTGATCAGATAAGCCAAATATCCTTTGTGACCTTTCCTCATAAACTTCACAGATTTGATTAACGGTATCACCATCTTCTCTGACAAATCACGCTTACCTCTTACCTTAAGCACAGGTTGCCCCGGTACCCAGAACTCTATAACCTTCGTCCGATAATCTAGTTATGCATGATGTCATGACAACCAGCCCATTCCCAAAACAACTTCATAATCCCGAAAGATTTGCACTATGAGATTGGCCAAAAACTCTTGATCCGTAATCCGTATCTTGCATGCTTTACATGCCAACCTAGTAGCATATTTAGAGTCCATCAGGGTGTTAACCTCTACATGGTATGGTAAGTTTTCCACCAGCAACTTAGTGTGATATGCACATTTGGGAGTTATGAATGAATGGGTGGCTCCAGTATCAATAAGTACCTTAACACATTGATTTTGAATCGATAAAGTACCTTCAACAATAGTTGTATCATCTGGAATTTCTTCTTGATCCATTGCATAGGCTCTAGCTTGAACTCTCTGGCCTGCAGTATTCCTTGTAAGCTGATACTGTACACCCTTGTTCTACTACCTTGGGAAATCCCTAGCCTGATGTTTGTCACTTCTGCACCCCAAACACGTGCCAAGTTTCTTCCAACATTGAGTTTCCACGTGCCCCTTCTTCCCATAATACTTGCATACAACATTCTGAGTAGCAATAGCAGTACCTGTTGTACCACGAGTCGGTTGAATGGTTGGGACATTAGATTGGGGTCTGTTAGCAGCTGGCCTTGCTTGAGTCTGTCCTTGACCTTAAGTCGGACAAGGCCTCTGTGGTACTTGTGTAACACCCCTATCCTTCTCGAGACCAGGAGTTCTATCAATCAATCTAATCACAACGTAATTCCAAACCCGAGCAAAATTTTTAGAGAAAGACGGACGGAGTCTCCCCTGTTTCTAGGCAAAATGTAAAACCTATAACGCTTTATAAGTGGACCAGCACCGTGTCCAACCATACAAACACCTCAAGGCCATCCGAGCCTTGGTTCTCAACAAGCGAACACAAGTAAATATACATTTCCAGTTTAAATGTTAACCATCTCTTCTCATCTTTGACAAGTACATTCATGCTTGCCAACTAAACTACACTAACTTATTGCATAAAATAGACTATCATACCATTCTAACTCTTTTCCTTTGGACATTACAAACATGCATTGAAGTTAAACTATACTAACTGAATACATAAACTAGCTTATCATACCACTTCAATAATCTAGTAAAACTTAAATTACATTCCTTTTAACATTAATTACATACAACACATGAAACATACATCTTTGCATCTTTGACAACTCAAGCCACATAGCACGCAAGACAACTCTTTAAGCATGATATTTCATGTAACCACGAACTTTCCAACTAACATGGCATTTCCTGAAATGTGGTAGCGAGGAGTGAGTGTACACAACACATATACTCAGTGAGGGCGAGACAGATATCGAGGAGGAGAGAAAGAAGATCATGCAATGCAAATAGGTACAGTTAAGCAATATAATCAATAAGAAAGCTTTCAATATAAACGACAATACAATAAACAATTAAAGAAAGCATTAACACAACCATTCAAAGCTATACCACACTTTGAAGGTCACAGTTCACTCATACGAGCAATGTACCAAGCGATTCGAATCCACAAGCGATACATCAATCTCGAGCTTGATGTTGACAACGATGACCATAAGCGCGCAACCACCTTATAACATCCACTAGGTGTACTCCGGAGGTACCCCGACACATCTACGACCCAAATCTCCCAGGGCGGCACCCCTAGCGAGAATAGGAATAGGACACGGAGCTATAGAAACCAACCCTGGCAGCCCAAGACTGCCCAGAGAGGCCCATCACTCACGCACCTGACACTAATGCAATGCAATACGAGATACAAGCAATAAACGAGCAATAGCATGAAAGTACAGATTAGTTGCGATAAACGAGAAGCATTTACAATCAACATTAGCATTCAATTAACTTTTCAAGCATGATTATCATTAACTTCAACAAGAACATCAACTGGACACGTAACAGCAGTTCAAGCACGAAAACGTCAAATATCACTATTTAATCCCTAACTTCCAAAGGCAATTATGAGCAAACGAGCTACGGGATTAGGAAACCGATTTCACTACATTCACTTAGGCACTACAAGGCACGTTTCTATGTCACTAAACTTCATTTTCCCAACCGAAGCCCGAAAGCCCACCTACTACATTTGAACTACAGCTATGTTAACCGGTCACTCAATCAACGCCACGACAGTGCCAAAAGTGCTTCCATGCCCTCAATAGCAAAACCCCCAACTCAATTCGAGCACGGTGAACTTTTGGTCAAACAGCCCCTTTCCGTTTCTTTGTCTAATTTCAAATTTTAACAAAGGCCGATCCGTTTTTATTGCACATTTTGTCTTTCTATCATTAATGGCACCTATCCAAATCAAGAAATTGCAATTCGGATCAAAAATCCAAAATTCTAGGGTTTTACTATTCATTTTTACTATTCACATTCTTGCCTAAATTCAATTTGCATTTCTAACCGTAAAAATTGCTAAATATCTAACAAGCAATGCTCTACGAACCCTAAAGAGGCAATTCCAAGCAATTTCAAGCATTATAACGCATCAAATATCAAATCTAAGAAATTGAATCAAAAATGAAATTTGAATATAAATGCACAAAAATGTGAAAACCCTCACAGAGATTGACGAGGAAGACCCGCAAGGACCCAAGCCACGCCCCCGAGCAATTCCACGCATGATTGTAGAAGAATATTGAAGCAAAAATTATTTTTTTCTCCTTGGATGCATTCGGCCATGGGGGGGATACAAAGGGTACTCTGCAATTTGTTTTGTTTTGATTTTTGCCTTGTTTTATTTATAAAAGATGACAAAGGGCATTTTGGTCATTTTGCAAGGTCAAGCTTAAGTGAAAATATGGTCAAACAAGCTTATTTTGATGCCATTTAACCGAATTCAAGTTAAAACAATGCAATTTTAATGAAAACCAACTAAAACTAGCTAAATTAAACTAGAAAAGCTAACCACGAAATTCGAGAAATATTCCTCTAACTTTCATTTTCGAAATGCTATGATTGAACGGTCAATAAACAATCACTAATCAAATGATGAGCAATAATATAAAAATATAATATTTTTTTTTGGAAAAGTAGAATAGTAGAATAGCTTAAAATTCACTCCGGCTCAGAGTTACTTTTCTCGTTTAATTGGAAACCGAGTAATTTAATGCAAGAAAATTAAAACTGATTATTAAAATAATTAAAATAATCAATATTCATTTAAAAATAATTAATTTAACTATTTGTAGAATATTTTAAAGAATTATGAAATTAATGTTAAGGTACAAATGAATAAGTTAATATAAACACGTAGTCAGATGCAATTAAATACTAACATTTAAGATGACATTTAATTAAACACAAGAAAATAAATCTAATTACTATAAACAATAAAAATAGGTAATAATCTTTTAAATTATTCAATATAAAAATTATTGAATGCTTTTAAAAGAAATATCAAAATAGTGCAAAATGGTTGATTAACTAATTAAACACTTAATTAAATGCAGTCAAATGTTATTAAATGCATGCCGGGTTCGGGTTATCACATCATTCCCCCCTTAAAACAATTGCGTCCTCGCAATTCTTCTTCCAATAGGACTCAGCATTATCTAAAATCCAACTCTGACCACTCTTCATTGGTTGCTGAGCAGGACACCGATTAAGATACTCATAGGAAAACCCCAATAGAAATCACAACCAAGAATGCCGAGAAAATACTAACTAAATACTAAAGCAGGGATACTGTAAATGTCACTAATACCGCACAATAACGACAAGAAGAATAGCCCACACACGAATCTCCAGTAGAAGTTCAACAAGTACCAAATAAAGTAGTCAAAGGATAGCCAGAGTAGATGTAGCACATATAAGACCAAACTCCAAGATTTCATCATCATTTGCCGAGTGCAAACTTTATACTACATACCACCAAGAAAACCCAAAGTATTCCACAGCTAACCGTAAACAATGTGAAATAACAAGTCCGAACAGGATTTCAAGTGTAAGACTTCCAATAAGTGCTAATAAGGAAAATACTAGTGGAATGTCCAATAAGAATTCCAAAGAGTGTTAACAGTATTACTTATAACAAGTCGGATACCAAACCTATTAAGGAATACCAAAAGAAATACCCGATACAATGCTCCAATAAGAAAGTAGCAAGAATTTCCCAATAAGTAAGTACTAGATAAATGACCACTAAGAATTCTATAAAATGCCATTGAAGAATTTCCAATAAGGGATGCCAGTAACATACCAATAAGGACCGAGACACATATGCCATTGATAGTACCATGCAGTAAGTCCGATTGAAAACCCAATAGCCAAGTCTACCGAGAAGTGCCAACAGAAGTTTCCAAAGAATACCCAATAAGAAAACCAACGAATTCTCCAGAGAACAACCAAATAGAACACCAAAAGAAAGCTACTCTTTCACAACTGCTAAGCACAGATGAGGACCTTAGAGATTCGCCAATAACCGAGCTCCAAAGACAAACACCAACTCCCAAATAAAGGCTAGTCAAATACTGCTAATTCCCGTCAATCCACATAACTTGGAGGGCCTACTACTAACCACTTCTTTTCATGGGAGGAAGAAGTCTTTCTTACCATTTCAATAGGACATGTATGAATGCCAATATATCACATTTATACACACATGCCTTAAACTATTATGCAAGCAAGTTTGTAAAACAGTTTATAAAACAATTTATTCAACAAAGTCACTCAAGCACGACAATCAAGTCAAGCACAACATAATCAATTCAAATCACGGCACAACCAATTCAAGACATTCCAATACACACATTACAAGTAATACTTCAAGCAAATAACAATTCAGGAGGCCGATTCGATTCACGATGCAAATTTGATACACGAGTGGTCACTTCACTTCACGTAACACACCTTTAACACATATCACATAACTATTTCACATAAGTGTACACATTTAGGTCAAGACACACAATCTCACATACAAGCACACACTTTCAAAACACACATAACAAGCACACATTCAAGGATCACTACCTACCAGACCGAGGACCCTATCCTGGCTTATGAGCTAAACAAGCTCTGATACCACCTGTAACACCCCGATCCCTCTCGAGACCGGGAGTTCTATCAATCAATCTAATCACAACCCAATTCCAAACCTGGGCAAATTTTTTAGGGAAACACGGACGGAGTCTCCCCTGTTTCTAGGCAAAATGTAAAACCTGTAATAGCATATAAGTGGACCAGTACCATGTCCAACCATACAAACACCTCAAGGCCATCCGATCCTTGGTTCTTAACAAGCGAACACAAGTAAATATACATTTCCAGTTTAAATACTAACCTATCTCTTCTCATCTTTGACAAGTACATTCATGCTTGGCAACTAAACTACACTAACTTATTGCATAAAATAGACTATCATACCATTCTAACTCTTTTTCGTTGGACATTACAAACATGCATTGAAGTTAAACTATACTAACTGAATACATAAACTAGCTTATCATACCACTTCAGTAATCTAGTAAAACTTAAATTACATTCCTTTTAACATTAAATACATACAACACATGAAACATACATCTTTGCATCCTTGACAACTTAAGCCCCATAGCACCCAAGACACCGCTTCAAGCACGATCTTTCACGTAACCACAAACTTTCTAGCTAAAAGGGCATTTCTTGAAATGTGGTGGTGAGGAGTGAGTATACACAACACGTATACTCAGTTAGGGCGAGACAGATATCGAGGTGGAGAGAAAGAAGATCGTGCAATGCAAATAGGTATAGTTAAGCAATATAATCAATAAGAAAGCTTTAAATATAAACGACAATACAATAAACAATTAAAGAAAGTATTAACACAACCATTCAAAACTATACCACACTTTGAAGGTCACGGTTCACTCATACGAGCAATGTACCAAACAATTCGAATCCACAAGCGATACATCAATCTCGAGCTTGATGTTGACAACGATGACCATAAGTGCGCAACCACCTTATAACATCCACTGGGTGTACTCTGGAGGTACCCCGACACATCTACGACCCAAATCTCCCAGGACGGCACTCCTAGCGAGAATGGGAATAAGGCACGGAGCTAGAGCAACCAACCCTGGCAGCCCGAGACTGCCCAGAGAGGCCCATCACTCACGCGCCTGACACTAATGCAATGCAATACGAGATACAAGTAATAAACGAGCAATAGCACGAAAGTGCATATTAGTGGCGATAAACGAGATACAAGCATTTATAATCAACATTAGTATTCAATTAACTTTTCAAGCATGATTATCATTAACTTCAACAAGAACATCAACTAGACACGTAATAGCAGTTCAAGCACGAAAACGTCAAATATCACTATTTAATCCCTAACTTCCAAAGGCAATTACGAGCAAACGACCTACGGGATTAGAAAATCGATTTTACTACAGTCACTTAGGCACTACAAGCCACGTTTCTATGTCACTAAACTTCATTTTCCCAACCGAAGCCCAAAAGCCCACCTACTGCGTTTGAACTATAGTTATGTTAACCGGTCACTCAATCAATGCCACGACAGTGCCAAAAGTGTTTCCATGCCCTCAATAGCAAAACCCCCAACTCAATTCGAGCACGGTCAACTTTTGGTCAAACGGCCCCTTTCCGTTTCTTTGTATAATTTCCATTTTTAACAAAGGCCGGTCCGTTTTTATTGCACATTTTATCTTTCTATCATTAATGGCACCTATCCAAATCAAGAAATCGTAATTCAGATCAAAATCCGAAATTCTAGGGTTTTACTATTTATTTTTACTATTCACGTTCTTGCCTAAATTCAATTTGCATTTCTAACCGTAAAAATCACTAAATAACTAACAAGCAATGCTCTACGAACCCTAAAGAGGCAATTCCAAGCAATTTCAAGCATTATAACGCATCAAATATCAAATCTAAGAAATTGAATCAAAAATCAAATTTGAATATAAATGCACAAAAACGTGAAAACCCTCACAGAGATTGACGAGAAAGACCCGCAAGGACCTGAGCCACAACCCCCGAGCAATTCCATGCATGATTGTAGAAGAATATTGAAGCAAAAATTATTTTTTTCTCCTTGGATGCATTTGGCCATGGGGGGATACAAAGGGTATTTTGCAATTTGTTTTGTTTTGATTTTTGCCTTGTTTTATTTATAAAAGATGACAAAGGGCATTTTGGTCATTTTGCAAGGTCAAGCTTAAGTGAAAATATGGTCAAACAAGTTTATTTTGATGCCATTTAACCGAATTCAAGTTAAAACAATGCAATTTTAATGAAAACCAACTAAAACTTGCTAAACTAAATTAGAAACGCTAACCACGAAATCCGAGAAATATTCATCTAACTTTCATTTTCGAAATGCTATGATTGAACGGTCAATAAACGATCGCTAATCAAATGATGAGCAATAATATAAAACTATAATTTTTTTTTTGAAAAGTAGAATAGTAGAATAGCTTAAAATTCATTCCGGCTCGGAGTTACTTTTCTCGTTTAATTGGAAACCGAGTAATTTAATATAAGAAAATTAAAACCGATTATTAAAATAATCAAAATAATCAAAATAATCAATATTCATTTAAAAATAATTAATTTAACTATTTGTAGAATATTTTAAAGAATTATGAAATTAATGTTAAGGTACAAATGAATAAGTTAATATAAACACGTAGTCAGATGCAATTAAATACTAACATTTAAGATGACACTTAATTAAACACAAGAAAATAAATCTAATTACTATAAATAATAAAAATAGGTAATAATCTTTTAAATCATTCAATATAAAAATTATTGAATGCTTTTAAAAGAAATATCAAAATAGTGCAAAATGGTTGATTAACTAATTAAACACTTAATTAAATGCAGTCAAATGCTATTAAATGCATGACGGGTTCGAGTTATCACATCCTTCCCCCCCTTAAAACAATTGCGTCCTCGTAATTCTTCTACCAATAGGACTCAGCATCATCTAAATTCCGACTCTGACCACTCTTCATTGGTTGCTGAGCAGGATACCGATTAAGATACTCATAGGAAAACCCCAATAGAAATCCCAACCAAGAATACCGAGAAAATACCAACTAAAGACTAAAGCAGGGATACTGTAGATATCACTAGTACCGCACAATAACGACAAGAAGAATAGCCCACACACGAATCTCCAGTAGAAGTTCAACAAGTACCAAATAAAGAAGTCAAAGGATAGCCAGAGTAGATGCAGCACATATAAGACCAAACTCCAAGATTTCATCATCATTTGCCGAGTGCAAACTTTATACTACATACCACCAAGAAAACCCAAAGTATCCCACAGCTAACCGTAAACAATATGAAATAACAAGTCCGAACAGGATTCCAAGTGTAAGACTTCCAATAAGTGCTAACAAGGAAAATACTAGTGGAATGCCCAATAAGAATTCCAAAGAGTGTTGACAGTATTACTTACAACAAGTCGGATACTAAACCTACAGAGGAATACCAAAAGAAATACCCGATACAATGCTCCAATAAGAAAGTAGCAAGAATTGCCCAATAAGTAAGTACTAGATAAATGACCACTAAGAATTCTATAAAATGCCATTGAAGAATTTCCAATAAGGGATGTCAGTAACATACCAATAAGGACCGAGACACATATGCCATAGATAATACCATGCATAAGTCCGATTGAAAACCCAATAGCCAAGTCTACCGAGAAGTGCCAACAGAAGTTTCCAAAGAATACCCAATAAGAAAACCAACGAATGCTCCAGAGAACAACCAAATAGAACCCCAAAAGAAAGCTATTCTTTCACAACTGCTAAGCACAGATGAGGACTTTAGAGATTCGCCAATAACCGAGCTCCAAAGACAAACACCAACTCCCAAATAAAGGCTAGTCAAATACTGCTAATTCCCATCAATCCACATCTTGAAGGGTCTACTACTAACCACTTCTTTTCAGGGGAGGAAGAAGTCTTTCTTACCATTTCAATAGGACATGTATGAATGCCAATATATCACATTTATACACACATGCCTTAAACTATTATGCAAGCAAGTATGTAAAACAGTTTATAAAACAATTTATTCAACAAAGTCACTCAAGCACGACAATTAAGTCAAGCACAACATAATCAATTCAAACCACGGCACAACCAATTCAAGACATTCCAATACACACATTACAAGCAATACTTCAAGCAAATAAAAATTTAGGAGGTCGATTCGATTCACGATGCCAATTCGATACACGAGTGGTCACTTCACTTCACATAACACACCTTTAACACATATTAGAGAACTATTTCACATAGGTGTACACATTCAGGTCAATACACACAATCTCACATACAGGCACACACTTTCAAAACACCCCTAACAAGCACACATTCAAGGATCACTACCCACCAGACCGAGGACCCTGTCCCGACTTATGAGCTAAACAAGCTCTGATACCACCTGTAACACCCCGATCCCTCTCGAGACCGAAAGTTCATCAATCAATCTAATCACAACCCAATTCCAAACCCAGGTAAAATTTTTAGGGAAAGACGGACAGAGTCTCCCCTATTTCTAGGCAAAATGTAAAACCTGTAATAGCATATAAGTGGACCAGCACCGTGTCCAACCATACAAACACCTCAAGGCCATCCGAGCCTTGGTTCTCAACAAGCGAACACAAGTAAATATACATTTCCAGTTTAAATGCTAACCTATCTCTTCTTATCTTTGACAAGTACATTCATGCTTGGCAACTAAACTACACTAACTTATTGCATAAAATAGACTATCATATCATTCTAACTCTTTTCCTTTGGACATTACAAACATGCATTGAAGTTAAACTATACTAACTGAATACATAAACTAGCTTATCATACCACTTCAATAATCTAGTAAAACTTAAATTACATTCCTTTTAACATTAAATACATACAACACATGAAACATACATCTTTGCATCTTTGACAGCTCAAACCACATAGCACGCAAGACAACTCTTCAAGCATGATCTTTCACGTAACCACGAACTTTCCAGCTAACATGGCATTTCTTGAAATGTGGTGGTGAGGAGTGAGTATACACAACACGTATACTTAGTGAGGGCGAGACAGATATCGAGGTGGAGAGAAAGAAGATCGTACAATGCAAATAGGTATAGTTAAGCAATATAATCAATAAGAAAGCTTTCAATATAAACGACAATACAATAAACAATTAAAGAAAGCATTAATACAACCATTCAAAGCTATACCACACTTTGAAGGTCACGGTTCACTCATACGAGCAATGTACCAAGGGATTCGAATCCACAAGCGATACATCAATCTCGAGCTTGATGTTGACAACAATGACCATAAATGCGCAACCACCTTATAACATCCACTGGGTGTACTCCAGAGGTACCTCGACACATCTACGACCCAAATCTCCCAGGGCGGCACCCCTAGCGAGAATGGGAATAGGACACAGAGCTAGAGCAATCAACCCTGGCAGCCCGAGACTACCCAGAGAGGCCCATCACTCACGCGCCTGACACTAATGCAATGCGATACGAGATACAAGCAATAAACGAGCAATAGCACGAAAGTGCAGATTAGTGGCGATAAACGAGATATCAAGCATTTACAATCAACATTAGCATTCAATTAACTTTTCAAGCATGATTATCATTAACTTCAACAAGAACATCAACTAGACACGTAATAGCAGTTCAAGCACGAAAACGCCAAATATCACTATTCAATCCCTAACTTCCAAAGGCAATTACGAACAAACGAGCTACAGGATTAGGAAACCAATTTCACTACATTCACTTAGGCACTACAAGGCACGTTTCTATGTCACTAAACTTCATTTTCCCAACCGAATCCCAAAAGCCCACCTACTGCATTTGAACTACTGCTATGTTAATCGGTCACTCAATCAACGCTACGATAGTGCCAAAAGTGCTTCTATGTCCTCAATAGCAAAACCCCCAACTCAATTCGAGCACGATCAAATTTTGGTCAAACGGTCCCTTTCCGTTTCTTTGTCTAATTTCCAATTTTAACAAAGGCCGATCTATTTTTATTGCACATTTTATCTTTCTATCATTAATGGCACCTATCCAAATCAAGAAATAGCAATTCGGATAAAAAATCCAAAATTCTAGGGTTTTACTATTTATTTTTACTATTCACGTTCTTGCCTAAATTCAATTTGCATTTCTAATCGTAAAAATTGCTAAATAACTAACAAGTAATGCTCTACGAACCCTAAAGAGGCAATTCCAAGAAATTTCAAGCATTATAACGCATCAAATATCAAATCTAAGAAATTGAATCAAAAATGAAATTTGAATATAAATTCATAAAAATGTGAAATCCGTCACAGAGATTGACGAGGAAGACTCGCAAGTACCCGAGCCACGACCCCCGAGCAATTCTATGCATGATTGTAGAAGAATATTGAAGCAAAAATTATTTTTTTCTCCTTGGATGCATTCGGCCATGGGGGGGATACAAAGGGTATTTTGCAATTTGTTTTGTTCTGATTTTTGCCTTGTTTTATTTATAAAAGATGACAATGGGCATTTTGGTCATTTTGCAAAGTCAAGCTTAAGTGAAAATATGGTCAAACAATCTTATTTTGATGCCATTTAATCAGATTCAAGTTAAAACAATGCAATTTTAATGAAAATCAACTAAAACTAGCTAAATTAAACTAGAAATGCTAACCACAAAATTTGAGAAATATTCCTCTAACTTTCATTTTCGAAATGCTATGATCGAACGGTCAATAACGATCACTAATCAAATGATGAGCAATAATATAAAACTATAATTTTTTTTTTGAAAAGTAGAATAGTAGAATAGCTTAAAATTCATTTCGGCTCGGAGTTACTTTTCTCGTTTAATTGGAAACCGAGTAATTTAATGCAAGAAAATTAAAACTGATTATTAAAATAATCAAAATAATCAATATTCATTTAAAAATAATTAATTTAACTATTTCTAGAATATTTTAAAGAATTATGAAATTAATGTTAAGGTACAAATGAATAAGTTAATATAAACATGTAGTCAGATGCAATTAAATACTAACATTTAAGATGACACTTAATTAAACACAAAAAAATAAATCTAATTACTATAAACAATAAAAATAGGTAATAATCTTTTAAATTATTCAATATAAAAACTGTTGAATGCTTTTAAAAGAAATATCAAAATAGTGCAAAATGGTTGATTAACTAATTAAACACTTAATTAAATGCAGTCAAATGCTATTAAATGTATGCCGGGTTCGGGTTATCACAACTTGGCCTAAGAATAGCCTTTTGTTAGGTTAACTGGGCCCACCTTGTTGCTCAAACTTCTTCTTCTTAACCCGCGCCGTCGAATCAACCATGTCCGGATAAGTAGTAAAATGGTAGGATACAATAAAATCCTGAATTTTGGGCCTTAGTCCCCGAATAAAGTGTTTGATCCTTCTATTCTCTATTTGGACCAACTCCGGCAAGTACTTGGAGTGTTTGTTGAATCAGGCTTTGTATTGTACTGCAGACAACCTTCCTTGCCTCACCGATATACAATCTTCTTCATTTCTCTCCCAAGCCACTTCCGACACATAGTTCCCTCTAAAGGACTCTATAAAGTTAGCCCATGTAGTTGGAGTGCCATTATGTTCCCATCGAGTCTTCTCATTTCTCCACCGTTCCTCTGCATCCTCCTCAAGCAAGAAAGTTGCAAAGGCCACCTTCTTCTCGTCGTTGTAGTCCATGGCAACAAAGATCTTTTCCACCTTGGCAAGCCACGCCTCCGCCTTCTCACTGTCAGGCTTACCCAAGAATTTAGAAGGTTCATACCCTAGGAAGTCTCTCAATGTATTATCTCTATTACCTCGGTGGTTGTTGTTGTTGTTGTCGCCACCACCGTTGTTGTTGTTATTATTACTATTAACCGCAGCATTGTTTGCTTGTTGCTCCATTACCCTACTCATGCGATCTATCGCATTTGCCATCATATTAAACATAGCTGCCCTCGGATTGCCTTGATTCACATTCCCAGTTCCTTGAGGTCCAGGGTTATTGTGGGTGTTACGTCTTGCCATCTATAGATATAGAACATATACCACTCACAGTTATAGGTTATGTATGTATGATATGAGATATAAATATATGTACTAACAATGCTCCTAATACCTTGGTTACACACAGGCAAGAAGCAAGTACATCACGTTAAGCACATAAGTTCACATAAGCATATAAGTTCCTAAAGGTACTATGGCATATTCTCCTCTCAAGTTTACTACCTACTAACTGGAGGCTCCAAATCTAGCTTACACCTAGCTAAATAGCTGAGCTCTGATACTAACTTAGGTGTCACGCCACGACCTGCATACCTGCGAAGGCTAAGGCTGGTAGGTGACTTTCGTAACTCAGAAATCTGTAAACTTGATATCTTAATAACCTGAACATTCATATGTACTCCATCATGGATCAAAAGTCTTTCAATAACATTGGCCTTAGAAAAGGATTCCATAATTAGTCATATATGTACAAGACCTTGAGTCACCTGTTCCATCATAAGTTCTAGCCAACAATCAGGTGTCTAGGTCCTAAAAGAATAGGAATACTAAACTTAAATACATATAGTTGTCCAAAAGAATATTACATATATCGAGTTGTCTAAGTAGTGCTTCACTTCAATTAATCAAACATGCTGATCACAACAAGCAGAAATCATTCTCATCGAACTATGGTTCTCCATCACCAACTTGAAGGGTATGTTCGGACACTACCTCATCTGTAATTGATCAAAAGAGGGGTGAGCTAATCCTGCATATAGCTCAGTGAGAATTGATTTGGAAAGGTTTTCTTTTTGTAAACAGTTCGAGAAATCATGCCATGCACATAAGAATATTCGAACGAGAATGCAAGATATACAATCAAGCTTTAATATCATTTTAATAACTTAACTCTTCCAAGATATCATTGGGTCCCGACCCATAGGAGGATCAATGGGTCTTGAAAGAGAATGAATGAACACTTTGGTAGGTGAGATATACCAGCAAGCCCTACCTCTAACTAGAGGTCTCGTTACTACCTCGGTAGGCAAGATATATCAGCGAGGCCGTCGCTGCCCGAAGGTCTCGCTACTACTGCATTCATTAATGGTTGTAACCGATAAGCTTAAACAATTCAAATGCTTTTGCAATTATCAATGATATAGCAAGAAATCATGTAGACCTCTTGCAGTAATAAATTATTAATCAATGGCATTCCAAGCAAACATTTATTCATCATGCATTTATCACATGTCCTTAGTCTCCTAAGAAACATATAGTAGTTAGCAACTATATAGCACCTAAACTATGGAACAAATCCTCAATTGAATTCTACTATAATAAACGAGGGTTTGATACAGTTTCAACGCATCCGACCCTACCTCAAGGGTTTGATACGGTTTCAACGCATCCGACCCTGCCTCAATCCGACATCGGTAGCTCCCAGAATCATTAAAACAAGTTCCTTGCATTTTGGTCAAACCGGTAGACCCTAGAGCCACCAGTCGACCGGTCGTGCAAGGGTCTTCCGCCCGAAGCCTCATTAGTGGATGACCCTCTCCCTCCCCCACCGATCAATTGGTGGAGTAGGGATTCCCCAGTCATACTGTATACGGGAAAATACATTCTCTACTAACAATCAAGCATACAACAACATAATCCTCTACTAACAATCAAGCATGCTTAAGGGGATTTATTAGGCATCATATAGGGGTTCAAACACCAACCAACACATCCCATATCAATAATCAACATCCAACCCACCTAGAATCCAATATAGCTCATAACATCGAAATCAACCTCCAAGCTCTAAATGCTAACTTTATGCCCTTAACTTTTACATACAAGTTACATACACTTTGTCACCTACAAGAACAACACCAAGCTCACCTAACAACTTCACAAGATCATCAATTCAAAATGTCATGCCCCGACCCGGACATATGTGAAAGCTAAGGCCGGTATGTGACGTTCGTAACCCAAAATCTATTAAATCAATAACTTAATAACCTATACATTCACACATACTCCAAAAAGGTTCAAAAGTCTTTCAATTATATAGGCCAAAGCAAAGGAAACCATCACATATTACATATACACAAGACCTCGAATCACCTGTTCATACATAAAATCTAGCCAACAATTAGGTATCTAGGTCTCAAAAGAATAGAAGTATTTAGTTACATAAAAGTTGTCCAAAAGAATAAGTTGTACATCAAGTACTTTAAGATACATCAATACATAGTAATCATATAAGGTAGAAATTCTCGATATCACACCAAGGAGTTTCGCCAGCATCTTGAAGTGTCTACTCAGCCTCAGCCTTGCTTGAAAGGTTAAAAGAGGTTTAGCTAGTCCTACGTATAGCTCAGTGAGGATGAAATAAGAAGGGTTTTCACAATGGTTTTCTCTTTTCACAAATAGTTCAGAAAAATCATGCCAGGCACATAAGAATGCACATATAAGTAAACAAGTAGTAACTCAAGTATGCAATAAGATAAGGAACAAAGATACTAATTACAAAAGGATACAAGGATGGCTGATATTGACCACTTCTGCCTTGAATCATATAATGACAACCCCACACTACAACCGAGGATCAAGTCTCAAAGAAAACCTAATACCAACTCCATCAACAACCGAGGGTTCCAGATAGCTCCCCTTAAAGGTAACAAATAGGTCCATAGTGGTCGTGGGTACAACCGGTAAGCTCGATGCTACCCGGGGCTATCGATCACACCAAGGCCTTTAGAAGGTTGCAACCTTGATAATATATTTATACGTATATAATGCCCAACTCTCCAACGGACGTCACCGAGAGAGAGAGGACTAGGATAGCAACAAAGTAGGCTGCTTCCATCACAACAGTAATATCAACAATGTAGCATGTAGGCATGCAAGCTTCACATGTATGTATAGGAATACTAATTTACGTATGTAAGCAAGTACATAAATTACATTCCTATAGACCTCAAATAATGACATGTAGTGTTTATGATTCATGTTCGGCAAAAGACATTGGAACTATCCTATAAAGCTAGCAAGAGACATCATTAATGCCTACCTTCCGTAGTCTCCTAAGCCTCATATAGGGATTGGCAACAATGTAGCACATAATATATGGCACAAATCTGCAATTTAATTCCACTATGATAAACTAGGGTTCGATACGGTTCTAACGCTTCCGACTGTGTCTCAATTCGACTCAGGTAGCTCCTATAATCAGTAAAACAAGTTCCTTACTCTATTCAGCAATTTGGGACATCCGGGCATTACCACCCCCTATTTGGTTGACTGGATATAAGCCATAATGCCTGGCAGCGAGCCTTGATCCAGGCATTACACGCTTCATCTGGTCGACCAGATGAAGAAGGTAACGACCGGATTGCTGACGGGAAAAATACCACTTCTACCACAATCATCCATACAACAATCCAACCTCCTATCTAAGATCAAGCATGCACAATGTGACTTCTAGGCATCATACAAGGGTTCAAACTCACCCAATCACCTCTCCTCAACAATCCACAACACTTAACATAAATCTTCAATTCTTAGATCTATAACACATAATTACACCCAACTTCACAATAAGGACATATATGAACTCACAAGTAATATTACTCGACAATATACAACATACAACCTTGGATAAGCTTTATCAATCAATTTTGAAAGAATCCCCACCTAGATGTGGAGTTGAATGCAAGAGGTGATGTTCAAGACGCAAGTGGAAGCTTGAGAATGGAAGAAAAATGGTAAAAGATGGTTGCACTTTGCTTGCCCTTTTTTTCTCCTCTTCTTCCTCTTCTCTTTCTCGCTTCTCCCTTAGTCAAAATTTTGAGAGTGTGGTGTGTGTTTTGTATGTATTATGTGTATGTAGTGTATGTATTGTTTTGTAGATAATATCCAAGTTCACAAAAGACCACCTTGCCTCTCTAACTTAAAGCTATTTACTCCATGTCATTCTAGTTGTATATTAACTAGTTAGTTGCTAGGCTTAGTCCAATAATATTTAATTAACTTCCTACGACATCTAAAACACTTAATGGCACGTTAAACAATGAAATGCACGTAAATCGAGATAAACGCATATTAAACCATATAAAAACATGTAAAACAAGGTAAATGTATATAAAATGATTTATTTATGCATAATGTGACATTTATGCACGTGAGGTCTCGTGCTGGGCCTTACACACAAATTGAGCAAGCCTTAGATCTACAACACACAAAATATTCAATCTTCTCATCTAAGCTTAGATATGCAAGCTATAGCAATATTAACACCAAATAAGCATCATGCAATCTTGAATGAGCATTTAAAAACCATTTTGAAGAATCCCTCACCTTTGTAAGAGTTAGAAATGGAAGAAAATTGATTGAAAATGGTTGACGAGCTTGAAAATGGCTTGTTTCCACTTTCCTCTTTCTTCTTTTCTTTCTCTTCTTCATCTTTCTCCATCCTCCTTAGCAAAATCGTGTAGTATGTCTATGTGTGTGTTAAAATTATGTATGTGTGTTTGAGTCATGCGGTGGGAGTGTGTTTTAGTGTATGTTTGTGTGTTTTGTTGTGGTGTAGTGTATGTATTGTGTGTTGGGTGATATAATATCTAAGTTGTTTAATGACGAGAGTGCCCTCCAACTAGATTATGTATTACTAGTTTGCCATCCTAGCATTAATTCTAATTGTTTTAGTTCTAGTTTAGTTACTCTAACTACCTATTTAACTTGATAGGTTTTAATTACTAACTTTCCTATATTAATTACCCAAATGCATGTTAACCGATGAAATATACATAAATCGAGACAAATGCACGTAAATCAATTTAAAAGCACATCAAATAAGGTAAATGCATATAAAATGATTCAATTATATATGAGATGATCTATATGCATATGTGGTCTCATGCTGGGCCTTATATTGTAGGTTTAGGCGAACTCTTTCTTTGATAACATGCACTCAGAGCTTAAACCTACGGGGTCCGTCCAATGCATACACATGCATAAGTGTAATAAGTCTATAACAAATCCATGATCAAGGTAGATCACCCTTCTCCAAAGGGAACTTACTTTACTATGACTTCTACCATAGTAAAGCGCCCAACTTTATTACTTAGTCATGGACAAAGCTACTTTTCTTATTCAAGTGACCATGACTTAGACTTTTTGTGCGTAACTACCCCGCACCTAACTCACTCCTTGAAGCAAGGACCTTATATTCACACACACACACACACACACACACACACACACACACACACATATATCTATATATATATATATATATATGTCAATCCACATAATGAGAGAAATATGCCCATATGAATATGATGACACTAATTAACTTATTGCAAACCATCCAGATGTTCTAATGACTAAGTGCTAGTAGTCTTTCAGGCATACCAATCCCAACATAAAGGTACATTGCAGATTTGTAAAAAGCAAGGTCACTCTGTGCAGAGGAGTAAATATCGTTACACTCCTACTTATGTTGGATAGTCTTCTCAGTTTACCAGTTTATACCAACAATCCACTCAACCTCCTCTTCTTCCTACTCCTACGCATGACTTGTGGATTCCTGATTCTAGCGCAACCTCACATATGACCTATGATTCGTCTTTAGTTCATCAACTTCACCATTTTGCCAATTCTAATCAGGTCATTGTTGGAGACGGTAAATCTCTTCCTATCACTCATTATGGTTCCTCATCCTTTTTGAATAATCTTCATTGTTGTTCTCTAAAGCACATACTACATGTTCCCCTAATTACTCGTAACCTGTTATCTGTGTCTAAGTTTACTCGTGACAATAGTGTCTCACTCGAGTTTTTCCCTTCCCATTGTGTTGTCAAGGACCTCCGCACAAGGACCGCTTTTCTCTAAGGCAACGTTGAGTCTAGTCTTTATAGTATTCCAATTCCACTTCGTATATCCAGTCTATCCTCTGCATTTGCTACTTCTCGAGTGTCTTCAACTCTTTGGCACAATCTTCTTGGCCACCCGTCAAAGCAATTGTTGTCATCACTTCACTCTCAGCAATCATTAGATTTTTCTGATTTTCGTTCTTTGAATAAAGTTTGTACTACCTGTATGATGGGAAAAATTCATAAGTTAGCTTTTAATTCCTCGTCTCGAATGTATCAGTTTTCTTTAGAAATAATTCATTGTGATGTTTGGGGTCTAACCCCTATTTTGTCTTATTTTGATTTTCACTACTTTGTATTATTTATAGACGATTATAGCCAATATACTTGTCTATATCCTTTGCGCAATAAAAGTGATTGTCTTTCTTCTTTCATTCGTTTTAAATGTCTAGTGGAAACCATTTTCTCTACTCGCATTAAACATTTTCAATGTGATGGTGCAAAAGAGTTAACTCACAGACAATTTTCCAAATTCATTGTTGATAATGGTATTAATTTTAGAATTTCTTGTCCTCATACTCCATAACAAAATGGCATTTTTAACGTAAAATTAAACATATCACCGAAATGGGTACTACCCTCATGTTTCAATCTTCAATGCCCAAGTGTTTCTGGTTTGAAGATTTCTCTATTGTAGTTTTTTTAATTAATAGGCTTCATACCCTGATCTTGCATAATCAAACACCATATTTTCATTTGTTCAATCAACATCCGAATTATGAATTTTTATGAGTTTTTGGTTGTCAATGTTTTCCCTATCTTGGTCCATATAAAAAAAGACAAGCTTAGTCCAAAATTTGTTGCTTGTGTCTTCCTTGGGTATCATGACGCTTACAAAGGCTATTGTTGTTACCATCCAGAGTCTGGACGTGTCTATATATCGCGTCATGTTGTATTTGAAGAGTCTGTTTTTCCCTTTCGATCTCTAGCCATTGGTTCACTTTCTGTATCTTCATAAACTATTCTTATCTCTGTTCATTTGTCAGTTATGTTTGCATCTCAACCATCTACATTTGTTGAGTCTCTTTCAATTTTTCCCAGCTCAACTTCCTCCGTCAATGTGTTATCTCATCCGCATAATTTTGTGGTCGAGCCATTAAATGCGTCCCCACATGCCTTGGACTGTGTGCTACCTCATCTGCATTCAAATAACACTTTAAGTACAACTCAAAATCTATCAGCTACTCCTATCTCGCTTAATGTGCCCTCTGTTTCCATGCCTTCAGTTATTCATGATAACCATTCTCCTATCTTGTCCCCATCTACTCTATTTCTTCTACTTTTATCCATAGACACGTCAACTCTTGTTCACTCCCACACACGTCAATTTGGCTCAGCAGATGACAATAATGCTCATTCAGCTTTTGTACAGTCTCGTGCCAACTTCAATGCTTCTGATCTTTGTGTCCCTCAAATAGCTAGGCCCCACGTCCCATTGTCTTCCCAAAATTCAGACACACACATTTTCTCTCATCTGCTATCTAAACATCCTATGGTCACTCGATCTCAAGACCATACTCGTAAGTCCAAACATTTGTCTAATTTTGTTACTTTCACTGTGGCGATCTTTGCTTCCTTTTTGGAATTTGAGCCTACATCGTACACTCAAGCTAGCAAATTTTCTCACTGGTGTGATGGCATGTTATCTGAATATAATGCATTGTTACAGAATATAACTTGGTGTCTAGTTCCCAAGCCAACTAATGCAAATGTCATAGGTTGTAAATGGGTCTTTATAGTTAAACATAAGCCTTCTGATGCTATTGAACGTTATAAAGCTCATCTTGTAGCTAAAAGGTGCAGTCAGAAAGAATGTATTGATTATACAGAAACTTTTAGCCTTGTTGTTAAGCCTACTAGTATTCATATTATACTTTCAATTGATGTGTCTAAAGGTTGGTCGGTCCATCAATTAGATGTAAATAATGCATTTTTGCATGGCTTTTGTATGAGAATGTTTACATGAACTAACCCTTGGGCTTTGTTCATCCATCATATCCTAAACATGCATCTCATGCCTAGTATTCGCGTCTCAGTACTTTTCTGTGTTAGCTTGGTTTTCGTATGTCAAAATCAGACACCTCTCTTTTCATCTACATGCACGGCACGGTCACTATTTATCTTCTTGTCTATGTTGATTATATTATTATTACTGGCTTGTGTCCCTCCTATATTGCTTCCATTATTCGCATGCTTGATCGTTAGTTTACGTTAAAAGATCTTGGTCATTTATCGTACTTTCTGGGCATTTTTGTTGAACATTTGTCTAGTGGGCTATTACTCTTTCAACAAAAGTATGTTACTGATTTACATGTTCGGTCGAAGCTTGAGGGTGTTAAACCTGTGTCCTCTCATATTCCACTGAATTAGCAATTGTCTCCTATTCGAACTTGTTTGGTTGGTGCTATTCAGTATTTGACCATCACCCGTCCTGACATTGTGTTAGTAGTTAATAAAGTGTGTCAATTTATGCACCAACCGACTGAAGCTCATTGGTTAACAGTGAAACGGATTTTGCGTTATCTCAAAGGTATAATCTCACATTGCTTACATATCACGGTGTCTTCTGAATTCTCTCTTAATTCCTATTCTAACTCTGATTGGGTTGGATGTTCTGATTGTGATACCTTGGACCTAGCATGTAGCATATTATACATATTTGCATATAATTATGCGTATTAAAGTGCTTATATGTATATATGTATTTACTTTAGCCTTACATTTATTTAGTAGCTTACTTTTTATATTTCTTTCAAAAGATGCAACTAACATTTAACAAATCCAAATAAAATAATTAACCTATTATTTTGATATTTTTATTAATTGGGATGGTCTCTTACATTTAGTAGATTAATTTTCATCATTTTAAAATGAACCCTAATCTAGGGGTAAAAATTAAAGTATTTTATTTCATGAATTTCATATTTTCCCTCACCCTTCATTTGTTTCTGAGCACTCATTCACAAATTTTACTTGCATAGTATATCGAGAGTGTTAGATATGAAAATGTTTTTGGTACCGTATGAATAATAAAAACAATGTTAGTTGGGCTAGTTAGTTTTTAGTTGTTTTTGGGCTTTGTTACCACCTTATTTGCAAAATCTTGCTAAGGCCAACTTTACCCCACATATAATATATATACTATATAACATATATACATACATTATGTAACACCCTGGTCCCTCTTGAGGCCGGAGTTCTCGATCCCAAAACCCAAGCTCACGAAAAAAATGAGGAAAAACGGACGGAGTTTCCCCTATTTATAGGACTATCCGTTTACCTGCAAGCAGTAAATTCATCCTCAAAACCACAACCCAACTCCGAACATACAATTCCCATCCTTCAATGACAACTCATACAACAAACTCCTCAAGGCCATCTGAGCTTTGGAACTCAACAAAGTCTACAACAAGCATGCATTAAACCATTGAATCTCTAAGTTATGGAATTGGTTATCATACCACTCTAACTTTATCTATTTATCATACTTATGTAATAAGTCTACACACATTAACTTTCCACACACAAGCATGCACGAGGGTTAAGTATCAAAAGTACTTTAAGTTATTACAACATTTACAATACTACCAGCTATAGGGCTTAAACCTTACAAAACTTCTACAATTCCAAAATAACACAACTTTACACAAAAGCCCTAAGGCTACAAAATAGACTATAAGCAGCTACTGTACACATGGCACTAAGGCCCTCAAAAACATATACATAACATCCACTAAGGCTAGCATCAAAGTATCACACAAGGTCAAGAGGTCTCACGAGCCTTGTCCTCTACAGGCTCAGGAGGAGCCGTACCTATCTCACCTGAAATGTTATAAAGAGGGTGAGCATACTAACCACATATGCACAGTGAGGGGGGATACGTATAAACGGGAAGTTTTTGAAACCATTTCGTGCAATGCAAGTATCAAGTATCAATCTAAGTAATACACGAGATTACAATACTCGGTAACACGCAAGCATACGAATTTAAACAATACTCAAGCACACATGACTAGTTAGCACACAAGCACATGAAATGAGATAACACACAGGTAATGAGACTAGGCGACCCTCAAGTAACGAGGTACACATAGGCAATGCATTCAAGGAACAAGTTAACGAGATTAAGTATTACAATAAAGCAATGTAAACAAGTAATGAGGTACCAAGTTCATGAAATAACTACTCATAAAAGGATACGGTTCCACAAAGTCTCGATCCACGAACCACGAACCACGACCATGACCACAAGCCACGAGCCACGAGCCAAGATATCAATAGCCGACATACCACCTTATAACTCCAAAGGGTGTACTCCAGATGTACGCCAAATCCTAGGACCCAACATTCCCGAGGTAGATCCGTATGCCCCACGAGGTGAACCACGCCTCTGGGGTAGATGGGCATGCCTCAGCGAGAGTGGGAATAGGCACCACAGTAGTCAAGCTAGACCGACAGCCCGAGGTGGCCCCGAGTTTCTCAACACTACCATGTTCGAAGGGTTGCGCAACTCGACACGAGGATATGATATATACAAATAACACGAGAATTCACGGAATCATAATATATTAACATAACACATAAATGAGGGACAACAAAGTAGGTTTCCCTCACACACAAGTATCGAGGTATGGTCAAGTCTAATAGCACTTATCCAACATGTAAAACACTAGAATTAAGCAAGACAAGCATTAGACACGAAATAACCATATGCGCACAAAGGGGTCAATATCATACTTTTCACGAAACTTCACCAAAAGCTCACATAAGCCATAGATATGCATTTAAACACACAATAACCAATTACAAGCCAATACAAGATCAAAAGTACCCAAATCCCACATTTTTCCTTTGTTATCCTAAGTCATTTAGCTATAGAACGAAGGTTAAGGTTCCTAATTCCTAAACGAGCTATTCTATTCTTCTGATCATACCTTATGACACCCCTAGGACTTGAAACCATCCATTAACCAGCATATACCACAAAAGCGTCGTTTTTCCCTTTATGCGTTATAATTACAAGTACTTTATTCGATGTTCATTTAGGTGTCATAATTGCACATTTAGCACTTCCTCACCCTAAGAACACTAAATATGTCACTCAAACCCACCCGGATTCACATTACACCCAAAACCCCTTTGTAAACTAAGCTAATTATGCCTTTTTACTCAAGTTTTAGGCAATCTAAGTTCATACAATTATAATTCTATGTTAATTAGCATCTCTATCACCTAAAGAAAGCATAATATCAATCTATTTAGCAATTTATGGCAAAACCCTAGGTTTAGATACTATTCATCCTCTTACTCATATGATTCTTTGCATACAACCATGAAACAAGCCCTCAAACTAAATACACAAGGTCTCTATATCATAATAAAAAGGAATTTAACATTATTCAAGCCATTCAAGAGCCATAGACAACAAATATTTATTTTCCATAAAGTTGCATAAACATTCAATGCGCAAAGTAATGCTATTTCCCTCACGTATGGAAGCAAATGAAGGTGGAGAAGACTTAGGAGAGGTGGAAAGCACTCTAGGATGCAAGATCTTAAGCCAAAGTTGATGGAGCAAGATGGAATTTTTCCCATTTTTCTTTCCTTAAAGAATCGGCCAATGGGGGGACTTGGGGGGAATTTTTTCTTTTGTTTGTGATATTATGTGTATGTATGTATTGTGATATGTATATGTTATAAGTATGTGGTGTTATTTTATGTCAAATGCTAATATAACTTGGTCAAATCCAAGCCTAAAATCAATTACAAAGCCAACTAGTTTAATTCTAATGTTTTACTATTCACGTGAACCGAAAACTAATTTTCAAACACGCGTTCCCGATGTTCAATGCTGAAGTTATCACTTTTCTCATTCCTCGTAAGAGTCACTCAACCTAGGAAAAATACTAATTCGAGCAAATCAGACAGTCAATTTCACAGTGGATAGTAACCCACTTCTACTATTTGAAAAATAACACATAAAGGCATATAACTTGACATGCAAGTAGCAAATACACATGCATACGGGTCCGAGGTCTCACATATTACATAACATAAAAGTAAAAATAAATAAAAGCTAAAGAAGGCCAAGAGGCCGATTACAAAGGAAAGGAAAAAAGAGAAAATCTCTTAGGTCTTGCGCTTGTGTGATATTCCAAGCAATCTTAAAGTGTTTTCAAGCTATCACAACCCTAATCCTAGCATCTTCAAGCCTTATTTGGGTAAGGGATTGCATATTCTTGCATTTTCAAAGTTTATGCCAAGTCATGAAGTTTCTATATTTGTTGTTATATGTTAATATAAAGCATGATTATGGTATATTTTAGTGTTTACTAGTTATATAGACTTGATTTATGTGGTTGAATGGCTTTGTTTGTGAATTCTTGCAAAGGACCAAATGTGGAAGATAATGAATAGGGATTTTTACGGTTTATTGTTGATTCTTGATTATAAGCTTAATTATATGATATCTAATGGTGCCATAGGTGATATTGAACTTAGTTTAGTGTTTAAAATGGTTAGAACTTGATTAAACTTGCTTAATTGGATTGAACAATAAAAGGGCTATGCGTATGTTTGTTGTCTGGGTGTGTTTGAATGCCTTGGATGGTGTTAAATATGTTAGGTAGTGTCTATGGTGCATTTATGGCATTGAATTAGTGAGAGGTTTGGGTAGTTGTAGTGTAATTGGACTAAAGGGCTAATTTATAGGAAATGGAAATAATAGTTGCTAATTGACTTTCAATTGATTAGTTAAATGTTTAAAGGTACTTGTATAGTATGCTTATCTATTTGGGTGAAGTTTGTTGCACGGTTACTGTGTTAGAATACGCTTATAACTTGCTTATATTGTTATATTGCTTATATATTGTAATTTGCGTGCGATGGCAACCTACTTTGTTGTCCCTCGATTATGTGTCATTGAATTATCTTGTCTATTGTTATCTTGAGTGCATTGCATTATGGTTGCGCAACTATAGTGTCGGGGTGGATCTTTTGAATAGTCACTAGGTAGCAACTGGCTTGCCAGTGGATATTCAGCCTCCTTACTCTAGTCCCTCGCTCGCCTAGTCCAAAAATTGCCAGGGGGTGTTGGGACTAGAGTGTTTGGGGTTATGCCGCAAAATTGATTGAGTTCGTGGTTCGTGGATCAAGGTTCGTAATCGAGATTAAGACTTTGGAGTGTTTGGGATTTTTCAAATTGTATCTTTTAAAATGTGTATTATTTGGTGATAAATCGTTATCTATCTTGTATTGCTACTTGACCTTGTGATTATAATATACAAGTACTTGAATTCATTTGTAAATGTTATCTAGCTCGTACTTTTGAACAACACATTGTATTGATATTGTATTCTCGGGATTAATTGTTGTACTTGTCCTATTGTATATGTTTGTCTTCTTTAATGGAAATTAGTTGAGTTTATTGTGATTGCATTATTGTCTCTAATGGTTAAACGTAGTTATTGTCTAAATATCTAATCTTTTTAATTGTGGTACTTAACTCTATTGTTTTAAGCTAGTATTTCTCATGTTAATTAAATATGTGACTTCTATGCATTGCACAAAAGGTTTCCGAAAATACCCCGGTTAACTGTTCCCCTCCCTTACTAAGCAACTGTGTTTGCTCATTCCTCTTTTAACACGTTTCAGGTGAGGTAGGTTCGTTCCCTCCTGAGTCCGTGGAGGAGGAGGCTCGTGAGTCGCCTTGACTGTTTATGTTAGCTTGAAGTAGTTGTTTCTTTGTAAATTTGTGAATGTTTAGGTTATGTATTCTTTTGAGGCTTGCGTGCCTTGTATATATTGGTTGGTTATAATGAATGTAACTAAGAAAGGCTCACCTAGTGATAGAAGATTGTAATATTTTAGCTAATGCTTTAGTTATTCATAATCTAACTAGAATACTATAATCTATTTTGCTAAGAAGATACTGAGATTGTTAAATAACCTCGAAATTAACTGGAATGGATTAAACTATGTATATATATGATGTTTCTTATGAGGTGATTCTTCTGCGTGTAGGTTGGTTAGGCCTAGAAACCGGAGAAACTCCGTCTGTTTTCCCTAATTTTTTGTGACATCGGGATTTGGAATGAGACTCTGGTCTCTTGAGGGATCGGGGCGTTACAAATGGTATTAGAGCTTAGTTAACTCTCAGCCGGGACAGAGTCATTGGTCTGGCACGTAGCAACCCTCGAATGCGTGCATGTGAAATGTGTTCTTAAACAAATATGTGTGCTTACATGTGAAATTATTGTGTTGTTTGATTGAAAATGTACTCTTACATGCTATAAATGTGTATTGATATAAATGACTATGTGCTTCACTGTGTTAACATAAAGAACATGCTGGATATACAAATATATGACTATGTGTATACTTGCACAGTATATTTGTTAGTTTATCCACCTTATATGTCTCCCACTACATGCATGCATTACCCTTTGAATTGGTAAGTAATCTCTTCCCCCTGCAGAACAAAGAAAAGATGGTGGATAGCAGCTACCTAAAGGTGGAAGTTCACAACAAGAGGGGGTTGGTGATCAAGCCTCCATAGACAAATAGGTACAGATACTAGTTCAGATGGCTGAGATATTGACTGGATAGGCACGAGCACTTGAGTGTCTACTTTAGCAGGGTACCACGACTGTGATACCACGAGGGGAGAAACAGAAAGCTAAATCTGAGTCCAGCACTAGTCAATAAGGTAAACGACCTCTTTCGGCCCCCTACTGTACTTATTGTAAACGTCAGGGCCATGTCATCTTAAATTGTTGGAAAAAGGCAAGGCAAAGCAAGGGCTGTGGGAGCCAGTATCATTGGTTCAAGGATTACCCCAAAAGGCAGCTCAGAATCAACGGGGCCACCTAGGGCAGTATCGTAGAGAAGACCATTGTTCGCCAGGAACCAGTTGTGGTCTACTTCGTCGACTAGGAAGGAGTTCTTCGCGGAACGAGTAAGGACAAGAATGAATTCCTTTATGGAAATATAACTGATATTTATAAGTGCTATTACTTGTGTATCTAGCATTGCGACATCGAGAAATATTCATGTGCATGACTTGTGGCCTACGGGGAAATATTGCCATAGTTGAGCCTCTTGTGGGGTAATCTCTTGGGATTCTTGTATAATACTTGTATTTGGAAGAACTTATACTCAAGGATGTTCAGCCGGTGTTTTTAACATAGATCCTTACTTGGATTTCCGATTCGGGACTTTACATGTGAGATTTCCTCGACAGTTCCATTCAGCTTTTCTCAGTGACATCCATATGCGGGAATTACTATTGAGTTCCTACTTCACTTCATCTTCGGTATTTATATACGGATTTTCTATTGGTATCTTCTTGGCAATACTAGATGGGATTCTTATATGATATTCATATTTGGACTTCTAACTGGTATTTTCATAGGAGCCTTTATTTGGCTACTCTGAGACCCCATATTTCGTCTTTGCCTAGATTTGCGTGATTTGACCTGTTTATGTGTTATATGAGTTAGAATGTGCTAATTTTGTGATTTATATTCCTATTACATGCTAAATGTGCATTCATGAAATTTTCATTAAAATCAGTTTCAGAAATTTTATCGACGATTTTGTCAATAGTATTTTGAACACACGTCCGCTAAAATTTTTACAGGGGTGTTTTAAACATTTTAAAAACTAGTCCTTGGATATTAAGAGACCTGTGTCTAATTAAAACGGATTTTGAATCGGCTTAGGAATTTTAAAGGTTTTTACACCTTCTTTTGTAAAAATTGAGTTTTTACCTGAGCGGGTGTATGAGTATGCATGTGAAAATGTTGTCACCTATTCTTAAACGCTAAATATAGTATTTTTACTTGAGCAAGCAAAATAGTCAAGAAAAACTACTTAAAAGACTAAAAATATTAATTAAAAGACTAAAAATATTAATTAAAAGACTAAAATACCAACTTTGACTTTTTGGTTTTTGTTGACTTTGAGTTATATGCATCAACACACACTAGAATCAACACAAAAATACTCACAAAACACACACAAGGCCGAGAGCCATAGGAGAGAAAAAGAGAAGTTTTCTTCAAGGTTTTCAAAGCAAAATTTCTTTAGAAAACCTAGTTTTTGTCTGTAGTTTTGCCAACCGAGCTAGAATCCGCTTGTTGGGCATGCATTGCACGCATTCATAGGCTTGTTTCGAATCATAGGTGAGAGGAAATTTTTAGATCTCAAAGTGCTATTTTTAGGTCTTTTCATATAACTGTTTATTTAGCGGTGAAATGCTAAACTGTCTTTAGATTATTGCTCAGTAGATGCTAAGGGTCATTTATATGGGTTTATAGATTTTTTGAACCGTGGTAGCACGTATTTCTATTTTTTGAGTATTAAAGTTGAGAATTTGGCTAAATGTTGAATAATTGGAGTTATGGTGGTTGGAATTGATTGTTGTTAGCTTCTAAAAGTTTGTTAAATACGTGGTAGTAATGTTGTAATACCAAAATTTTGATTGTGATGTTGTGGTGAAAGTCCAAAAATTTCAGCCATGGTGCATTGAGGTTGTAGGGTTGTTAGGCTTGTTTTGGATGGATTGTGATTGGTTTCTGAGGGGACTAATGTAGTTGCTTGAGTGGGTGAGTGATAGAAACTGGTTTGGAGGTTATTGGATTAGTAGAATGTAAGTTATAACTTTTAGAAGTTTGAGTTGTCTTTCTTTAAAATGTTGAAATATGGTCTTTGGGTGTTTGGGTGGTGTTGAGTGATTGAATCTTGTGTTGTTGATGGTTAGGATCGGGTTTGGTTGAGTGGTTAATGCATGTTAAGTTGGGTGGCCTACTTTGTCATCTACCTTAGTTGTTTGGTTGTTAATTTGGTTAAATGATATTATGTTGTTGAAATATTATTAACTGATTGATTATTGATAAAGTCGGGAGATAGGCAACCTACTTTTGTTGTCCTCCTATGATATGAATGATTATTATTATTGTCAAGAGTCTTGGTATGTGTGTGTCATCTCTCGAGCAGCGTTGGACGGTCAGGTTGATAACAGCATAACTATCATAGACTACCCCCAACTCGCATAGGTGGAGGTGTCATGGAGGGAGGGGCTAGTGAGGTTGTCACGCCCCAACCCGACCTACAGAGGCTAGACTAGGGTGTGACCTAATCATTATTATTATTTTACGACTATAACCGATTGACGAAGTTTAATAATTATCCGTTAGCATAGAACTCCAAAATGATTTTCAAAAAAAAAACCGGCAGCATAACGGCTGTATTTAAGACCTTTGGTTTGACCTAATTTCTAGAACACCTCAAAATTTCCAATCATAACTAAAATTCCTATTTTGTCATCAACCGATATGCCTACTAATTTATCTTGAAAGTCCCATTTGGTTAATAAGCCTAGCATGATAACTATGTTCCATTTATTTGTCAATTTCCTATTATGCAAGTACCTATTATCCTTTAGCTTGCGAGTGAGCACCTAAGTGAAATTAAATAGAGTTAACTTAGTTGATTATTCACCTAGTGGTTTAAACGACAACAATAACTACTATTCAAGATAATGAAAACAAATAACCAAATAAAGAGTTCGTCCGGTTATAGTTAGTACAAGCCAAAATTAGACCCCAAATTACAACGGGGGTCATTTACAACAACATCGAAATAGTCTTCAAAACAGCATAACGTTCACAAAACAGCCACAGTCAAGCAAGGCACATAAAACACGCAATCACTCCAATGAATCATCAACATGCACATTCTCCTCGGGTACCTATTCCAAATCTGCTTCACATGTGACAAAAAAGAAGGTAAGTCCTTATGAACTCAGTGAGGGGAGAACAAGTGACAAGATTTTGAAATCCTTTTCCGGTTAATCTTATGAAAACTCATTTGGAAACATGTCATATAAAATAAGTAAGTTCATAACATAACATAAATATAAATGAACACATTTACCCGTTTTTTCTCCCCGAGATCCTTTAGAAACCAGGCGAGAGTACTTAAACACATAATGAAAAGGATACGGTAAGCTTTCGCTCTCAAGATCAATCGGTGAACATTTGCTCTCAAGATCATTTCCAATAACCATTGTTGTAGCCAGCATCCATCATCCACTTATCACTCCAACAGGTGTACTCCGCATTGTACCCCAAATCCTACGACCCAACTCTCCGAGGAAGTCTAGCCCCAAAGCGAGAGAGAGAATTGGACCATGGTAGTCACGGTAGCACCAACAAGCCCGATGCCGCCCAGCGTGCATGAAACGCTACCATGCCAAAATGAAAGGTTGCAACCTTGTATGCAATGCATATTTATGCCATTTAACATTTCACATTAGGAGGTCAACAAAGTAGGTTGCCTCCGAGCAAGTTTATGATCACATTTTGACATATTGGCACATAAGGCATTGTAAGAACATGTAATCATTTCATATATCAATTTGAAAGCAATTAAACTTTCACGGGCAGCCAAGTAATCATGTTAAAAACAAGTCATGGAATATCTTTTAACAACTCACATTAGGAGGTCAACAAAGTAGGTTGCCTCCGAGCAAGTATAAGATCTCATATCAATAAGTAAACACACGAGGCATGCTTTGACATGTATATTCACTTTGTAAAACATTTAGAGGCATAAGAACATTTAACGGAGAGCCAATTAACATCCTGCTAACAAGTCATATCACCCAATTTAGTCCACATACCAAGTGTTAGGATCATACGAGCATGCGACGACACATTACCCAAGACCGGGTGTAAGAATAGTTAACTTATCAACATGCAATCATCAAGAATCATGCTTGGAGCTATAAAGACAATTCCGGGCGATCCATTAACATTCCTCAACATTGATTATAAGATACACATGAATGATTTAGGACTTGAGAACCTACGTAGCCATAGGGTTTACAAGGGTCGTGCTCGGGTGTTGATTTTGTTTTGCTAAGAGCCACGAGAGGTACTTAAGCCATTTCATACATGCTTAGGGATTATTGGACAGCCTACTCACCACACAAACGAACTCATTTAACCATAGGATGAACACTTAGCAAGTATTCATAGCAATTGGGCCTCAATTTCGTGCTTACAAATATGATTAAGCAACAATTCGTCATATAATAAACCTAAGTCATGCATCAACCAATTTAAGCAACCTCAACCAACCAAAACAACCCGCACAACTTCTAATTTCCACAATTTCAAGCATTCAATATTTCAAGTAAAGTTACAACATGATTTAAAGCATATTACCAAGCAAAAACCCTACTGCAATGGTCTGTTTTTCCTCATTAATTTAGCCTATAAAATAACCTCCAATTTCCTTGAACCCAATTTCAAATTTAATCTTAATGAGTGTTTTAAATCTAGGAACAAAAATCACTGCATTCCGAGTTCGGACTTAGGAGTTATGACCAAAACCGTGACACTACGCAAATTTGTCCAATTTTATACACATTTCGATATTTTCCCTTTTTGAGGGTTTTAAACTCAAAATTAGCCTTAACCTATTTCTGTAAGATATGTTCAGAACGGAAAAATATAGTGACTCACAAAATTTCATAAATTTTTAACATCATTTGTTAGGCTAAAATCATTTCATTCTACAAGGGCAGAAAGCTGCCAAAACGTGACTTCGTATTTCCAAGTTGTCCAAATTTAGACACATTACGATATTTGACCATTTTGGAGGTCTTAAATTCCACATTAGCCTTATCCTATTTCTGCAAACCATGTTCAAAACTGACAAATCTAGTGACCTACCAATTTTCATGCATGTTTAACATCGTTTACTGGGCCAAAACCATTTCGTTCTACAAGCTCAGAAATATTCCCAAAAAACGTGGTTGCATATCTCAAGGTTTCAAGCAATTTTCAAGTCATGCAAGAGAAGATAGGCTCATATAAACACATGTACATGAACTTCAAGAGTAAATACAGCCATATGAGAGCATGCATGTGAGTTTTGAAAGCTTTTAAAAAGATTTAACACTCACCTTAGCAACTTGATGGATGAAAATGCAAGAAATGTCCTTCAATAGCATGAAAAGCCTATTTTCCTTGCTTTGGCCGAGTGGTAGCTTGTTTTTCTTTAAATCCTAGCTTAGTTAGCATATATTTAGTGTGTGCATGTGATTAGAACAAAGGGAAATGAAAAAGAACTCTTAAAACTTACTTATGGCCGAAATGAGAGGTGATGTGAGCTTCTTACTTGTTGCTTGCTATGGCTGAGTTCCTAGTGTCCTTGAGAGCATAGTTGAGTCTTAAAGAGTGAGCTTGAGCCTTGGAAGCTCAAGAGGCAGCCATGGCCGAAATGGAGAGAGAATGAGAGGGCTTTGAGAGGAAAATGAAATGTGAAGTGTTGTTAGAATGGTTGCATGTATGTGTCGGCCTTGGGGCTTAGCAAAAGCTGAATTTTTTAGTCATCTAATGTACAATTTGAATTGTTTTAGCATGGGTATTGAGAGGGCCGAGAAAGCAAGCTTGATTATTAGCAAAATGGTGTATTGGTACAAGCAAAAAGCATGACAATGTGTAAGGTCTTGTCTAGGCATGCATAGATTAAATATTTTGTTCAAATCTTTTTCAAATGGCCCTTGGTATAGCCGGCCATATGGTGCTCAAATTCTGAATTTTTGAGTTTGTTTTAAGCTTAGTTTATTATAGGTTAGGTATATTTTACTGTCTAGTAGTTTGGGTTGTAAGAGAATGTTGGGAATTTAGGGAATCTAGGTAGAATAGAATATAGGAATGTTGAGATAGTTTAATATTATTTTAGTGTTAGTGGAGTTTGTAGGATTTCTTTATTGTCTAGTGCTTTGTGTAGGATTCTTTATTGATTAGTGTGTAGACACGCTTTCCTAGGTCTAGGTCATGCACTACGAGGTAAGGCACGTATTTCAAGGAAAATGCACGGATTCTAATATGAATGCACGCAATCCTAGGTGAATGCACAGAGACTAATGCAAATGCACGTAACCCTAGATAATACACATAAACCAATGTAAGACACGTATTTTGATACAATGCACGTAAATCAAGATACAACTCTTATATCTAGGTTAAGGCATGCAGTTCAAGGTTAATGCACATGAATCGAGATAATGCATGTACATCGAGGTCAGGGCATGTATATCTAGGTATCGCACGTCGGTCGAGGATTAGGGCACACAATTCTAGGTCATGGCACGTATGATAAGGCATAGACAAAACCAAGATAGGGCACATAATCCAAGGTCAGTCATATAATTCTGGGTTTAAGGCACGTAAATCGAGATAACACACGTTATTCGAGGTCGGGCCTCACATCCTCCCTCCCTTAAAAGAATTTCGTCTTGAAATTCATTCTTACTTGTTGAGGTCATTTAGACGGATTCTGGCCTTTGTAATTTTTCCCACTCTGGTTCGTCCCGTATTCTGTGATCTCTCTTACCATAACCAATTCACTTCCTACGTTTCTCCAATTATTTAATTCGGTGTGACCCTTACATTTACAGTTCGTTCCTTTCAATGACTCTATTTTCTCCAATCGGTCTTAAGGTCGAGTTCATCAACTAAGGTTAGAACCTCCAAACATGGTAATCAAAGTTGCATCGATATTCTAACAATATAACTATAACTCCAAAATCATGACTAATGTCGTGTCAATCTTGCATTCATACCTCAAAAGGAATATCACAATAATACCATGATCCTATGGTGACATACATAAATTTCAAGATGATAGGTCTATATCCGATTTACATATCCTATCAACTAGCTTCAAAATTGTTAACATGTAAGACATACACATGTTATGAATCATTTCCACAATACGACCCTATTTTCAGGAAGTACTCACCAAACAAACTAATCCATCTCAAGTCGTCATCTATCGACAGTATCGTAGTCCTTATCTCGTAGGTACATTAGATTAGCAAATCTTCTAATGACTAGTCTCCCGGTTACAGGCTCCTATTCACTAACATTCTTTCCCAGCTTCGTTAACCTTCACGCTCATAATCAAGGAGAACGACCGTTGAGATTCATTAAAATCAAACTCGAAGGTTTATTAAGTACCACCAACAAATTGCCATCGAAATTACATAGGTAAACTAATCATGTTGTACTAGTTCAACTTCTTACAAGTAAATTTCATCAGCTTGTGATCCACAATTTATTTCCTTATTCAAATCTCTATTTTCAAGTCAGGAGGCTTTAGAATTTCTTTTAATCTTAACCAAGACTCCTAAGGCGAATAGTTTCAACCTCAAATAAATTCTACTCACCTCAATCCAAGGTTATGTCATACTTAAGAAGACAATGGTCCTACTCACTTAGCGACTTAGTCATTCATTCGAACACTTAATGCCCGCCAATATATCTTCAACATTAGTGTTACTAAGTTAGGGCCATAGGCATGTAAGTGATATCAAGGCTCCACTAGGTTACCGGCCGTACAACAACAATCCTAGGACTATAAATGGATATTGAAATGATTTAGCTCATAATATACTTACCATACTAATCCAAGTAGCTTGTTACACGAAATAACTTCAAGGCTGTGTCAACATAAGAATTATAACCATAAGTCATCTTTCAATATAATCTAATAGAACTTAAAAAGTAATCAACCGCTCATATAACTATCACTACAAGATCCACACTCTATTCAACGACCACGATTCGAAGTTTATCAACCGCTAGTTTCTAGACGTGAAACGGTGCACATAAATACGGTTGTCTAATAGCAGTCTCTTGGGTCATCATGACTATAATTCATCTTTATCCTAACTATATGAAATCTTACTCTCCTAATTTACATGTTCAACTAGCAAAGAGCATCAAGACTCATCGACCTTAGGTCCTAGGGTTTACCATGAATCATCATGCATACTCACTATTAACTATTTAGGATTACTAATCATACCCTAATGACTCCACTTTGCAGCCAGATGATTTAATCTCATTTCCATGGTTTATATACTAGGTCCATCGAATACTACTTAGGGATATATGCTTCTTAACATCCTCTAGGGTATCCAAATGACGAGTATATAGAATGACTTACTTTGCAATAATCACAACTAAATTCGAGGGACACCAAACTAATACCATGATTCTTAATATCACCGATATCCAACTTAGGACCTTCAGCAACGTTAGTCATCTAATGCATAATTCAATACCTTACACTTCTATTCGACCTTACATTTTAGGTATAGTCTTCCGAACACAAATTCTAGCTACGTCAATTCCTCGATTCCAACATCCCTATATCTTGTTATACTAAAGAATCATCAATGCTTATTCCAATCAAGTAAGGATTCAATCATATAAATAGTCTATTACACCAATTTAAGATATAAGAATTTGATTCAAAAGTAACTCCTAAGTCAAACTTCCATTATAAGCATATAAATATATATATTACTCCACATGTTCAATAGTATACTCTTATATCTAAGGAAAGTTGTATGTCCTTAACCTTTATACTTGAGCTACAATTAGAAGAACGGTTTAACGGAATCAAGAACTTCATAGCTATAAAATTGATAACTTAATCACCGGAATGGGCATTCCAAGGATAAGAAGATAACTTTATCTCAACATTTATACATGTGCTATGCATTTTATATATGCATATCCAATAATACATACGATCCATCGAGTACCTGTGAAGATGCAAGAAATCTCTAACTGAGCCTTTTCATTCTTCCTGCATAAATTCACTTCCCAAAAGGTTCTAATCTTAACTATCTATGTGTATAAACAGTCAGTCATGGTTATATAACATGTACATGTATCAAAGAAGGAGTATAAAAGCATGCATGCATTATTGAGGTCACTAACGTGTCGGTATGCATGACATATAATACATATGGTCTACAAAGGCACATAATATTCAATGCTCAAAGCAATTAAAGCACATTAGCACACATTAACACATATAAACAAGACATCATAATTACCTTAGGGCTTCTACCCATGGTCTGAGAGTTGAACCCGACTAATGCAAAAACTACGCTCTACTACCATTCTATTATATAGGTGTCACGCCCCAACCCGACCTATAGAGGTTAGACTAGAGTGTGACATAATCATTATTATTATTTTACGACTATAACCGATTGACGAAGGTTAATGCTTATCTGCTAGCATAGAACTCCAAAATGTTTTTCAAAAAAAATCGGCAGCATAACAGTTGTATTTAGGACATTTGATTTGACCTAATTTCTAGAACACCTGAAAATTTTCAATCATAACTAAAATTCCTATTGTGTCATCAACCGATATGCCTACTAATTTATCTTGAAACTCCCATTTGGTTAATAAGCCTAGCATGATAACTATGTTCCATTTATTTGTCAATTTCCTATTATGCAAGTACCTATTATCCATTAGCTTGCGGGTGAGCACCTAAGTGAAATTAGATAGAGTTAACTTAGTTGATTATTCACCTAGTGGTTTAAACGCCTACGATAACTACTATTCAAGATAATGAAAGCAAATAACCAAATAAAGAGTTCGTCTAGTTATAGTTGGTACAAGCCAAAATTAGACCCCAAATTACAATGGGGGTTATTTACAACAACATCAGAAATAGTCTTCAAAACAGCATAACGTTCACAAAACAACCACAGTCAAGCAAGACACATAAAACACGTAATCACTCCAAGGAATCATCAACAGGCACATTATCCTCGGGTACCTATTTCAAATCTGCTTCACATGTGACAAAAAAGAGGGTGAGTCCTTATGAACTCAGCGAGGGGGGAACAAGTGACAAGATTTTGAAATCCTTTTCTGGTTAATCTCATGAAAACTCATTTGGAAACATGTCATATAAAATAAGTAAGTTCATAACATAACATAAATATAAATGAACACATTTACTCGTTTTTCCTCCCCGAGTTCCTTTAGGAACCAAGCGAGAGTACTTAAACACATAGTGAAAATAATACGGTGAGCTTTCGCTCTCAAGATCAATCGGTGAGCATTTGCTCTCAAGATCATTTCCAATAACCATTGTTGTAGCTGGCATCCATCATCCACTTATCACTCCCACGGGTGTACTCCGCATTGTACCCCAAATCCTACGACCCACCTCTCCGAAGAAGTCTAGCCCCCAAGCGAGAGAGGGAATTGGACCGTGGTAGTCACGGTAGCACCGACAAGCCCGATGCCGCCCGGCGTGCATGAAACGCTACCATGCCAAAATGAAAGGTTGTAACCTTATATGCAATGCACACTTATGCCATTTAACATTTAACATTTCACATTATGAGGTCAACAAAGTAGGTTGCCTCTGAGCAAATTTATAATCACATTTTGACATATTGGCACATAAGGCATTGTAAGAACATGTAATCATTTCATATATCAATTTGAAAGCAATTAAACTTTCACGGGCAGCCAAGTAATCATGTTCAAAACAAGCCGTGGAATATCTTTTCACAATTCTCATTAGGAGGTCAACAAAGTAGGTTGCCTCTGAGTAAGTATAAGATCACATATCGATAAGTAAACATATGAGGCATGCTTTGACATGTATATTCACTTTGTAAAACATTTAGAGGCACAAAAACATTTAATGGAGAGCCAATTAACATCTTGTTAACAAGTCATATCATCCAATTTAGTCCACATACCAAGTATTAGGATCGTACAAGCATGCTACGACACTTTACCCAAGACCGGGTGTAAGAATAGTTAACTTATCAACATGTAATCATCAAGAATCATGCTTGGAGCTATAAAGACAATTCCGGGCAGTCCATTAACATTCCTCAACATCGATTATAAGATACACATGAATGGTTTAGGACTTGAGAACCTACGTAGCCATAGGGTTTACAAGGGTCGTGCTCGGGTGTTGATTTTGTTTGCTAAGAACCACGAGAGGTACTTAAGCCATTTTATACATGCTTAGGGATTATTGGAAAGCCTACTAACCGCATAAATGAACTTATTTAACCACAGGATGAACACTTAGCAAGTATTCATAGTAATAAGGCCTCAATTTCGTGCTTCACATATGATTAAGCAACAATTCGTCATATAGTGAACCTAAGCCATGCATCAACCAATTTAAACAACCTCAACCAACCAAAACAACCCGCACAACTTCTAATTTCCACAATTTCAAGCATTCAATACTTCAAGTAAAGTTACAACATGATTTAAAGCATATTACCAAGCAAAAACCCTACTGCAATGGTCTATTTTTCCTCATTCATTTAGCCAAGAACATAACCTCCAATTTCCATGAACCTAATTTCAAATTGGATCTTAATGAGTTCTTTAAATATAGGAACAAACCTCGCTGCATTCTGAGTTCGGACTTAGGAGTTATGACCAAAACCGTGAGATCACGTAAATCTTTCGAGTTTTATACACATTTCGATATTTTTCCTTTTTCGGGGTTTTAAACTCCAAATTAGCCTTAGCCTATTTCTGAACGATATGTTCAGAACTGAAAACTCTAGTGACTCACTAAATTTCATTCATTTTTAACATCGTTTTCTAGGAAAAAAATATTTCGTTCTACAAGGGCAGAAAGCTGCCAAAACATGACTTCATATTTCCAAGTTGTCCAGATTTAGACACATTACGATATTTGACCATTTTGGAGGTCTTAAAGTCCAAATTATCCTTAGCCTATTTCTGCAAAATATTTCAAAACTGACAATCTAGTGACGTACCAATTTTCATGCATTTTTAACATTGTTTACTAGACCAAAACCATTTCGTTCTACAAGGTCAGAAATCTGCCAGAAAAATGTGGTTGCATATCTCAAGGTTTCAAGCAATTTTCAAGCCATGCAAGAGTTGATAGACTCATATAAACACATGTACATGAACTTCAAGAGCAAATACAGCCATATGAGAGCATGCATGTGAGTTTTGAAAGCTTTTAAAAATATTTAACCCTCACCTTAGCAACTTGATGGATGAAAATGCAAGAAATGTCCTTGAATCGCATGAAAAGCCTATTTTCCATGCTTTGGCCGAGTGGTAGCTTGTTTTTCTTTAAATCCTAGCTTAGTTAGCATATACTTAGTGTGTGCATGTGATTAGAACAAAAAGAAATGGAAGAGAACTCTTAAAACTTACCTATGGCCGAAATGAGAGGTGGTGTGAGCTTGTGTGTGAGCTTCTTACTTGTTGCTTGCTATGGCCGAGCTCCTAGTGTCCTTGAGAGCATAGTTGAGTCTTAGAGAGTGAGATTGAGCCTTGGAAGCTCTAGAGGCAGCCATGACCGAAATGGATATAGAATGAGAGAGCTTTGAGAGGAAAATGAAATATGAAGTGTTGTTAGAATGGTTGCATGTATGTGTCGGCCTTGGGGCTTAGCAAAAGCTGAATTTTTTAGTTATCTAATGTACAATTTGAATTGTTTTAGCATGGGTATTGAGAGGGCCGAGAAATCAAGCTTGATTATTAGCAAAATGGTGTATTGGTGCAAGCAAAAAGCATGACAATGTGTAAGGTTTTGTCTAGGCATGCATAGATTAAATATTTTGTTCAAATCTTTTTCAAATGGCCCTTGGTATGGCCGGCCATATGGTGCTCAAATTCTGAATTTTTGAGTTTGTTTTAAGCTTAGTTTATTGTAGGTTAGGTATATTTTATTGTCTAGTAGTTTGGGTTGTAAGAGAATGTTGGGAATTTAGGGAATTTAGGTAGAATAAAATATAGAAATGTTGAGATAGTTTAATATTATTTTAGTGTTAGTGGATTTTGTAGGATTTCTTTATTGTCTAGTGCTTTGTGTAGGATTCTTTATTGATTAACGTGCAGGCACGCTTTTCTAGGTCTAGGGCACGTACTACGAGGTAAGGAAAGCAATTCAAGGCAAATGCACCGATTCTAATATGAATGCACGCAATCCTAGGTGATGCACATAGACCAATGGAAATGCACGCAACCCTAGATGATACACGTAAACCAATGTAAGACATGTATTTAGATACAATACATGTAAATCGAGGTACGACTCTAATATCTAGGTTAAGGCACGCAATTCAAGGTTAATGCACACGAATCAAGATAATGCACGTATATCGAGATCAGGGCACGTATATTTAGGTATCGTATGTCGGTCGAGGATTAGGGCACATAATTCTAGGTCAAGGCACGTTTGACGAGACATAGACAAAAATCAAGACAGGGTACGTAATCCAAGGTCAGTCATATACTTCTGGGTTTAAGGCACGCAAATTGAGGTAACACGTGTTCTTTGGGGTCAGGCCTCACAAAGGTACATCGGGTGCGTGAGTAATGGGGAGTTATAAGAAGATGCTTGAGATCGTGATGGCGTTTGAAGCTATACCAACTATAGTATCCTTATTGATTGGTTGTGATTATTTTTATGGTTATATTGATATTGATATTTGTTATGTGTTAAAGATCTATTAATTTCTCACTGGGCTTTTTTTATATAAGCTCACTCTCATTCGTTATCTGCAAGCAGGTATTACTAAACCAGAATACAGGTATGTGCCTCAGGAAGATGAGAATGTGACTTTTGTTGAAGAGTCTTATGTGCCAGAGTCATAGCCTGATGCTTAGCTGGAATATTGTATACTATGTTGTAGTATGACTTATGTTGTAGGGTTTCAAGTTTTTAAAGGTAGTATTATATAAACTGATCTAAAGATAGCAAAAGTATTATGCTAGTTTAGTTGTCTTACTTTTGGTTTTAATTAAGTTGCTAAGCTAGTATATTGTGTTATGTATGTATATGAATTTACTTAGTGATGTATGATGTTGGAACGGAAGCGTATAACTTATGGTTGAAATGGTGAAAGAATGTTTAAAGTATATTTTGGTTGCGTTGTATGTTGCTATATTGATTGTGGAGTTGATTGGTGATTTGTGGAGTTGGTTGTATGAGTTACAAAGAGGTTGGTTTAGAGTCACAGAATCTAGGTTACTGTTGTTATACTACCGAAATTCCGTTGCGTCCTGACTGATTGTAGGTGGGGTCGAATTGGGGCGTTACATTAAGTGGTATCAGAGCTTATGTTTAGTTGTTAGCCGGGATATTCTCAGAATGTGGGTAATGGTCTTAGCATGAAAGTATGTATGAAGTGAAAGAAAAGTGAAATATGTGTTAATGTGATTAAGTGATTATGTGATTTAGTGACTATGTGATTATGTGATCAATTTGTTATGTGATTGATACTTAAGTGATTTATGTGCTTTATGTGAGTTTGTTACTTATGTGCTAATAATTGTCTATAGCCTGTCTATGTGCTATAACCTGTGCTAACTCTTTGATAGTAGAATGACGGGTAGACCGAGAACAAGAGGTAGGCCGGAGGCAGATAATGAAGCACCGGGTAATGTGGCACCGAGTCGAGATCGGGGTGATGACCGTATTGCTGCAGCTATGGATAGAATGATGGAAATCATGGCAGGACAGGCACAATTATTAGCAGGGCAAGCTGCCCCGGCACAGGCTGTGCAACACAGATGATAAATACACAGGGTGGTTACCACGAGTGAAATACGTTGAAGGAATTCTTAGGTTACTATCTACCTAGATTCCAGGGCGAGCCAGATGATGGGAAGGCGGAGGCATAGGTCAACAAGATTGAGAAGATTTTTGATCCTTTGGATTATACTGACGAGAGGAAAGTCACTTTTGTAGTATATTTGTTTGATGATGAGGCTGAAGAGTGGTGGCGTACAGTGAAATCTGGTTGGGAGGCAAGAGGTATTCCTTATGTTTGGGATACCTTTTTTAGAGCGTTCCGGGCCAAGTACATTCCGAGGATTGCATGGGAACGAGGGAGGCGGAGTTCCTGTCTTTAGTTCAGGGTGATGCTACAGTGGCCCAGTATGAGGCCACTTTTACCAGGCTATCCCGGTATGCACCGGAATTTGTAGCAGATGAGGAGCGTAAAACTCAGAAGTTTATGTTGGGTTTGAGGCCAGAGATTCAGGATGCAATGGCCCTGAATCAGTATGATGTATTTTATGAGGCTTTTGAGGCGGCATCTAGGTTGAAAAAGATGAAAGGGGAACAGATTGGACCTAATCAGCCTAGTAAGAGGCTATTTCAGCCGCAGGCTCAGCAGGGTGTGTATAGGCCTCCAGTGCAGCAGGTTGTGTACAGGCCACCAGTTCAGTAGAGTTCTTTCAGACTGCAAGGTCAACAGGGTTTCTATAGACCCCAGTTTCAGCAGGGCTTCTTCTAGGCTCAGTCACAGTATAGGCTGACCCAGTCTCAGAGTCAATATAGGCCTAATGTTACGAGACCCCAGCAGCAGGCTGGTATAGCTACTTTTTAAGCTTCTGGGTCTTCGAGGGGCAGTGTTAATGCTTCGTCACCGCAGTGTACTTATTGCAAACGTCAGGGCCATTTGAAGACCGATTGTAAGGTAAAGGCAGGAACATGTTTGGGTTGCGGCGGCAATCAGCACAGGGTGAGGGATTGCCCTAGATTTCAGAGGTCTGAGGGTCAGGTAGTGACCCAGGGTTATCAGGGTCGACCTACCAGTGGTACACCTCAGTAGCTGCGGGTTCAGGCTCGAGCCTACACAATGGATTTGGAGGAAGTACCTGAGGCAGCGGCAGTTGTAGAAGGTAACTTCCTTATACTCAATCAACTTGTTAAAGTATTGATTGATTCTGGTGCTACACATTCTTTCATTATGCCTACTTGTGTGCAACGTGTTAACATGCAACCTGAAAGATTGCCTTATGTAGTTGAGATTAGTACTTCTTTAACTGATAAGTATATGACTGGCTTAGTATGTAAAGACTGTAAAATACATGTTAAGGGTCAGGATTTTCCTTCGGACTTTATCTTATTTCCTATCCAGGGTTATGATGTTATCTTGGGTATGGACTGGCTTTCTAAGTACGATGCCTAGTTAAACTGTAGAACAAAGGTAGTACCATTTCGTTTTCCAGATCAGCCAGTGGTTGAGGTAGCGGGGAACTGGGATGCTAAGATGAATTTTATTATCTCATCAATTAAAGCTGTTAAGCTGGTGAGTAAGAGGTGTTCGGGTTATTTAGCTTATTTGATCAACAAGCCATTTGATAAGCTAAAGCTGGAGGAAGTTCCTATTATTCGGGAATATCCCAATGTATTTCACGAGGAGTTGCCAGGATTGCCACCAGAGAGAGATGTTGAGTTTGTGATTAATCTGATTCCCAGTACTCAACCTATTTCTAAATCAACGTATCGGATGGCACCAGTTGAGCTTAAGTAGCTGAAAACTCAGCTGTATGAGTTATTAGTGAAGAGTTTCATTCAGCAGAGTTCTTCACCATGGGGAGCACCTATTTTATTTGTGAAAAAGAATGATGGTACCTTGAGATTATGTATCGACTATCGTGGTTTGAATCAGGTGACCATCAAGAACAAGTATCATTTACCACAAATTGATGAGTTGTTTGATCAACTTCAGGAAGCCAAAGTCTACTCTAAGTTTGACTTAAGGCAAGGGTATTATCAGCTTCGGATTTGTACGGAGGATGTTCCAAAGTCTGCTTTCAGGACTCGGTATGGGCATTATGAATTTGTAGTTATGCCCTTTGGACTGATTAATGCACCGGCAGCATTCATGGATCTTATGCATCGAGTCTTTTAGCCGTACTTGGACCAGTTCATGGTAATCTTTATTGATGATATCTTGGTTTATTCTAAGACTGAATCAGAGCACGAGCAACATCTACGACTTGTCTTACAGAAGCTGCAAGAGCATCAGTTGTTTGCGAAGTTTAGCAAATATGAATTCTAGCTGCAACAAATATATTTTCTTGGCCATGTGATTATACAGAGTAGTATTTCAGTAGATCCTACTAAGATTGAAGTGGTGATGTCTTGGAAAAGGCCAGAGAATGTTTCGGAGGTTCGCAGCTTCCTTGGCTTGGCGGGTTATTACCGTAGGTTTGTGAAGGACTTTTCTAAGATTGCAGGGCCACTTTCTAAGTTAACTCAGAAACGGACCAGCTTTACTTGGGATGAGAAATGTGAGAGTAGGTTTCAGGAGTTGAAAAAGAGATTGACTACTGCTCCAGTACTTGCTCTACCAAAGGGGATCGATAATATGGTTATCTACAGTGATGCATCTAAGGAGGGCTTGGGTTGTGTACTTATGCAGAATGGCCGGGTTATTGCTTATGCTTCTAGAAAGTTAAAGTCGTATGAGGTGAATTATCTGACCCATAATTTTGAGTCTGCAGCCATTGTATTCGCACTGAAAAAGTAGCGTCATTATCCGTGGGGCAGTAAGTTCAAGATTTTCACAGATCATAAAAGTCTAAGGTATTTGTTCTCACAGAAAGAGTTGAATATGCGTCAACGGAGGTGGATGGAACTTCTCGGAGATTATAATTGTTCTATCAGTTATTTGCCGAGGAAGACAAATGTTGTAGCAGATGCTCTTAGCCGTAAGGCTAGTATTTCTTGTTTGGCTGTTAAAAAGTGGGAGGTTCTTGAGGAATTCAGTTATTGGAGACCGGAATTGACTTAGGTTGGGGTGATGTGTTCACATCTCCGTATTCAACCTTTATTGTTGTCTCAAATCAGGGAAGCTCAGCAACTTGATACGAAGCTTCAGAAGATCAAAGATCAGATCACAGATGATCAGTCTAACTTCAAATTACATGAGGATGGTATTCTTTAGTTTTGGAACAGGGTTTGTGTTCCAGATGAATCGGGCTTGAGGAAAGGTATTCTGGAGGAGGCTCATAATTCTAAGTACACCATTCATCCCGGTGGAAACAAGATGTATCGGGATTTGAAGCAACATTATTGGTGGAATAACATGAAATGGGAGGTTGTTCAGTTTGTATCCAGATGTTTGACTTGTCAGCGGGTAAAAGTAGAACATCAACGACTTGTAGGGTTTCTTCAGCCGTTGGCAATACCAGAGTAGAAGTGGGAACATATTACGATGAACTTCATCTCTAGTTTGCCTAGAACACCGAGAGGTAACGACGCAATTTGGGTTGTTGTAGATCGTTTGACGAAGACAACTCATTTCATTTTGATGAGGTTGGGAGCTGAGGTTGCAAAGTTGGCGGATCTTTGTGTGGATTAGATTGTTAAACTTCACGGGATTCCATCTAATATTGTCTAAGATCGAGATCCTCGATTTATTTCTCATTTGTGGGATAAACTTTAGGAGACTTTGGATACTCAGTTAAACTTCAACACAGCATATCATCCACAGACCGACAGTCAGTCTAAGAGGACTATTCAGATTCTAGAGGATATACTCAGGGCTTGTGTTCTGGACTTCAGGAAGAACTAGGAGAAACATCTACCACTTGCCGAGTTTGCCTATAACAATAGTTATCAAGCGACTATTGGGATAGCACCTTTTGCAGCTCTTTACGGTCGTAAATGTCGATCACCTTTGTATTGGGATGAAGTAGAGAAGATGAAGACTATTGATCTAACTATCATGCTAGAGCTTCTAGAGAAGATTGAGAATGTTTAGTTGATCAGGCAGAGAATGCTGACAGCGCAGAGCATATACAAGAGTTATGCTGATAAGCGTCATCGGGATTTGGAATTTGCGGTTGGGGACCGAGTTTTCTTTAAATTGTCTCCTCGAAAGGGGTTCGCTCGATATGGTAAAGGTGGTAAGCTGAGTCCGAGGTTTACAGGGCCGTTTGAGATTACCGGCAAGGTTAGTAAGTTAACATATCGGTTGGCTTTACCAGAGAATTTCTCTAATGTTCACGATGTCTTTCACGTGTCTAATTTGTGGAAGTATAATCCGGATCCTTCTCATTTTTTAGAGCCAAAGCCATTACAGCTTTGTGAGAATCTAACTTATGATGAGCGGCCGATTCGTATTCTGGATCAGATGGAACGGGAGTTGAGGTCGAAAAAGATTCTGATGGTCAAAGTGTTGTGGAAGCATCACGAAATTGAGGAAGCTACTTGGGAGAAAATAGATCAGATGCAGCAGCAGTATCCAGATTTGTTCCATTCAGCAAGTAAGAATTTCGAGGATAAAATTTCTTTAAGGGGGGGAGAATGTGAGACCCCATATTTTGTCTTTGCCTAGATTTACGTGATTTGACATGTTTATGTGTTATATAAGTTAGAATGTGCTAATTTTGTGATTTATATTCCTATTAAATGTTAAGTGTGCATTCATAAAATTTTTATCAAAATCGGCATCAGAAATTTTATCGATGATTTTGTGAATAGTATTTTGAACACACGTCTGCTAAAATTGTTACAGGGGTATTTTAAATGTTTTAAAAACTAGTCATCATATATTAATAGACCTGTGTCTGATTAAAATGGATTTTGAATCGACTTAAGAATTTTAAAGGTTTTTACACATTCTTTTGCAAAAATTGAGTTTTTACCCGTGCGGGTGTATGAGTATGCATGTGAAAATGTTATCACCTATTCTTAAACTACTAAATATAGTATTTTTACTTGAGCAAGCAAAATAGTCAAGAAAAACTACTTAAAAGACTAAAAATATTAATTAAAAGACTAAAATACCAACTTTGACTTTTTGGTTTTTGTTGACTTTGAGTTATATGTATCAACACACACTAGAATCAACACAAAACACACTCACACAACACACACAAGGTCGAGAGCCATAGGAGAGAAAAAGAAGTTTTCTTCAAGGTTTTCAAAGCAAAATTTCTTTAGAAAACCTAGTTTTTGTCCGTAGTTTTGCGAACCGAGCTAGAATCCGCTTGTTGGGCACGCATTGCACACATTCATAGGCTTGTTTTGGATCAAAGGTGAGAGAAAATTTTTAGATCTCAAAGTGCTATTTTTAGGTCTTTTCATATAACTGTTTATTTAGCAAGTAAAATGTTAAACTGTCTATAGATTATTGCTCAGTAGATGCTAAGGGTCATTTATATGGGTTTATAGTTTTTTTGAACCGTGGTAGCATGTATTTCTATTTTTCGAGTATTAAAGTTGAGAATTTGGCTAAATGTTGAATAATTGGAGTTGTGGTGGTTGGAATTGATTGTTGTTAGCTTCTAAAAGTTTGTTAAATATGTGGTAGTAATGTTGTAATACCGAAATTTTGATTGTGATGTCGTGGTAAAAGTCCGGAAATTTCAGCCATGGTGCATTGAGGTTTTAGGGTTGTTGGGCTTGTTTTGGATGGATTGTGGTTGGTTTCTGAGAGGGCTAATGTAGTTGCTTGAGTGGGTAAGTGATAGAAACCGGTTTGGAGGTTATTGGATTAGTAGAATGTAAGTTATGACTTTTAGAAGTTTGAGTTGTCTTTCTTTAAAATGTTGAAATATGGTCTTTGGGTGTGTGGGTGATGTTGAGTGATTGAATCTTGTGTTGTTGATGGTTAGGATCTGGTTTGGTTGAGTGGTTGATGCATGTTAAGTTGGGTGGCCTACTTTGTCATCTAACTTAGTTGTTTGGTTGTTAATTTGGTTAAATGATATTATGTTGTTGAAATGTTATTAACTGATTGATTATTGATGAAGCCGGGACATAGGCAACCTACTTTTGTTGTCCTCCTGTGATATGAATGATTATTATTATTGTCATGAGTCTTGGTATGTGTGTGCCACCTCTTGGGCAACGTTGGGCTGTCGGGTTGATAACGACATGACTATCATAGACTACTCCCAGCTCGCATGGGTGGAGGTGCCATAGAGGAATGGGCTAGTGAGGTACCTTGGGTGCGTGAGTAATAGGGAGTTATAAGAAGATGGTTGAGGTCGTGATGGCGTTTGGAACTACATCAACTAGAGTATCCTTATTGATTAGTTATGATTATTGTTATGCTTATATTGATGTTGATATTTGTTATGTGTTAAAGATTAATTCCTCACTGGGCTTGTTTTATATAAGCTCACTCTCATTCGTTATCTGCAAGTAGGTGTTACTGAACCAAAATACGGGTATGTGCCTCAAGAAGATGAGAATGTGACTTTTGTTGAAGAGTCTTATGTGCCAGAGTCATATCCTGATGCTTAGCTGGAATATTGTATACTATGTTGTAGTATGACTTATGTTGTAGAGTTTCAAGTTTATAAAGGTTGTATTATATAAATTGATCTAAAGATAGTAAACATATTATGCTAGTTTAGTTGTCTTACTTTTGGTTTTAAATAAGTTGCTAAGCTAGTATATTATGTTATGTATGTATATGAATTTACTTAGTGATGTATGATGTTGGAACAGAGGCGTATAACTTATAGTTGAAATGGTGAAAGAATGTTTAAAGTATATTTTGGTTGCGTTGTATGTTGCTATCTTGATTGTGGAGTTGATTGGTGATTTGTGGAGTTGGTTGTATGAGTTACAAAGGGGTTGGTTTAGAGTCATGGAATCTAGGTTACTGTTGTTATACTGTAGAAATTTCGTTGCATCCTGACTGATCGTAGATGGGGTCGAGTTGGGGCGTTACAACTACCTTGCTCGGGATTTCATCGGTAGAGTTCTTCTTGTATTCTTATTGGATTTCTCAATGATATTGTTGTGGGTATTCTTGTTAGTATTCTTGGGTATTGCACTTCTTTGGCCATAGTTCCAACTAAAGCTGCTACAATTGATGTGGGATTCTTTTGAGCATAAGGAATTGTGAGAATGCTATTTTCCTAAGAGAGGCAGTGTCACACCCCAACTCGACCCACTTACGATCAGTCAGGACGCAACAGAATTTCGTCAATATAACGTCTGTAATATGGACATCAGGGCTCTAAACCAACCCATTATAACATTACACAACCAACTCCCAATTTCAACAACAACTCCACAATCATTCATCAACATTCAACACATCCAACACCTTATATTAAACAACTATACAACATACCATACGCAGGTCGTATTCCTCCGTTTCAACAACATACCACAAGTTATATCATCCATATGCATACTTGTTATAAACTATTCTAGCAACATACTCATATTCAAAAGTAAGACAACTAAACTAGCGTTGTTCTTTTCACTATCATTATAACATATTATACAATACATACTTCAAAGTAAATACAATACAACTGGTTCTAACATACAAGACAACAAAAGAGAACTTCAGCCAAGACTTAATGGACAAGACTCAGGCACATATGACTCCTCAACATAAGGCATATTCTCAGCTTCCTGAAGCACGTATCCAAAATTTGGCTCAGTTACACCTGATAACAATAAACGAATGAGGGTGAGCTTATATATAACAAAGCTTAGTGAGGATTCGAAAGATGTTTTGAAATCATTTACCTTACCACTTGGGAAATCATCCTATGAACAATAACACACATTAAACTTCATTAACATCAACATTTCAATTCAAGCCACATAAATAACCATTCAATTGAGAAAGGATACATTAGTTGGTGTAGCTCCATACGCCATCACGATCTCAACCATCTTCTTATAACGCCCACTGATACATTCAGGAAGTACCTCAACTAGCCCACATACTCTATGGCACTCTCCGACCACATGAGATAGGGGTAATACATAATAGTTGTGCCGGCAACCCAGCAAGCCCGATGCCGCCCGAGGTGACACAACACTATCATGGCTTTCATCTGACAACACTTAACATTTAACATTCCAAGAGATCAACAAAGTAGGTTGTCTCCCGGTACCTCAACAATCATCAATACTTTCTACAACACTATAACAACTCAACATTTAATCAAACAGTTAAGGCACCCCAAGTAAGATGACAAAGTAGGCCACCCAACTCATCACACATCTGATCATGCTTTCAAACCCAATCTTACTCAACAACAACCCAATAAACAACTACACAACCACAACCAAACAACTAAGACAACATTTTAGCAATTCAAAGAAAGAGTACACAAACTTCTAAAACTCATAACTTACAACCTACTAATAAAATAGCCCCCAAACCTTTTCCTATCACCCAACCACACATGCTACTACATTAACCCCCTCAGAAACCAACCAAAAGCCATCCAAAACAAGTCCAATAAACCTAATTTTGGCATTGCACCTTGGCTGAATTTTTGGACTTTTGCTACAGCATTCAAATCAAAAATTTGGCATTACAACATTACTACACAATAATTAATAAGCTTATAAAAGAAACTACCATTCAATTTCAACTACTATAACAACAATTATTCAACTATAAGCCAATAAATCAATTTTAATGCCTGAAAATTAGAAATACATGCTACTACCATTCAAAACAGCTATAAATACATATAACTGGTCTTTGGAAACTATTAAGCAACAATCTAAAGGCAATTTAACAAAATATCGGATAAATATGCAACTATAGAAATTTAACAAGAAATAGCATTTCTAGATATAAATTTTTTCTCTCACCTTTGATCCGAATGGATGCCCAACAAGCGGAATCTAACTCGGAATGAAAAGCTTTGGACAAAAAATGAGTTTTCTAAGGAAAAATTGCTTTGAAAAACCTTGAATTTTTTTTCTCTTCTTCTCCCTCAACCTCACAGCAATGTGTGTGTATTTGTGTGGTGTTTTGCTTGTTTTTATTGTATGTTTATAGCTTATAAGCAAAAGTCAACAAAAAATAATAAAGTCAAAGTTGATAACTTAGTATTTTAATTGTGTTTTTAGACTATTTTGCTCATATATATGTAAACTAATATAAATACTATATTTAGTAGACTTAATTTAGTTGACATCAAGTTTTATATGCATACATATACACACAACTCGAGTAAAAACTTAATTTTTGAAAAAAAGATGAAAAATCCCTTTTAATTCCTAACTCATTTTAAAATCTGTTTTAATCAAACATGGGTCTATTAATATCCGAGGACTAGGTTTTCAAATGCTTAAAAGACCAGTTTCAAAATTTTAATGGACGTGTTTTAAAAATATTATTCACAAAAGTCGACGATAAAATTTTTATTGCCGATTTTTATGAAAATTTCATGAATGCTCACATGACATATAATAGGACTAAAAATAAAAAAATTATCACATTTTAATTCAAATAACACATATACAGGTTAAAACACGTAATTTCACATAAGGATGAAATTTGGGGTTTCATAGGGAAAGTATGATACCCTGGACCTAACATGTAGTATATTATACACATTTGCATATAATTAAGTGCATTAAAGTGCTTATATGTGTATATGTATTTAATTTAGCCTTACTTTTATTTAGGAGCTTACTTTTTATATTTCTTTCAAAAGATGTAACTAACATTTAACAAATCCAAAAAAAATAATTAAGCTATTATTTTGATATTTTTATTTAGTGGGATGGTTTCTTACATTTAGTAGATTAATTCTCATCATTTTAAAACGAGTCCTGAGCCCGTGTTAAAAATTAAAGTATTTTATTTCGCAAATTTCATATTTTTCCCCTAACCCTACATTTGTTTCTGAGCATTCGTTCACAAATTTTACTTGCATAGCATATCGGGAGTGTTAGATATGAAAATATTTTTGGTACCATATGAGTAGTAAAAACAATGTTAGTTGGGTTAGTTAGTTTTTAGTTGTTTTTGGGCTTTATTACCACCTTATTTGCAAAATCTTGCTAAGGCCAACTTTACCCCACATATAATATAAATACTATATAACATATATACATACATTACATAACATAAAAGCAAAAAAAATAAAAGCTAAAGAAGGCCAAGAGGCCGATTGTAGAGGAAAGGAAAAAGAAGGATAAAATCTCTTAGGTCTTGCTCTTGTGTGATATTCCAAGCAATCTTGAAGTGTTTTCAAGCTATCACAAGCCTAATCCTAGAATCTTCAAGCCTTATTTGGGTGAGGGATTGCATATTGCATTTTCAAAGTTTATGCCAAGTTATGAAGTTTATAGATTTGTTGTTATATGTTAATATAAAGCTTGATTATGGTATATTTTAGTGTTTACTAATTATAAAGACTTAATTTATGTGGTTGAATGGCTTTGTTTGTGAATTCTTGCAAAGGACCAAATGTGGAAGACAATGATTAGTGAATTTTAGGGTTTATTATTGATTCTTGATTATAAGCTTAATTATATGATATCTAATGGTGCCATATGTGATATTGAACTTAGTTTAATGTTTAAAATGGTTGGAACTTGATTAAACTTGCTTAATTGGATTGAACACTAAAGGGGCTATGCATATGTTTGTTGTCTAGGTGTGTTTGAATGCCTTGGATGGTGTCAAATATGTTAGGTAATGTCTATGGTGCATTTATGGCATTGAATTAGTGAATGGTTTGGGTAGTTGTAGAGTAATTGGACTAAAGGGCTAGTTTATAGGAAATGAAAATAGTTGTTAGTAATTGACTTTCAATTGATTAGTTAAATGTTTAAAGGTACTTGTATAGTACGCTTATCTATTTGGGTGAAGTTTCGTGAATTAGGTTGCATGGTTACTTTGTTAGAATACACTTGTAACTTGCTTATATTGTTATATTTCTTATATATTGTAACTTATGTGTGAGGGCAACCTACTTTGTTGTCCCTCGATTATGTGTCATTGAATTATCTTGTCTATTGTAATCTTGACTGCATTGCAATGTGGTTGCGTAACAATAGTAACGGGGCAGATGTATTGAATAGTCACTAGGCGGCAGCGGGCTTGCCTGTGGATATTCAGCCTCTATACTTTAGTCCCTCGCTCGCCTGGTTCGGAGATTGCCAGGAGGTGTTGGGACTGGAGTGTTTGGGGTTATGCCAACAAATTGATCGAGTTCGTGGTTCGTGGATCGAGGTTCGTAATCGAGATCAAGACTTTGGAGTGTTTGAGGTTTTTGAAACCGTATCCTTTAAAATGTGTGTTATTTGGTGATAAATCATTATCTATCTTGTATTGCTACTTGACCTTGAGATTATAATATACCATTACTTGTATTCCTTTATAAATGTTATCTAGCTCGTACTTTTGAACAACACATTGTATTGATATTGTATTGTTGGGATTACTTGTTGTACTTGACCTATCGTATCTGTTTACTTTCTTTAATGGAAATTAGTTGAGTTTATTGTGATTGCATTATTGTCTCTAATGGTTAAACGTAGTTATTGTCCAACTATCTAATCTTTTTAATTGTGGTACTTAACTCTATTGTTTTAAGCTAGTATTTCTCTTGTTAATTGAATATGTGACTTATTTGCATTGCACGAAAAGTTTCTGAAAACACCCCAGTTAACTGTTCCTCTCCCTCCCTGAGTAACTGTTTTTGGTCATTACTCTTTTAACACATTTTAGGTGAGGCAGGTTCGTTCCCTCCTAAGTCCATGGAGGAGGAGGCTCGTGAGTCACCTTGACTGTTTATGTTAGCTTGAAGTGGTTGCTTCTTTCTAAATTTATGAATGTTTAGGTTATGTATTCTTTTGAGGCCTGTGTGCCTTGTATGTATAGGTTGATTGTAATGAATGTAACTAAGAAAGGCTTATCTAGTGATAGTGGATTGTAATATTTTAGCTAATGCTTTAGTTATTCGTAATCTAACTAGAATACTATAATCTATTTTGCTAAAAAGGTACTAAGACTGTTAAATGAACTAGAATGGATTAGACTATGTACATACGATGTTTCTTGTGTGGTGATTCTTCTGTGTGCATGTTGGTTAGACCTAAAAATAGGGGAAACTCTGTCCATTTTTCTCGTTTTTCGTGACCTCGTGGTTTGGATCAGTGCTCCGGTCTCATTAGGGATCGAGGCATTACAAATGGTATCAGAGCTTAGTTAGCTCTTAGTCGGGACAGGGTCCTCAGTCTATTAGGTAGCAACCCTCGAGTATGTGCATGTAAAGTGTGTTCTTAAACAAATATGTGTGCTTGAATGTGAAATTGTTGTGTTGTTTGACTGAAAATGTGCTATTACATGTTATACTTGTGTATTGATATAAGTGACTACTTGTTTCACTGTATTAACCTGAAGTAGTGGCGGAGCTAGGCACCGGGGGTTAGGGGGTATTGTTCCGCCACCCAGGTTATCTATGTATAAACTGATATTTAATTTAAGCACATTATGGTATAAATAAAGTATTTATGTAACTCGCCCTCATTTGATACAAATTATAACAAATTTAAAAATGTAAACAAAAAATTATATCTACTAATGACATAACATATAAAACAGAGAAAACAAATAGATATAGTTCATGAAATAGAAAAATACCTTTTATAACTGTCCAAAACATGTTTTTATTTTTTGAAATCGTTGAATAATCAACTCATTGTCGATGGTATTAAACACATCTCTCTCTATGTAAGTGACTAAGCAATCATTCATCCAAGCATCTCCCATTCGATTGCGCAGCCGGTTCTTGACGATTTTCATAGCAGAAAATGCTCTTTCCACAGTGGCTGTGGCAACGGGTAATGTCAATGCCAACTGAACAATTGAATACATTAATGGATAAACACGATACTTTTTAGTTTTAACTAGCATCTCTGAAAGGCTACCAATCCCTTTTATCTTTGAGAATTCTTCACTACTTTGCATATCCAAAAAATATGTCTCTAATTGATCATCAAGAACCATCAAATCAACAAGAGAAAAATCATTTGGATAAAACTTAGCACATTGAATCAACCTTTGCTTGTCAAACATAGAAAATGAGTTGTCTAGAACTAAGCATGACAAGCAAAGAAGCAGCTCAGTACTTGTCTCATTAAAGCGGCCGTTAAGCTCTTGAAGTTGCATATCCACAACAGTATAAATGAATCAACACGATAATAGTATAAATTTATGATCTTTTGAATTCTACGTCATGATCGCCCTTGGAGTGAAAACATCTCTTCCATATTGGGAATGTCAATATCATGAATTCTACATAAAAAAAGAGACTTATATCCAACAAAGATTCCCATCCACTATTTTTCAAAGTTTGCAACCGCTGGTTGAAGAGACCAACTAATTTCATGGCATTACTGATTTCTTGATCTTTCCTTTGCAATTCCTGTGATAAATCATTAGTGATTCCCAAAAATTTTCTCATCAAATGTAAATTGAATACAAAGTCAAATGTATGTATCGTGTTTAAAAAACCATTAGCTTCAATTCTTTGATTTGGACTCAATCATTCTTCTTTGATAATCTGAAGTACATCAATCATTGAGGAATACATGACAATCAAACTTATTAAAGTGGTATAATGTGAACCCCAACGAGTATCACCACTCCGTTTGAGAATAGTTTCTTGATTCAAGCTGCGTCCACTAATAATTTCTCCATTTTCTAATGTTTCTTTCACTTTAACAACTTGTTTTTCACGAAGCATGTCATGTCGCTTACAAGAGCCTCCAACAACATTTAATAAAGTAACAAGTAATATAAAAATGGAACCAACTTGAACATGATTCTTGGGAACAGAAACAACTGTGAGTTGCAATTGATGAGCAAAACAATGAAAATAGAATGCTGATGGATTTTCTTTTAGAATCAAACTTTTTAGTCCATTAAATTCACCTCGCATGTTACTAGCACCATCGTAGCCTTGTCCACGAATTCTTGATATACTCAATCTATGTTTGCTAAATAACCATTCAATTCTTTTTTTAAAGATAATGCAGTACTATCACTCACATGCACTATACCAAGAAAACGCTCAACAATACTTCTTTTTTTGTTCACATAATGCAAAGCAATGGCCATTTCTTCTTTGTTTATATGTCACGTGACTCATCAACAATAATAGCAAAGTGTTCATCTTCAAGCTCATTTATAATAGCATCAATGGTCTCACTTGCAACAGCACTAACAATCTCTTTTTGAATGTCAGAAGAAGTTAACCGATGATTTTCAGGAGCATTTTGCAAAACACAATTGTTGATGGTTTCATTATGATCAGCAAGAAACTTGAGAAGCTCAAGAAAGTTACCTTGATTAGTAAAATTTTCTATTTCATCATGACCACAAAAAGCCAATCCTTGCTTCAAAAGGTACTGGATGCAATCAATTGTCGCAGTCAATCGACTACGATATATGTCATGAACTTGATCGGATTGCCTATTAATAACAACTTCAATGTGTCGGCTTTGCTTCATCAAATCTTCACACTTCTTCCAAGCAATGTTATGTGCACTATTTGGAGCTCCAACATGTTGGTTAAATTTATCTTTTTTATGCCAACTTGTAAACCCCTCTATAACAAATAAATCTCCACCTGACTGCTTTCCATGATCAGGCTTAAAAAGATAACAACATAAGCAATATGCACCATCATTTGTTATGTTGTATTCCAATCAATTACTAAATTCATTGAACCAAGAGGTACAAAACTTTCGCAGCCTATCCCCTATTTTTTTCTTGGGAAAATCATGATGACGAGGTTGGCATGGTCCTTTTTGCAAGTAATATCTCCGTATTTTATCTCGATCATTAGGATGATAAGATAAAATTTAGGGCGTAACCCAGGATTTGATGGTAGATCTTCTAAGTTGATCTCGATACGAGGTTGCTTTGAAAAATTTCATGCATTATCTTCATTATTCATTTCATTAGATTCAGAACAAAATTGTGGCTCAAAAGTTGACTTTTTTTTATAAATTTATCCATAAATCTAATAACCAATAACCTACAAATAAAAATAAAAATTACATCAATTAAAATAAACACATAAAAAATTCCATATCATCACAGTGGAATCCAATAAATATTTCGTGAGAGATTTTATAGTCATCATAGTAGAATCCAATAAATATGGAATTGATTCCACTTAAGGCATATATTCTACCTTTTTTATTCATGTTACTAGGCCTTATTAAGCTACATTAATAAAAACGTTGAAACCATAATTTGGTTGACAAAGTGTGCCAAGGAATAATGACCACGAGCGAATTTATATTAAAGGGTGTCGGGATTCATACATGTTTCATGATAAAAAAATAACCTAATCAAAAATTAAATTTAAACCCTAATTTAATCAAACTCAAATACTACATAAAAAGAAATTACAAGATAATTAATTATCACCTTTGTTTTCCCGCTTGAAATTTTTTGTTGAATGCCTTTGGACTTTGAGAATGGTGAATGGTGAATGGTGAATGGTGGATGGTGATTGTCGTCTGCTGAGTGGGTTGGAAACTTGGAAGAGTTGAAATGATGAAGGCTATTCTTTTGGGTTTTGTAATATGTTTTTTTTTAAATAAAATCATATTACCTATATACCCCTCATTAAATGAGGGGTGGGCCAGGGGGTGCCCCTAGTGAACTAGTGGGTTCATGTGAACCCACTGATTTGGCTGTAGCTCCACTAGTGACCTGAAGGACCTGTTGGATATGCTAATATATGACTATGTGTATACCTGCACAGTATATTTGTTAGTTTATACAACTTATATGTCTCCCACTACATGCATGTATTACCCTTTGAACAGGTAAGTAATCTCTTCCCTTTGTAGAGCAAAGAAAAGATGGTGGATTGTGGGCTACCTAAATGTAGAAGTTTACAACAAGAGGGTGTTGGTGATCAAGCTTCCATAGACGAAAAGGTACAAATACTAGTTCAGATGGCCGAGACATTGGCTGGATTGGCACGAGTACTCAAGTGTCTACTCCAGCGGGGGACCACGACCGTGATACCATGAGAGGTGAAATAGAAAGCTGAATCTGAGGCCGGCACTAGTCAACAAGGTAAACGACCTCTTCCGGCCCCCTAGCTACTGTAGTTATTGTAAACGTCAAGGCCATCTCATCTTAAATTGTTTGAAAAAGGCGGGGCAAAGCATGGGCTATGGGAGCCACCAGCATTGGGTCAAGGATTGCCCCAAAAGGCAGCTTAGAATTAGTGGGGCCAACCAGGGCAGTACCTTAGAGAGGACCACTGTTCACTGGAACCAACTGTGGTCTACTTCGTCAACCAAGAATTAATGATTCGCGGAATAAGTAAGTACAAGAATGAATTCCTTTATGTCAATATAACTGATATTTATAAATGCTATTACTTGTGAATCTGGCTTTATGACATCTAGAAATATTCATATGTATGACTTGTGGTCTACGGGGAAATATTGTCATAGTTGAGCCTGTTGTGGGCTAATATCTTGGGATTCTTGTATAATACTTGTATTTAAAAGAACTTATACTCAAGGATGTTCAGCTGGTGTTCTTAACATAGATCCTTACTTGGATTTCTTATTTGGGACTTTACATATGAGATTTCCTCAATAGTTCTATTCGGCTTTTCTCAGTGACATGCATATGCAGGAATTACTATTGAGTTCCTACTCTATTTCATTTTCGGTAATTACTTTTGAGTTCCTACTCTACTTCATTTTTGGTATTTATATACGGATTTTCTATTGGTATCTTCTTGGCACTAATAGATGGGATTCTTATATGATATTCATATTCGGACTTCCAATTGGTATTTTCATAGGAGCCTTTATTTGGCTACCTTGCTCGGGATTTTATCGGTGGAGTTTTTCTGGTATTCTTATTGGATTTCTCAGTGATATTATTGTGGATATTCTTGGGTACTACACTTCTTTGGCCAAAGTTCCGATTAGAGCTGCTACAGTTGATGTGGGATTCTTTTGAGAATAAAGAATTGCAAGGACGCTATTTTCTTAAAAAGGGGAGAGTGTGATACCCTGGACCTAGCATGTAGCATATTATACACATTTGCATATAATTATGTGTATTAAAGTGCTTATATGTGTATATGTATTTACTTTAGCCTTATATTTATTTAGTAGCTTACTTTTTATATTTCTTTCAAAAGATGCAACTAACATTTCACAAATCCAAATAAAATAATTAACCTATTATTTTGATGTTTTTATTAAGTAGTATGGTTTCTTACATTTAGTAGATTAATTTTTATCATTTTAAAATGAGCCTTAAGCCTACGGTTAAAATTAAAGTATTTTATTTCACGAATTTTGTATTTTTCCCTCACCCTACATTTGTTTCTAAGCATTCATTCACAAATTTTGCTTGCATAGCATATCGAGAGTGTTAGATATGAAAATATTTTTAGTATTGTATGAATAGTAAAAACAATGTTAGTTGGGCTAGTTAGTTTTTAGTTGTTTTTGGGCTTTGTTACCACCTTATTTGCAAAATATTGCTAAGGCCAACTTTACCCCACATATAATATATATACTATATAACATATATACATACATTACATAACATAAAAGCAAAAAAAATAAAAGCTAAAGAAGGCCAAGAGGCCGATTGCATAGGAAAGGAAAAAGAAGGAGAAAATCTCTTAGGTCTTGCTCTTGTGTGGTCTTCCAAGCAATCTTGAAGTGTTTTCAAGCTATCACAAGTCTAATCCTAGCATCATCAAGCCTTATTTGGGTGAGGGATTGTATATTTTTACATTTTCAAAGTTTATGCCAAGTTATGAAGTTTATAGATTTGTTGTTATATGTTAATTTAAAGCTTGATTATGGTATATTTTAGTGTTTACTAGTTATATAGACTTGATTTATGTGGTTGAATGGCTTTGTTTGTGAATTCATGCAAAGGACCAAATGTGGAAGACAATAAATAGTGATTTTTATGGTTTATTGTTGATTCTTGATTATAAGCTTAATTATATGATATCTAATGGTGCCTTAGGTGATATTGAACTTAGTTTAAAATAGTTAGAACTTGATTAAACTTGCTTAATTGGATTGAACACTAAGGGACTATGTGTATGTTTGTTGTCCGGGTGTGTTTGAATGCCTTTGATGGTATTAAATATGTTAGGTAGTGTCTACGGTGTATTTATGACATTGAATTAGTGAATGGTTTGGGTAGTTGTAGTGTAATTGGACTAAAGGGCTAGTTTATAGGAAATGAAAATAGTTGTTGGTAATTGACTTTCAATTGATTAGTTAAATGTTTAAAGGTACTTGTATAGTATGCTTATCGATTTGGGTGAAGTTTCGTGAATTGGTTGCATGGTTACTTTGTTAAAATATGCTTGTAACTTGTTTATATTGTTATATTGCTTATATATTGTAACCTACGTGCGAGGGCAACCTACTTTGTTGTCCCTCGATTATGTGTCATTGAATTATCTTGTCTGTTGTTATCTTGAGTGCATTGCATCGTGGTTGCACAACCATATTGTCGGGTGGATGTGTCGAATAGTCAATAGGCGGCAGTGGGCTTGCCAATTGATATTCAGCATCCGTGCTCTAGTCCTTTGCTCGCTGGTCCGGAGATTGGCAGGGGGTGTTGGGTTGTAGGATTTTGGAATACATCTGAAGTACACCCACTGGAGTGTTTGGTGTTATGCCGCAAAATTGATCGAATTTGTGGTTTGTGGATCGAGGTTCGTGATCGAGATCAATACTTTGGAATATTTGGGGTTTTTGAAATCGTATCCTTTAAAATGTGTGTTATTTGGCGATAAATCGTTATCTATCTTGTATTGCTACTTAACCTTGTGATTATATGATACCATTACTTGTATTCCTTTGTAAGTGTTATCTAGCTCGTACTTTTGAACAACACATTGTATTAATATTGTATTATCGGGATTACTTGTACTTGTCCTATCGTATATGTTTACCTTCTTTAATGGAAATTAGTTGTGTTTATTGTGATTGAATTATTGTCTCTAATAGTTAAACATAGTTATTGTCCGAATATCTAATCTTTTTAATTGTGGTACTTAACTCTATTGTTTTAAGCTAGTATTTCTCTTGTTAATTGAATATGTGACTTATATGCATTGCACGAAAGGTTTCTGAAAACACTGAGCAACTGTGTTTGCTCATTCCTCTTTTAACATGTTTCAGGTAAGGCAGGTTCGTTGTTTCCTGAGTCTGTGGAGGAAGAAGCTCGTGGGTCGCCTTGACTGTTTATGTTAACTAGAAATGGTTGTTCTTTGTAAATTTGTGAATGTTTAGGTTATGTATTATTTTGAGACCCGCGTGTCTTGTATATATTGGTTGGTTGTAATGAATGTAACTAAGAAAGGCTCACCTAATGATAGTAGATTGTAATATTTTAGCTAATGCTTTACTTATTCGTAATCTAACTAGAATACTATAATCTATTTTGCCAAGAAGGTACTGAGACTGTTAAATGAACTAGAAATGAACTGGAATGGATTAAACTATGTATACATATGATGTTTCTTGTGTGGTGATTCTTCTACGTGCAGGTTGGTTAGGCCTAATACCAGGGAAAACTCTGCGTGACCACAGGATTTGGATCGGGACTCCAGTCTCGTGAGGGATCGGGGCGTTACACTGATGATCACCGCAACACTCATGGTTACTGTATCTTTTTGGGTCCCAACTTGTCTCATGGTCTGTCAAGAAACAACCTACCATTGCTCGTTCTAATACTGAGGCAGAATATCAAGCAATTGTCTATGCTACATCTGAGCTTTGCTGGATTCAGTTTTTACTTGCGGAGCTTTATCTCCCTCTTTCGTCTTCTCCTATCTTTTGGAGTGATAATATTGGTGCCACCTATTTGACTGTCAATCCAGTTTATCATGCACGTACTAAACACATTGTGGTTGATGTGCACTTTGTTAGGGAAAAAGTTGTTGCTAAACAACTACAAGTATGTTTTATATCCACTGTTGATCAATAGGCTAATGTAATGACCAAAAGTCTTTCTGTTGTGAGATTTACTAAACTACGGGACAAGCTTACCGTGTAATGACCCCAACCCGACCCTTCTCAAGATTATGTCAAAGTCTGCGTTTACTGTCATTGCGATTTCATAACTTTCTATAAAAAGGAACAATAAAAAAAAGAATTATTCAATAACAAGCCTTTATATAATAATTCAAATACAAAAGGGTGTTACAACATCTAGGATCCGATAACTACCCAGCTATCATACAAACTAGGGTTTCAGCACAACTACCCTTCAGCTCGAGAGTAATACAAGCAAACTTTAACTTTTACAAGAAGGTACTGAGATTGTTAAATGAACTAGAAATGAACTGGAATGGATTAAACTATGTATACATATGATGTTTCTTGTGTGGTGATTCTTCTACGTGCAGGTTGGTTAGGCCTAATACTAGGGAAAACTCTGCGTGACCACGGGATTTGGATCGGGACTCCAGTCTCGTGAGGGATCGGGGCGTTACACTGATGATCACCGCAACACTCATGGTTACTGTATCTTTTTGGGGCCCAACTTGTCTCATGGTCTGTCAAGAAACAACCTACCATTGCTCGTTCTAATACTGAGGCAGAATATCAAGCAATTGTCTATGCTACATCTGAGCTTTGCTGGATTCAGTTTTTACTTGCGGAGCTTTATCTCCCTCTTTCGTCTTCTCCTATCTTTTGGAGTGATAATATTGGTGCCACCTATTTGACTGTCAATCCAGTTTATCATGCACGTACTAAACACATTGTGGTTGATGTGCACTTTGTTAGGGAAAAAGTTGTTGCTAAACAACTACAAGTATGTTTTATATCCACTGTTGATCAATAGGCTAATGTAATGACCAAAAGTCTTTCTGTTGTGAGATTTACTAAACTACGGGACAAGCTTACCGTGTAATGACCCCAACCCGACCCTTCTCAAGATTATGTCAAAGTCTGCGTTTACTGTCATTGCGATTTCATAACTTTCTATAAAAAGGAACAATAAAAAAAAAAGAATTATTCAATAACAAGCCTTTATATAATAATTCAAGTACAAAAGGGTGTTACAACATCTGAGATCTGATAACTACCCAGCTATCATACAAACTAGGGTTTTAGCACAGCTACCCTTCAACTCGAGAGTAATACAAACAAACTCTAACTTTTACAACTTGGATCGAAATATGACAGGCAAGGGGCTTCGAGCATGTAAACATTCAACTTCAGCATATAAAATCAATTTCCATTTCAAGCTAAGTTGCACCTGTACTGGGGGAGAAAAGAGGGTAAGCTCTGGGGAAGCTCAGTGAGGATGGAATAGAAGAGTTTTAAAAACATTTATGGTCTCTTTTGAAAATCATGATGCAATACATGTACAATAATATCCATAAATTATTCACATATGGTAAATGCTAAGATACAATAACATGTGATAACCAGTAGAGATTTCTATCATATTTGATTCATGTATCACTAACATTAATGTCACATAGATAAATAGTCTTTCCTCTCCGAAGGCGGTACTGGTCCCAAGCGAGAGCAAGCTCTCCAAGGGTGGTAGTGCTCCCAAGTGAGAGTACTTAAACACATAGTAAAACGATACGATTCGATATCATTTCCAGAGGTGGCCAGTCCCGAATCAAGATCACAACTTCTTATCTCTCCCAAGAGGGTACTCCGAATTGTACCCGAATTCTACGACCCAGCTCCCCGAGGGTGGAGATCGCCAAACGGGAGAGGGAATAGGACCACGATAGGCACTGGAGCATCAGGAAGCCCTATGCCGCCCGGCGTTCGTGCCACCAATCGTGCCTGAGGTTGCAACCTCCAAGTACACACAAGCATGCACAAGTATTCATGTAACACACAAACAACAATTATTTGTACAATTTATGATCACACACTTTGATAAACACATAGGTGGAGAACAACAAAAGAGGTTGTCCCCGAACATGTATATTTAACAATTAGAAATATTAATATAAGCAGGCAATTAATACATTATTGTCACTTAAAACATTTAATAAATATTATCTCGATTACTAACCAAATAAATAGTTTGTAAAGGAAAACAGATAATTATATACATTTGATAAGCTCATATTTCAAATAAATTCATGTTTCTTGTCAATGCAATAAGTTCCGATAGTAAAATGTATTAGGCACTAGCTACTAAATATAAAAGTTCAACTCTGGCATCCAGAACATCTAGATATTTAGAAACTGAAGGTTTATTTTACTCTCGTTCTATAATCATCAAGTTATCTTCCAAACTTCTTTAGAAATATACTAAGTTCATTAGAAGGTTGAATAGAGCCATAACATCAACTGATAGCATTTTGGACAAACCATTTTTGTAAAAGTAGATATATATAACTAGGGAAATCTTATCTAGTAAATAATTTGAGGTATATATGAAAATAAACCTATCTTCCCTAAAATAATTACTTAAAGTCTAGGAGTAGTTTAACTAGAAATAGATTTGTCTTATCTTACTTTTAAATACTCGGTTGATAAAATCCTACTTGCATTGCCTTTTCTCTTTGAGCTTAGTTAGAATCCTATAATTAAAATGAACCCTATCAAGCTTACAAGTAACTATGTAGCATGCTTTCGTAAGATAAGACAAATTGAAAAGCCCTACAGGATGATTTACCTTATTGTCTTATGCAATCTTATAATTTAATTATCCTAGATTATTGGAATCTTATTACTTTTAAGGAAAAGAAATTCGGTAACTACCAATCCAATAATTAAACTTTCGGTAGTATTTTCTCTCGTACTATCCTAATTAAAGTAAAACTTACCCACACATGTCATGTAACTATGATTTATCCAATTCCTAGTTCTATAAACTAACGTGGTGTAATTACGTATATGTAAAAACCTTATATGCATGGCGGACTCTTTCCCTTCATCCTATTCTTTGATAACTAAACTAATGTAACCGACTGCGTACATACCCAATCAAATTCTTGCTTGCGGTTAAACGAAGACAGCTCATGTCACATACACCTACGTCAGCAGTATAAGTATACATTCACTTGTGCAAGTCGACTATCTTATCATAATATGTTTATATAGTAGACATGCAACGCAGATAACTTTACATGTTGTTTACATAACTTTATACTGAGATACCAGTTGGAGATAAACTAAAGAGAACTATAAGCATATACACAATAAAGATGTTGATTTAAAATGTCCTCACCTCAGAATTGTTCAAAGACTCGCGAAGCTCCAATTTTTCCCATTTCCATTTCGTGTTCCTCCTACTTCGGTTTACTCATCACCGAACTAACAATTGTTTTATTACTTTGCTTGATTACTGGTTTAGTTAACTATATTACCTAACTACTAAACCAAAATTAAGTAAGGTAGACACTAACGTGGGTGGTAATAAACTAACGTGAATAGGCTGCTGCGTAACCTATTGCATGGTTGTTTAGTGGCTTAGCCATCGGTGAAGAAAAAAAATGAAGAATGAACTAAATGTGCTTATCTATCCTAAATATTATTCGACTGTTATTGCTTTAATTGACATGTAGAGTTCTTTATATAGGGTATTTACTTTGGTCTAATTGGATAATATGGTGGCGGTGAAATGATGAAACCGTGGTAATGGAAATGGATGATAGGCTAATGAATGTTTCGGTGGTAGCAGCAAGCAAGCTTAGGGCTGACTAATACAAGCTAACTAAAGGATACTTGATGGACTGATGCAGGTGGTGCGATATTAAGCTTACACGGCTACAGCTTGTAATGATGCGGCAGCTTAATTCCTTGACAAGTATTTGTTCAATTGTGGTAAGGTCGATGATGAAGGTTTAGATGACAACACCTATTTTTTTTATTCATGATAGCTAGAGGAGATTCGACTATAGCTTTGCTGAATCTTTGGTTACTTGGCAACTAACATATTATCAACTTATGGTGGCAGTAGATGGCAAAGACAGTTGGGAGGTAGAATGATAATACTAAGCAATAGATTAATGATAACAAAAATACTAGGACGGTGGTTGTCTGCTAGCAACGAAAACTTAGCTATGATGATAACACTAAGAATGAAAACCAGGTGGATGCAAGCTAGGTAATGATAAGGTGATATAATGCAATGTCGTGGAACTAATTTGATGAGGGCATAGTATCATGTCCTAAGTGTGCATGCTATTGGTTTTGCGGTGGCAGCTTAGAAGAGAAGCTTAAGTGGTGACTAACATACGCTAGTATTAATAATTTAGTTGTGGGAATAGCTAGTACACTTGGCTAACATTGATGCTCATAGGAGATGAAACAGGGTAGATGAAGCAGGCTTGATACTTAATTTATTTGGATGGTGAGCAGACAACTTATTAGGACAATAAGAAGGCGCATTCTGATTTCCTAATTACAACGTTTCACATTGGTGGCAGACTAGGCAAATGGTTTAATAGTAAAGACTTAATGAATTAACTTCAAATGCTAAGCTTAAACTTTAAAATAAAATTTAATTCTTACAGAAATCTTTTCAATTATCCCTTTCATTTTCATAGTTTAAGATCATGTAACAACATTTCCATTTTACCTAATTAACATCTTTATTTTTGTTTTAGAACTAATCTGTTAACTTAATAAAAGTTAGCTTCTCTAATTAACATCTGGTAACCAAACCAAATATTCCAATCTAAATTACTTCGCAAAGCAAATTTATAAACTATCCATATGTACTATTATAACCATATTATCTTCTAGTAACACCTAACTCGTATCTTAACCTTCTATCCAACAAATTTCTATCTTGGTCTAACAAAAAGTAATAAAATATTATCCTAATATGATTCATTGTGCCTACTAACAAATCCAAAGTATATTCTATAGGATCAAGTTATTTGACTAATATTCTAATTCCCGTCATACAAGTTAGATTTACTACAACATTCGTAGTAACCCTAAGACAATGAATCACATTTAATCATGTTCTAAAATAAATTAGAGTACAAAAGTTAATATCTATATATATATATATATATATATATATATATCACTACAAGAAAAAAAGGTTGAGGCGACGGCCAAAATTCGTAGCCTAACAGTAGCCAAATTGGGATGGGTGACCGCTAGACTACAGAATCACGTCCGTAGTAAAAAGGCTCGTCGCCAAATTGATATTCCGTAGCCCATCCGTAGCCAATTCCGAAAATTAATTTATATTTATTTTTTACAACTTCCGTAGCAAAATAGCCGTAGCCCATCCGTAGCCAACTAAATTATTATTTTTATTTATTAATTATTAACATCTGTAGCAAATCCGTAGTCGTTTCCGTCGTAAATCGTCCGTAGCCCACGACTACGGATTAGTATCTGTAGAATATAGGTAGCCACTTTTCCGTAGTCAATCCGTAGCCAACTAATTTTTTTTAATTTATTAATTATTAATTTCCATAGCAAATCCGTATCCGTTTCAGTCGTAAATCATCTGTAGCCCACGACTACGGATTGGTATCCGTAGAATATTGGTAGCCACTTTGCCGTAGCCAATCCGTAACCCATCCGTAGCTAAATAACTTTTGATTTTGTTATTAATTATTAACGTCCATAGCAAAGCAGTAGCCAATTCGTAGGCCATTGTCGGAAAATATCCGTAGCCAATCTGTAGCCATTTGTCGACACATATTGATGGCCAATCTGTTGCCGAATTCCGTAGTTATTTATCCGTCAAAAAACAGTGGCTATTATGTCACGTAATAATTATTAATTATTACAAAAAATAATATGAAATGTAAAAATTTTGAAATAAAACAAATTTACACAACAAAACGTAAAATTAAATATCCAAAATAATATTTACATAATGCATCTTTCAAATTCATAAAAATATTAACATATTGTTCGAAATTAGTTTATAAAATTGTTCAAAAAGACTAAATCCTAAATGTACCATTGATCATGTTGATCGGGCTACTGTTGTGGGTGTTTGAGTCGATTAATCTCCTGCTGTAATTCCCTCACGAGTTGCATGACTTCGTTCACTTGTCGTTGCGTCACTTGCTGTGCATTTCCTTGGTCATCAAGTTGTTGCCTCAAGGACTCCGTTGCTTCAGTGACTCGCCTGTTGACTTCTTGTTCCGAGAGTCCAACTCTAGTATTCATGGTGGGAATAGGGGGTGCTTCCCTACCAATATGGACTCCTTGCGAGCCGAGTCTATAGACACGCCCTTTTTTCGCCCTACCAACAACTTGGTAGAATATCTCATTGGGATTAATAGGTGGCACCGTAGGGTCTTCTTGCGTTACAAGTTGACGTTGCTAAAGCATCTCCTCATATCGTGACTACAAAAAACAACATTTATAAATTTTTAATATTCTTATACCACTCAATGTCATGCCCCAACTCGACCCCACCTAAAATCAAGTCGGGACGCAACAGAATTTTGATATTATAACTTTTATAATCTGGACCCAAACACAAAAATATAACCTGCATAACAATTTATATAGCCACAACAATCAACATACAACCACAAAGAAGCCAAATTTATAATCCTGGGCCTCCAACAAACAACCAAAGGATATGTTATCTGTGACAACCACTTCAACATAATCATAAAGATACAATTCTCATAATGAAATACATAAGTCTAACAACCTACACATTACAAAAGAGATTTATGAAATTCAATTTTTATAACCTTTTAAATTAAAAGTAGCAACTTAAACTTAACATAAATTATATAAATTTAACAAAATTAATCGACAGTAAAAATAATACACTGTATAAATATTTATTATCGTCTGAGCAACCTTTGGATCAGAGTATTGTATACCATCACTCTCCTCTTTACTGCGAGCAACCTTGAAAACATCAGCTCTATAGACAGGGGTATTTACTGTGTCCGCCTACGTTATTAACTTCATAAGTATTAATTACTCAAAAACTAGAATATTATGATAGACAAATTTAAACGACTATTAAATTTAAGTTACATATCATTCTTCTCATAACCTCATGAAAGGGGCAGCACCCGTGTAGTGTACCGATTGATTTTTCTCCCTATTTTTCTTGGCCGCATTTGATTTATCTATCCATTTTGGTTCGCGCCATCTTACTTGCATTTGCTCCCAATTATCTAATGTCATCCACTTAGGAGGCTTGTCAAATTTATGGGCCTTAGCCAATTGGTCTTTCATTCTCTCCGCTGCCTTATAATGGAAGCAATGCTTGATGTGTGTCCTGTCACATGGGTACCACTTATAATCTCTTTGCAACGACAAAAATAGGTAAATGCGAACATGTGTTAATTGAATAGGCACGTTTAAATGTACAAGTGTATAATATAATAGATATTGACTGCATTAATGTTTACAAAAACCTTAAAAGAGCAAAACCATCGATCTTTGACATCATCCGGAATTTCTCCATAAGTAATCTAGGGTTACGTGAATGCGGCAAATATTGACTTAAAATCTATTACTACCGAAGCAGGTACAAATGTGAAACCCCACTTTTTTATCTTATCTCGATTTGCGTGCTTTACCTCGTTTTGCGTGAATTGACCTGTTTATGTGCTATATGACTTAGAATGTGTTAAATATGTGATTAATATTCCTAATACATGCTAAGTGTACATTCATAAAATTTTTATAAAAAACGGAATCATAAATTTTATCGTCAATTTTTGTGAATAGTATTTTGAACATCTGTCGGCTAAAATTTTTACAAGGGTGTTTTAAACGTCTTAAAACCTAGTCCTCTATTATTAATAGACCCATGTTTCATAAAAATTGATTCTGAAAAGGAATAATAATTCAAATAGACTTTTCGAGCGAAAAGTAGCGTTTTTTAGCCAAATAGTAATTTCTTTTAAACCCGATTCTTGCATTGACTTTTGTTGACCTAGTACATATTAATATAAATGTATTTATATGTGGTATTAAATGATTTTAGATTAATTTTACATTTAAAAGACATTTGAAAACAAATAATATGACTTTTTACCTTCTTTTGCAGAAATCACGTTTTTAGCCGAATCGGGTGAAAGTCTTTGCATGAGAAAAATCTTGTCAGCTAAAAATAAACTACTTAAAATAGTCTAAGTGTTAAATTAATGTTTTGAGCAAGAAATAGTCTAAATGAAATTAAAAGACAAGAAAACACTAAAAATAACTATGTGTCAACTTTGACTTTCTTTTATTTGTTTGATCTTTGCTTAATATATCATCAACACACATTAAAAACAAAGCAAAACACCTCCAAAAATACACACAAAACTGTGGTTCTTTGTAGGAGAAAGATGAAGGCATTTTCAAGGTTTTTCAAAGCATTTTTCACATAAATTTTGCAATTCAAGTCCAAATCACTTCATTCAAAGCTTGATTTCACTTGTTGGGCATCCATTCTACACATTTCTTGCATCAAAACACATCAAAGGTGAGAGAAAAATTCTAGATCTCAAAAGTCATATTTTATGTTTTTGCATATAATTAAATATTGAACCATTAGAATGTTAATTTGATATTATATTATTGCTCAGTGCATTCTAAAGATCGTTTATATGTATTCTTATAAGATTTAAACCGTTGTAGCATAAATTTTTATTTTTCGGGTATTAAAATTGAGTTATTAGCTATTTGGTGATTATTTTGAGTTGTAGTGGTTGGAATCGATTACCGTCGATTTGTAAAAGTTTGTTAAATACAGGGTAGTGCCGTTGTAATGCCAAAATTTTGATTGTGATGTCGGTGTGAAAGTCCGAAAATTTCAGCCAAGGTGCATTAGGGTTTTAGGGTTGTTGGACTTGATTTGGATGGATTATGGTTGGTTTCCAAGAAGGCTAATGTTGTTGATTGAGTGGGTGAGTGATAGAAACTGGTTTGGATTAGTAGAATGTAAGTTATGATTATTAGAAGATTAGGTTGTCTTTCTTTAAAATGTTGTTATATGCCTTTAGATGATCAGGTGGTATTTGAGTGATTGAATTATAAGTTCTTGATGGTTAGACTAAGGTTTAGTTGTGTGTTTAATGCCTGTTGAGTTGGATGACCTACTTTGTCATCTAACTTAATTGTTTCATGATTATATAGTTGTTGATTGTTAAATGTTGTTTAATTGATTGTTAAAATACGAATTGATTGATTATTGATTATTGATTGTTGTTACAAAACCGTGAGGAGCACGCTCGGGGTTAATCCGGTGTGTTACATGGTTAATTGATTGTTATTGTTTTTATTAGTTGGAAGTCGGGCAGCCAATGTTGTTGACTTCTCGAATTGGTATTGTTATTATTATTATTAGTCGAGAGTCGGGCAGCCAATGTTGTTGACTTCTCGAATTGTTATTGTTATTGTTATTATGAGTCGAGAGTCGGGCAACCAATGTTGTTGACTTCTCGAATTGTTATTGTTATTGCTATTATGAGTCGAGAGTCGGGCAGCCAATGTTGTTGACTTCTCGAATTGAGTCTTAATGTTGTGTCCTTTGATAATGTTGTGTTACCTCGGGAGGCATCCTGGGCTGCAGGCACAGTTATCATGGCTAATCCCTATCTCGCATGGGCAGAGAGGCCATAGGGTGTGGGTCTAGATCAAAGTACCTTAGGATTGTGTCATTGAGTTTGGAGGAGTTGTTGGGCATGGAATTGGTGTATGGAGCTTCATCAACAAATGTATCGTATTCTTATTGTGTGTTTACAGTTATTACTATTGTTGCATTTATAATGATTATTGATGTTCATTGTGTGTTTACTGCTCAAATGATGATGTCCAAAGAGTATAGTAAATATTGTTAAAGATCTATCGGATCCTCACTGGGCTTGTTTTATATAAGTTCACTCTCAATTATTGCATGCATGCAGGTGTTACTAAGCCTGACTAAGGGTACATGCCTCTTGAAGAGGGAAATGTGTCATATGTGGATGAGTCTTATGTGCAGGAGTCATTGCCATGAGATTGTCATAGTTGTTGTATCACAATGTATTGTATAACCTATCTTAATAGAAAGACATATGTATGTTGATTTAGTAGTCTTTATTTTGATCATAACTAGGTTACTAAGTTGTTATAATCTATTTTGAAATGAATGTATAGCCTATGTATTATGTTGGAACGGAGGCGCGTAACTATGAAAGAGTTGATGAAAGAATGTTTAATGTTTGAAGTGGTTGTGTTGCATGTTGTTAATTTGATTGTGGAGTTGGTTGGTGATTTATGGAAGTTGATGTATGTTGTTCTTAAAGGTTGGTTTAGAGCCCTAATGTTCATGTTACTGTCATTATGCTGCCAAAATTCTGTTGCGTTCTGACTAATCGTAGGAGGGGTCGAATTGGGGCGTGACAATAAATATGTTAACAAGTATATCAATTATATAAGTTAGTGTCACTTGCATTACCTTATTATAACTTCAAGAACTAATAACAAACAATCAAAGTAATTGCTCTATCATTTAATTTAATTGTAATTTCACTCGTTATTATATAATCGAATGTGAGTACATCTATCCTCCAACCATGTGGCGTACTGCTCGAGTAACTCGAATCCCATAGCCTGCCAATTTGTTGCACCAGCTGCATGTGATGATGATTCTGGATGTTCCGTTTCATGCTGAAAGCTAGTCGTGGGCGTGGTATTATCATGACAATCCTCGTTAGTCACTCTGATGTCACACAAAGGGGCAAATAGTCTGGTGGAACGAACAGATAACCCTGCAGTAGTAGGGGACTCACTATCAGCTTCACCATGGGCTGCGGAGGACGAAGTTGATGGCATGCCAGATCGTGTCTTATCTGCTTGCGATTTACCAGCTCTAACCATGTTTGCTCCAAAAAAAATCTATAAGATACAAAGAGATGTACGTACAATATATTCTATAAATGAAGAGATACTATAACCATTTTTCATTATATTTTTCGATTATTAATCATACAATTCATTTCGATCGTTGACATACAAAATATTGAATTTATAAGTACAAAATCTCAATCAGATAATTCATTGTATTCAGATTCTATGTCATTATCAGAGTCACTTTCATGATCTTCATCATCATTTTGGGCATTGTCCTCGTGCTCTTCTTCTACATCTCTAACCACAAAAATGTATTCACTTGATTCAAGACAACGCAATACGACATCATCATGATCATCTGATTGTACCAATGTCATGTTCATCTCATCGGACTGAAAAGCTGACTGTTCATCTTTATCATTATCATTATTGTTCGACTCCTTATCAAATTGGTTCCTTTATATGATTTTGCATACAACTGACCAAGCTGCCCGTTCTCTCTTAGCGCTAGGATACCTGACGTAATATGCTTGATGTGCATGCTCGGCTAAGACAAAGGGGTCATACTTTGGGTATTTGTTCTTCACATTTATATCAATCAAGCAATATTTCAGATGAACCTTTAATCCCTTATCATTATGAGAATCGAACCACTCACACTTGAAAAGAACAACTCTTGTGTACTTCAAAGTTCTATTATGGTATTCTAACTCAATAATATCAGTCAACAGACCATAATAATCACTCTCCTCGTTATCAGGCATTGTCCCTTTCACAGTGACTCCACTGTTCATTGTTGTCTTTGAAGATCCATACTCCAAAGTGTGAAATCTGTACCCATTCACCAAGTACTTTGACCATATATTGACCACCTTACTTGGACCTATTGAAAGATATTTCAAGCGATCATCCAAAATGTTATTGTGGGCAAGTTGAAAGGGTAAATTAGGGACAATAACAAACGTCAAGATCGGAATGAATCGAATATATTATTAGGGACGTTAAAACGAGTAATACTAACATGGTAACGTAACCAAGCCAGGAAAAATTTCTCAATGTTGTTATTGATTTGTGAATCAGTAAATGATGGATTCTCAATTCGAAGATCATCCTCAAACGTCCTGTATAGTATTAATTAGTGGATTATATATATAAGATCTTTAATAAAACTAAAGAGTTGAGTCATGAACTTACTTAATATATGGGGACACTTCTTCGCAGTTCATCAAAACACACAAGTGAGCAGCATTGAAATCTCGATCATCTAAATCTTTAGAGATTATCTTCCCCATCGGACAACCTGGATGTTTGAATATGGGTAAACAACCTTCAGGGTAATCCAGATCCACGGACTCTTCATTTCGACTGATGTTTCTTGTTTTTGTTTACACATGCGGTTCAAAATAATATGAACAAAATGTCGCCATTTCAAGGATAAGATATGCTTCACATATAGATCCCTCAACACATGCTTTATTCTTCACGTTTCTCTTCAAAACATGAAAAAACCTCTCAAAATGGTACATCCACCAATATTGTACAGGACTGCCGCAAATTGCTTCATGAACCAAGTGTACTGGCAAATGCTCTATTAAGTCAAAGAAGGCTGGAGGTAAGATCTTTTTCAACTTACAAAGAGTGATCACAATATTTTGTTGCATTCTTTCAAGGTCGGTTATTTCAAGAGATGTGCAACAAATGTTTCTAAAAAATAAGCTTAGTTCGGTAAAAGGTTCCCATACACTATTTGGCAATAACTCTCGTAAGGCTATAGGAAGCAATTTCTCCATAAATACATAGCAATCATAGCTCTTCATATGTGACAACTGCAAATCGTTCATCTCAACATACCTTGCTATATTTGATGCATATCCGTCAGGGAATTTTAACTCTTTGACCCACTCCAAAATTGTTTTCCTAGATGGAATCGGGAGAGTATGCATGGCCATTTTCATAACACCATCTCTAATGCATAATTCAGGTCAATCAAAAATTCTCTCAATATCAGCCCTTGAATTTTTTGTATCATTTGTCTTCCCCTTCATATTCATTATAGTGTTAAAGACATTATCAAAAACATTCTTCTCTATATGCATGACGTCTAGATTATGACACACAAGCTGTGACTGCCAATAAGGCAAATCCAAAAGATGTTTTTTTTTTTGTCCAGTTATGCTTTCTTCCAAAACCATCTATTTAATCTTTACCCAATTCATTTATAGTCGAAAGATCTTGAACTTGTTCCCACATGTCCTCACCACTCAATCTCGGCAGAGGGTCTATTCTCTCCATCAGATTTTTTTAGAAGTTTTTATTGTCTCGTCGAAAGGGATGATTTCTTGGTAAGAACTGCTGATGGCAGTCAAAGAAGCAATTCTTTCTCCCTGCAGTCAATTGAAATCCCTGAGAAGATCCCATGCAATACGGACATGACAATTTGTCGTACGTACTCCAGCCAGATAACATGTCATATGCTGGGAAATCATTAATTGTCCACATTAAAACTGCCCTCAATTGAAAATTGGACTTGGACGACACATCATAACAAAGTACCCCTACTTCTCATAATTTAATCAACTCTTCAATCAAAAGCTCAAGGTATATATCTATACTCTTTCCCGGACTCTTTGGCCTAGGAATAAGAAGGGTCAAAAAATTACAGGATCTTTCATACACATCCATAGTGGAAGATTGTACAGTGTGATTATCACAGGCCAACAAAAATAAGGTTGAGAAGAAGAATTGAATGGGTTAAAACCATCAGAAGAAAGTCCAAGATGTACATTTCTCAGTTTAGAAGCAAAGTTTGGATACGTTCTATCAAAGTGTTTCCATGCCTCAGTATCGGATGGATGACAAATTTTTCCATTCTCAACTTGGTGTCTAAAATGCCATTGCATATGTTTAGCTATTTCGGGAGACATGTATAATCTGGTCAACCTGGACGTTAATGGTAGATACCTCAATCGTTTGAAGGTAATTGATCTACCACGTTTTTTCCCAACTTCTGTAGGTTTAAACCGTGGGTGACCACACCTTGGACAAGATTTGAGTTGATCTCTATCTTTGTAATATAACGTATATCCATTTATACATGCGTCAATCTTCATGCAACTTAAATGTAGAAGACTCATTTCACTCTTAAACCTATAGTAGTCCTCAAGCAAAGTGTTATCCTTGGGCAACATTCTTTGAATAACTTCAATAATTCGATTAAAATAATGTTCAGACATATTCTCATCTGACTTGATATTCAACAACAAAGACACCGCTGACAGATAAGTGACCTCACATCCACTCCACAAAGGCTCATCTGCACTTTTTAATAGATCATAAAAATATTTTGACTCCATATTAGGCTCTTTTTCAATTGGTTGATAAGGAGTTAGTGGTACATTTGATGGGCCAAATGCATCAAACACCATTGTCCTATAACTATTTCCTTGATCGTATCCATAATGATCACCAATATTATGGTTATTATCCTGATTGAGGTCATCATGCTCCCCGTGTGAAGTCCAAACATAGTAATGCCTCATGAACCCCCATGAGTATAAATGATGTCTACAAGTATGAGGGTCCTTAAAGTCATAATTCTTATATTTCGCACAAGGACATCTAATTTTGTCTACATCCATGTACTTTCGTTGACTACACGCAAAAGGAATGAATTATTCGTCTACTCCATGAACAAACTTAGGATTTAATACTCCCTTAGATGTTAATCGATCGTTCATCCACTGTTGTCGGAGTGTTTCCATTTTTTCAACTTTTGTATAATAATATATGTTCATTCCATTAAAGAAATTAATAGTACAAGATACGGTTAAGTAATATGCTTGGTAGTGACATTATTTAAACATAATTTATGATCCACTAGTTAATCTATTGTTAATTAATGAAAATAAATATCACTATAATACAACATTGATGTCAAAGAAGTCACAACAAATATCACTAACAAATATTTATGTAAAAACCTCACTTAAAAAAATTAGAATTAAACATAACATTAAATACAAAAATAATAAATTGAACAAATGAAAAACAAGAAAAATTATACATTTCCCAGATACATATTATACACATATAAATATGTCTATACTAGACAAAAAAATAAAGGAAAAATGTATACAATAAAATACTTATTAGTAGAAAATAGAGAGAGATATAGTAGTAGTATCTTTGGTGGTGATGGTGGTGGAATTAAAGGTGGTGATGGTACCCTAGATGGGGGTGATAGTAATGGTGGCCTACATGGTAGTGATGGAGGACCTTGTAATGGTGATGGAGCCTTTGTTGGTGGTGGTAGTAGTACCCTTAGTGGTGCTCTTGATGGTGATAGTAGTGGTGTTGATGATGATGGTAGTGGTGGTGATAGTGGTGGTGGTGGTGGTGGTGGTGGTGGTAGTAATGGTGGTGGTGCCCTACATGGTGGTGATAGAGGACTTTGTGGTACTGATAGAGCCTTTGTTGGTGGTGGTGGTGGTCTTGATGGTGATGGCAGTAGTATTGATGGTGATAGTGGTAGTGGTGGTGGTGGTGGTGATGGGGGTGGAGTTAAGAGAGAGAGGTTTTTTGGAAGAGAAAGAAAGAGTGAAGTGAATTTGGGGAAAAATTTTGGGGAAAATGTTTTAAACATTCAGCACAAATAAAAAAATTAAAAAATTTAAGTAGCAAGTAACGGCCCGCCGGTGGGCTACCCGTCTTGGGGACGCGGGGCAATGATGCCACGTTGTCCCCTCCTGGCAAACACCTCATCCGGAACTGGTGGCCAGCCTCCTGGCAACCTTGCCCCGCGTCCCCAAGGCGAGTGGCCCGCCGGCGGGTTGGCAGACCGTGACTTGCTTGTTAAAATTTTTTTTTATAATTTTTTTTATTTGTGCTGATAAAAATCAGCAAACCCACCCCTAAATCCCATCTTCTTCCCCAACTTCACATCTCTTCACCTTCGTTTTCTAAAACTTTCTCAAAATCTCACTAAAATCATAAAAAACTAACCCTTAAATCTCAAAAAAAATTCCACAATTACATTACCCATTCCACAAGACATCAAAATCTCCAAATGGTTTTTCAAAACACCAATTTCTTCAACCCCATTGCAAGAAAAACTCAAAAAATCTCTCTCAAATTCTCAAAATCTAGCCATTAAACCTCAAAATTTCTTCCATAATCATATTACCCACTTGGCAAAACCTCCAAATCTACAAAGAGTTTTTCCAAACCCCGATTTTTTCAAGCCCTAAGCCAAAATATAGGCAAAGTTGTCTTAAACTCAAAATTTAGCCATTAAATCTCATGTTTTGTTCCATAGTCACGTTACCCACTTCCCAAAAGCCCAAAAGCTCAAAATCTCTATATTTTATCATGGTGGATACAAGAAAAAGTGGGAAAAAAAATCTTCCTAAGAAAACCAATACAACAGCCTTTACAAGGCTTCCAAGTCCAGATAAGGATCCTCCTCCCACATGTGCAAACAATGAGGTTACCAAGCCGATATTGTATGGAAAGTGTATGATAGATAAGGATATACAAGGTACTAGAATTTCTGAATTCGTGCAACAACAAGGTTGGTATGACTTCCTACATATTCATTGTCTTGTTTATCTGCTTTTAATCTGTGAATTTTATGCTAGTATGGAAAGTGATGAAATTGTTGTTGTAAAAACTAGAGTTAGAGATATTGATATTGAGTTGACCCCGGATATTATAGCTACAATCTTTAATATGAGAAACAAAGGGGTAAACGCTTATGACACCACTGGTTGGCCAGAAAGTAGAATGGAACCCGAAGACAAAGATAATTGTTTGAGATTTTTCTAGGCGAAAAGGTATGATAGAACTACTCATAGAGGAAATGTACCAGATAACAGAGAGTTGCCCATACTAAAGAAAATTTTGGTAAACTTTGTAGGCTCTTGTCTTGTACATAGAAATATTAATGATGAAAGGACACTTCAAGGAGATGCTTATATTGTATATTTGTTGGTTAGTGGTAGACAAGTGAACTTACTATATATGATTGTTCGTCACATGATTTATGCGGCTAAGAACACCAAATCCTTGCCATATGGAGTAGCCCTTACGCGAATTTTTGAGTACTTCAGGGTTTCATTTGATGGGGTTGAAAGTAAGAAAATCAACCTTTCTTGGTATCTTAATATGCTATCTCTGAATAGGCAACAAGCTTATTGGTATCAAGATCCTTATATAAACCAAGAAGAATTTAATAGACTACCAGAGGAAACCAAATCATTCATTAGAACTAATACTACCAAGAACAGAACCTTTGTTCAAAATTTGAGTTATATTGGTGATGTTGAGATGGAAGAAAACTTATATCATGAAACGCCTATGGAAACCATATTCTGCAGGAGTATATTCATATAGAGAGAGTGTCACAAATAGATGAGCAAGAAAGGAGGAGAGGTGCTAGTTCTAGTCGTGCTTCTAGTTCGTCATTTGATCTAATTTTGGAAAAACTAAATGATATCTCTACTTCTATGGGCAACAATGATAGAACTCTCAACCATTTGCAAACTCAACTTCAAACAATGGAAGAGCGTAGAGCAGCAGATCGTCAATATTTTGAAGCTCAATTTCAGACTTTGGAAGAACATAGAGCGGAAGATCGTCAATACTTTGAAACTCAATTTCAGAGTCTGGAAGAACGTAGAGTAGAAAATCGATAATATTTCGAAACTCAATTTGAGGATATACAAGGTCAGCTTCTACTCATGGCTGATGACTTTCGTGGTGAGGGAGTTGGACAAGACCCTGGATTTACCAACAATCGGAGTCGTAGAGGTCAACGTGGACGTCGTGGTTGTTGGCCAAGACAATAGTTTTATTTTGGGCAACTTGCTGTTAGTTTTTTATAATTAAAATTGCATTTGAAACTGGATATCTGATTTACCATTTATGTATGCTTGTACCGACTTTTGGTTCTTATGTTAGTTATTATAGACATCTATGCTTGACAAATTATGGTATATATATTTTAACCATCCTTAGTTTTTTTTTTTTGTTTAATGACTTGGCTACAGATAGGCTACGAACATCTATGAGTCCGTAGCCCATCCGTAGCCACGTCATTAAAAATATAAATTTTAGTTTTTTGTTGAGTTCCGTAGCCTAGCAGTAGCCAATTGGCTACTACTGGGCTACGGACGTGATGAATTCCGTAGCTAGGGACTACGGATGGGCTACGGACAATTAATAATATGTATTCTAACTTGTTAGTAGGTAAAATAATGTATTAAAATGTGTTAATATCTTCATATTTTTCTTCTTTATGAAGTTTAGACACAATGTCACAGTTTTTCAATACCTAGATTTAACGTTTATTAATATTAACGCAATGTTAAGTGAAAACATGATTAGTTCGATTTAAACGACAAATGATTTCCTATAAAATTTCTTTATAAAAGTATGCACGTTAATAAAATACGGACCAAGTTTATTTTTATTTGAAACATTTCCAACTTAAGTGAAGTTTACTACGTTGTAGGTGCAATTAAAATTCCAAAATTCAAATTAAAAATGATAAAATTCGATTTTTTGTTGAGGTCTGTAGCCTAGCAGTAGCCAATTGGATACTGCTGGGCTACGGATGTGACGAATTCTGAAAATTAATAATATGTATTCTAACTTGTTAGTAGGTAGAAACAACGTATTAAAACGTGTTAATATTTTCATATTTTTCTTCTTTACTAAGTTTAAACACAATGTCACAGTTTTTCGATTCCTAGATTGAACGTTTATTAACATTAATGCAATGTTAAGTGAAAACATGATTAGTTCGATTTAAACGGCAAATGATTTCCTACAAAATTTCTCTATAAAAGTACGCACGTTAATGAAATACGAACCAAGTTTATTTTTATTTGAAAATTTTCCAACTCAAGTGAATTTTACTACGTTGTAAGTGCAATTAAAATTCCAAAATTCAAATTAAAAACGATAAAACTCTATTTTTTGTTGAGGTCCGTAGCCTAGTAGTAGCTAATTGGCTACTGCTGGGTTACGGACGTGACGAATTCCCTATCCCATCCGTAGCTAGGGACTACGGATGGGCTACGGACAATTAATAACATTTAGTCTAACTTGTTAGCAGGTAGAAACAACATATTAAAAAGTGTTAATATATTCATATTGTTCTTCTTTATGAAGTTTAGACACAATGTCACAGTTTTTCGATTCCTATATTGAACATTTATTAACATTAACGCAATGTTAAGTGAAAACATGATTAGTTCGATTTAAACGACAAATGATTTCCTATAAAATTTCTCTATAAAAGTACGCACGTTAATGAAATACGGGTCAAGTTTATTTTTATTTGAAACATTTCCAACTCAAATAAAGTTTACTACGTTGTAGGTGCGATTAAAATTTCAAAATTTAAATTAAAAACGATAAAACTCAATTTTTTGTTGAGGTCTGTAGCCCAGCAGTAGCTAATTGGCTATTGCTGGGCTACGGACGTCACGAATTCCCTAGCCCATCCGTAGCTAGGGAGTACGGATGGGCTACGGATAATTAATAATATGTATTCTAATTTGTTAGTAGGTAAAAATAACGTATTAAAACGTGTTAATATCTTAATATTTTTCTTCTTTATGAAGTTTAGACACAATATCACAGTTTTTCGATTCCTAGATTGAACAATTATTAACATTAATGCAATGTTAAGTGAAAACATGGTTAGTTCAATTTAAATGGCAAATGATTTCCTATAAATTTTTTCTATAAAAGTACGCACGTTAATGAAATACGGATCAAATTTATTTTTATTTGAAACATTTTCAACTCAAATAAAGTTTACTACGTTGTAGGTGCAATTAAAATTCTAAAATTCAAATTAAAAACAATAAAACTCGATTTTTTATTGAGGTCCGTAGCCTAGCAGTAGCCAATTGGCTACTGCTGGGCTACGGACATGACAAATTCCGTAGCTCATCCGTAGCTAGGGACTACAGATGGGCTACAGACAATTAATAATATATATTCTAACTTGTTAATAAGTACGAACAACGTATTAAAACTTGTTAATATCTTTATATTTTTCTTCTTTATGAAGTTTAGACACGATGTCACAATTTTTTGACTCCTAGATTGAACGTTTATTAACATTAACGTAATGTTAAATGAAAACATGATAAGTTCAATTTACACGACAATTGATTTCTTATGAGATTTATCAATAAAAGTACGCACATTAATAAAATACGAACTAAGTTTATTTTTATTTGAAACATTTCTAACTCAAGTAAAGTTTACTACGTTGTAAGTGCAATTAAAATTTTAAAATATAAATTAAAAAAGATAAAACTCGATTTTTTATTGAGGTCCGTACCTAGCAGTAGTCAATTGGCTACTGCTGGGCTACGGATAACTAATAATATTATTCTAACTTGTTAATAGATAGGAACAACGTATTAAAACGTGTTAATATCTTCATATTTTTCTTGTTTATGAAGTTTAGATACAAGGTGAGAGTTTACGACTCCTAGATTGAACGTTTATTAACATTAACGCAATGTTAAATAAAAACATGATAAGTTCGATTTAAACGACAATTGATTTTCTATGAGATTTATCTATAAAAGTACGTATATTAATGAAATACGGACCAAGTTTATTTTTATTTGAAACATTTCTAACTCAAGTGAAATTTACTACGTTGTAGGTGCAATTAAAATTCTAAAATTCAAATTAAAAATGATAAAACTCAATTTTTTGTTGAGGTCTGTAGCCTAGCAGTAGCTAATTGGCTACTGCTAGGCTACGGAATAGTTCAATTTCGTAGTCCAGCAGTAGCCAATTGGCTACTGTTGGGCTACGAACGTGACTACGGATGGACTACGGACAATTAATAATATGTATTCTAACTTATTAATAGGTATGAACAATGTATTAAAACTTGTTAATTTCTTTATATTTTTCTTTTTTATGAAGTTTAGACATGATGTCACAAATTTTTGACTCATAGATTGAACGTTTATTAACATTAACGCAATGTTAAATGAAAACATGATAAGTTCGATTTAAACGACAATTGATTTCCTATGAGATTTATCTATAAAAGTACGCACATTAATGAAATACGGACCAAGTTTATTTTTATTTGAAAATTTTACAACTCAAGTGAAGTTTACTACGTTGTAGGTGCAATCAAAATTCTATAATTCAAATTAAAAACGATGAACCTCGAGTTTTTGTTGAAGTTCGTAGCCTTGCATTACATATTACTAATAATATGTATTCTAACTTGTTAATAGATAGGAACAACGTATTAAAACGTGTTAATATCTTCATATTTTTCTTGTTTATGAAGTTTAGACACAATGTAAGAGTTTAGGACTCCTAGATTGAACATTTATTAATATCAACGCAATGTTAATAAAAACATAATAAGTTCGATTTAAACGACAATTGATTTCTCTATAAAAGTACGCACGTTAATAAAATATGAACCAAGTTTATTTTTATTTTAAAAATTTGCAACTCAAGTGAAATTTACTACGTTGTAGGTGCAATCAAAATTCTATAATTCAAATTAAAAACGATAAATCTCAATTTTTTATTGAAGTCTGTAGCCTAACAGTAGCTAATTGGCTACTGCTAGGCTACGAAAGAGTCGAATTATGTAGCCCATCCGTAGCTAGGGACTATAGATGGGCTACGGACTTTGTTATTTTATTTTTTCCTATTTAATTAAAATATCTTTATTTATTTTTTAAAAATATTTTTTGAATAATATATAGTCCATAGTCAATCCGTGGCTATTGGCCACTTCATGGCTACAGACTTTTTTATAAATTTTTTTGCCGAATTAATTAAATAATCCGTAGCTAATCCGTAGGAAATTTGCCACGGCTAGGCTATGGAATATTATTTTTCATTTTTTTAATTAATTAAAATTATTTTCTGTAGCTAATCCGTAGCAAAGTTTTGTCGCCATTTCAACGTGGGCTAAGTTGGCCACTGTTGGGCTACGAAATTTTTTTCCGTAGCAAATCCGTAACTTGGTAGTAGCCAATTTACTACGGAAAAAATCTGTCGCCCGAGCGCTATTTTCTTGTAGTGTATTTCATATCCAACCCTAACTAAAATAATTAAACAAGTAAAACTATAAAAGTTCTTCAATTCAAATGAAAGTCTAGATTTAATCTTCCTAACGCTCAAACTATCCAAGTGTACCCAAGTTAACCTTTCTTCTTCTATCATACAAGCAAAACATTGTATACTAAGTTACCAAATTTTAATATTTCTAACTTTTTAATACTCAAGTTATCTATTATACCTACTGAGTTAATCTTTTTCTTTTGATTGAAATAAATGATTAGTTTGATATGCTTGACTTCCTATGTTTTCTAAGTTAAATTACTAATTAACATAGAAAATACGAACTCCAGACATTTAAGGCAATTTAATCATAAGTAATATCCAATTAATATACTAATGCTCAGAAATTAGGTATGGGGCTTCACATACCGTTTGTGAACCGGTTTTTCTTGAAGGGGCTTGATAACAGATTATCTTAGTTGTTATATTTTGAGTTTTGAAATGTTGTACTTTGAGTTTTAAAAATCAGTGTTTGTTATAGCCTAAGCTTATCTTTTAGTTGGGATTGTATAGTCCTCTTTTGTTATATATATGATGTACATTGTACGTTCTCATTGAGAAAAATATTATACACTTTTCCAAGTCTTTCAAATATTATGATTAAGAAATGGTAATTTTCCTTCACATGAGCCCCTAATACGATGCATGTGAAGGAAAAGCTCGTTTGGATCCCACCTTTTAAAGAAATTAATGAAAATGTACGAAAGGATTAAAAAATCTTTCTCGTTATTTGAATCACTTTCTTTTTTATATGCATCAAATACCTTTGAATTTAAGTAAGTTCTCATTAAAAACTATGTCATAGGATCAAGCAATAATACAACCAATTTGATATAACCGCACACTAACGCGAGTGTGAAACTATGGTTGAATCTTCTAAATCTATTATTTTGCAGACATGAATTTTCATCTATGTAAAGTATAGTATAATAGATGATAATATTATATTCATCATGATCTCCTATAAGCAGCTTGTAGGCTCTTCTAGCCCAGATGTTGTCCCTCTAGCATTAACACATGATGCTATAGCTGGTTTATCTCTATATGTGAGGTTTACGTCTTCCATTTTTATGTCACTACACGGATACTTTTTGCTACAGTTCAATTTCACTGCAACTGCTGTTGTCGATGTTCCATGAATGTCTTGATATGTGATATCGCTAATCTTGATACCTGAAGTCTGTAATTGTCAAATAAAAAAGAAAAAAAATGTATAAAAATCTTCATTAAAGCCAAATTTTGACTACTAAATCCATTTTTTGAATTCTAATTGAATCGATCAATGATAATGCGTTTTCCAAATAATTATCATATCGGGTTCTTACTTGATTGGGACAATTTTTATGGTGAGGGCAATAATTTTGGTCAATGATGATAGGATTTTTGACATTGACCATCACTGCATGTTGAAAAATAACATTTCTGACAAATCCATTGCTGGGCCTTGACCATGTCTTCACCCTTACACCATTTTTTGTGCCTGCAAATTTAACTGTTTTAACTGTCACATTTTGTACTCCAGACTCTTGCAAATGCCAACCTAGGCTCCCTATGCTGCAATCAACATCCAAATAAACAAATGTATTAACATGATGCGTACATGGATACTCGCAACCTAGGCTAGCACTCAATTCTTGGAATTTGGGATTTTATGATGACATCAAGAGGCAAATGTCTTTAACCCATAAATAAAATGTAGAATTATTAGCCCATGCATTTTGATAAATATTTTGATTCATTTTCCTTTGCTATGATAAAATAAAAAAAGAAAAAAAGAAGAAGCAAATGTATTACCTTATTCCATGTCCAGGGCCGCAGGTGACATCTTCGATCCACAAGTTAGTACTCCCAGGGCCTATTGATACACAATCATCACCTGTACCAATATGAGAGCTTAGTATGGTGACACTAGATGAAGATTGCACATGAATGCCGTCTGTGTTTGGGCTGTTTCCTGGAGCTGAGACTTTCACTCCTTGTAGCTTTGCATTGTGGCAGCCATCGATGAGAATGTGGAACATCTGGCTGTTAAGTGACGTCAATCCATTGATAACTATATTGTTCGAGTTGTAAAAGGCCAGTGTCTGCACCCATGCAAGTGGATGAAAAGAAAGTTAGACAAGTTAGCAGAAGTCAATCCCATCTATGCCTTACCATATTACTTATCATATGCTCAAATGGTATATGTGGACTTCTGTTGCAAAAGAGTGAACCAAAAGTAATTTATGTCTATTTTATTACATATACCATGACCTTAAGATGAATCACGATTCTCCTATTTTTCTTTTTTTCTTTAACTAATTTTTCATTGATATTAATTAGTAGCAATTTAACCCAAAAAAGGAGAGAAGATATGATACTATCATATATATATATATATATATATATATATATATATTTCCTTTATTTATTTGAAAGAGATATAAAATATATGGTGCTTACCGGTATAATTGTGGACGTAATTACGATATAGAAAAGAATGATAAAATAATGAGCAATATTAAGTGGAATAGCTACACACACCACAACATATAAGAAAAGGTACAAGAATATGAGACGGGGCACTCCATCCCCAAGGACTACAATCAACTGACCTTTGACTATAACTTAGTATTGAGATATTATTTTAACTAGAAACGTTTCACTAAAGCATGAACTTAGATGGTAAGTCAGCCATTCCCTCCAAAGAAGTAAAGAAATTAAGGATGATAAAAAAAAAAAAAAAATGGTTGTAGTATGATATGGACATTTTTCTAACTTAACATACCGTTGATCCTTTTGGACAACTTTTTCCTGAGGTTTTGCATGCCCATAAACTCAGCCCTTGGCCATCTAGTGTTCCACCATAAATGGAGACACCATTAACTCTCTCGAATTTCAGCCAGCTACCAACTTTTCCAATAACATTGTAATCAGAGGGAGCAACAAGAGTGCCATCAATACGTATGGTTATGGCATTGTTTTTGCATGACTGTCCAGAAAACTTTGCATTGCCGAGTAAGTACCTTCCAGGCGGCACGTAGATTGTTGCCGACTTGGTCGAGGCACAAGCTGCAGCCCATGCACTCAAGAAGGACTTGGTCGAGTCAGTTTTGCCGTTTGATTTGGCTCCAAACGTTTGCACATTGTACATTATATTATCTGCAGATGATGAATAGAATAAGATAAAGACAAGTAGAGAAGCAAGACAAGTCCCTATGCTCATCATCTTCGGGGATGTCTATGTAACTAACACACACAACACGGGAGTGAAAGAGAGAAAGAGAGAGGTGGTAAGGAATTGAAGCGGTTTCTAAGGTATTTATAGGGTGTGAATGTTTTGATCATGCTGAGATTGGTCTGATGATTATTTTATTAGCTAACGTGACTGTACGTCATTATGTAAATTGTCGTTCTTTTTTGACATGGGGAAATCAGGCAATTGCTTCCTGGAGAGGATATGGTTATTTCACTTAGAAAAGATAGACAAGTTGGACCTGGTTTCTCTATAATTTTTTTTTTTTTTATAATTTCATACAATACCCATTCTGATTAATATCACATGTCACTAAATATAATATACGGATTATATTAATCTTGCTAAACTAAATTTTTAACCATGGTTAGAAAATATTAAATATCAAAATCTAACTACCATATTTAGTTAGCAAAATCTAATCTAATCTCTTCTCAAATTAATGACTAGCTGCATTATGCTGTCCAACTCATACATTTTTTGCGCCAAGAATTTTTAGTTGTCCACTTTTTATGAAAATTAGTTTAGTGTCTAGTGTGAAAGAAAAATGAAGCCACGTTTTAGGGCTATAGTCTTTAAAGTCTCTAGAAAGTTGGACAAAACAAAAAATGTAGCCATTAGAAAAAAAAGAAAAAGAAAATTAGACATATGATATTTGCTCCAACTTGTCTAATGAAGCTTCAAAAAGCCTTACGAATTCGACTCATCATTTCAAAGAGAAAGCAATAAAGACCAAAAAAATACATATATATTTATATATCGTTTAACCATTAACGTTATTTTTTTTATTTTCTTAATCAGAACACACTTCAACACTATAAAGCAACTATTTTTGATCTTGCTCTTGTGAAGTTGGAGTAGAAAAGTAGTATGTGTTGCTCTTATTTTTTTTCTTCTTTTTGGAATCGTTCTTCTTATGCAGGAATAGTTTATTTTATTTTATTTTTAGAATCATGTACTTCTATATTTGTTTTGCTAACTAAATATGGTAGTTAGATTTTGGTATTTAATATTTTTTAATCATGGTTGAAAATCTAGTTTAGCAAGATTAATATAATCCGTATATCATATTTAGTGACACATAGCATTAATCAGAATAGATATTGCGTGAAATTGTAGATAAAAGAATTGTAGAGAAGCCAAATTTCTAGTTCATTTAGTTGGCGGCATAATAAATCACAGCAGAACATATCATATACAAAAGATAATGCGATCGGAATATATTCAACATGCCAAAGCAAGCTATCCTATCGGCCTGAAAATACTGAAAATTGTTTCTCAAAATCTTTTTTTTTCAGCCAAATGAAATTTATTCATGTTGAACTACATCATGGGTTTTGGAGAGGAATCTTTGTGTAATAGTAAAGTTGTTATTGTGTGTCTTGAAATCTATTAATTTGAAGTATCACAAGGTAAAATTTCCGATTCTCTTACCGAGTCTTACACCACTAAATTGACGGAGAATTTCCAAATAATACCAGAAAATAGTAGAAAGGAAACAAGAATAATCATCTTATCAAGTTGCGATTGAGATTATGAAATTATAGTTAAGAGAATGAGTAACAATTAAAATTAATAAAGAAAGAATGTATTATTTGTGAGAAGGAAATGTACATGTTAATGTACCATTCAATTAGATGGAAGAGGTATTATCAACAAAACATAATGTACAACTAGTATATCGCTCTCATTACAAAAGTACATTTTGTTTTGGCCCCAGGGGCATGGTTCAGCTGTGAGGTTACGGGGATTGACACTTTCCATTGTTCTAAATTCTCATTTTTTACTGACTTGGTGTATGTGTGGATGGTACTGCTACACTCAAAGGTTTACTAGTTTATGGTTGTAATCGAAAGCTGAGTCACAAATTTAATATTAAAGGAGTCAAGATTTAAATAAAAAGATTGATGACAAGAAAAAAAAAATAAGGGGACAATATTCTTTTTCTTTTTATTAATTTTAAATTCATCGCATTCCCTCAACTTATAAATTTGAAATCCAAGTCCTTGTTAATAAAAACAAATCATACTGTTCTCTTTTCATTTGATGGATTTGCTCCCTAGTACATGTTGGCATTTCTGTGTTGACTATTGCATGTATAATATCAATCTTGAATTAACAACAATTCTATGTGTAATTACTCAAGGGACAAAATTAAAAAATTCCCACTTTACTTTTAACCTTGTCAAAAGGACATGAAACAAAGTAGCTAATTCGGTGGCTCGAAACAAGAAAAAAGATATTTTACCAATTGATTGGTGTAGTAACATATCAGACGATTTATATTATCTATTGACAGCTGATCTTGTGGTCTCTGCGAGAGTTTCATATATCAAATTATCCTAAACTACATCGTGGATTTCTAGTCTGTTAAACTTGAGATGCTCATAATTTAAATCTTTACTAACCTTCAAATTGTTAATGAACGAAATGGAACCAAGACTACCTCTGAATTTACATCAAGATTTCTGTTGAAGAGTGTTGGATATACACTTATTTTACATCGAAAAATCAAAAATTTTAAAACCACTTTATAAAATCTTGGATTAGTTTACCTTACACTAAATGGTTTTAGGATGAAACATCAATTATCTTAATATGGCCTAGGCCCTTAGTCCAGTTACATCCATCGATCCACATGCTAGACACTTTATCCACCACGTGTGAGTTATATCCAATCCACGTGTGACTCATCTTCTCTCAAAAAATTAAGTGACACATGAGGGGGGCGTATTAAAATGTACAATTCCCTCCTGTATGAAAAAATCATAAAATTCAAAATCACCTTATAAGATTTTGGACTACTCCACTTAATATCAATTGATTTTAGAATGAAACCTCATAATTCTTAATATGGTATTAGACCATCTTATAAGATTTTGGGCTACTCTATTTAACACCAATTAATTTTAGAATGAAATCTCATGATTCTTAATAAGGTATCTGACCACTTTACGTGTGTCAATCTTCTTCTTCGTGTCCATGTGTGACCCATCTCAAAATTAGATTACAATTGTATTCAATCTTTTACGTGTGTCCTACATCTGTTCAAACTTATATGTATGTATTCACCACATATATTCAATCTTTTACGAGTGACTCCTCTCAAATCAGGTCACACGTAAAGAGTAGTGTTAAAATATATACTTATCCCATATTAAAAAATTAAAAAATTTAATATTACCTTATAAGATTTTGAACAAACAAGTTTGATTTAAAACTGAATAGACAAAAAATGGAAAATACACTTTTATATGATCTTTAGATCGACAAGGAAAGCTAGAGCTTCACGGTTCCCGTTTGAACAGTAAACTACCAGTTATTTGACGATATCTACAGCGCAATTAATGACGCGCATCATCCGGAACATTGAGCAAAGTTGGTTGTTTTTGAATCTGCCAATTAGGTTCTCAGACAATGAATAGAATCTATTGGCGATTGCATCAAATCTATTTACTTTGGCCGTAAAGTGCTCTTTCCAATTCTCGCCATGACCTTCACATTTCTTCTAAAACAAATTACGGTTTTTCTTTTTTCTTTTTATCAAAAACCCGAATTTAACTTCTTCCATTAAAGTGCAGAACAGATTAAGAGAAATGCAGAATGTTAATGGGCAAAATACCTGTTAAAATCTATTAACCTGAATTCAAATCCTTTTAAATTATTTTTCTTCAAATCTGTAGCGGATACTCGATGGGTTTAAATTTTACTAATTACCAAACATTAGCTTGATAAGAACTTAGTAACCTGCGGGTAGCTGACCCTACTCGTTAATAAATAAATAAATAAATAAATAAATATATATATATATATATATATTTTTTAAGCCTAAAACTGTTTTTAAAGCAACTAAAACAAGTAAACATTTAAAATTCAAATTAAAAAAAAATTAAATGTTAAGAAGACGTACAAAATAAAATGAAAAAAATAATAAAAAAGATGTTAAAATCCAAAACAAACAACATAATATTGGATCTATCTGTAAATAAATGACCAATCTCAATAAAATAAAATAAAAGATTAATTTTTTTGTCCATAAATAAGCTTAAATCAATCTAAACATAAGAAGCATTCAACAAAATCTTTTTATTGGGACGTTATCATACTTTCATAAAATAATATAAAATACTGTTACATTTTGTACTATATATATATATATATATATATATATATATATATCTATATAAACATATAAATGTTTTTATTAATATATTTTTTACTAAATTAATAATCGAATTTTCACCCTTCAAATTTTTTTAATTACTATTACCAAATCTTATTAAACTATGTGTCAGTATCCACTTATAAAAATCAAACCTTAATAGATATTAGTTTTATAAATGACTTTATAATCAGGTTGGATGCCATCAGATTTGAGTCTAAGTACTACCCATAGAAATGTCAGACACCACTCATTTTTTATCACACATTTATCATCTTTTATGTGCAATTTTTTTTTTTTTTTTGGGTATAATGTGCATGTCTAGTTATAATTTTTTGTATTTATCTTTTCTCTTTTAACATATTAATTAAGAAGTATACATATAAGAGATTATAAATAAATGATGAAAAAGATGTGATATCTGAGAATATTTATAGATTAAACAGAACGTTTCTATCTTGTCAAAGACAGTAAAGTTAACGGCCTGAAAAGAAGCCCTACGAAACTCAGAGGGAAAACACGTGGAAAGAAGTAAAAATTCAACATACATGTGATAGATGCTACAATTAGGAGCCCCACAATGAACGTTCAAAGATGATAAGCAATCACCGAGAATTGCTGATATAATTTACTTTACAAAAGCTCCCTTTTCAGCCAATGAATCGCCAACACAAAGCTTGTCTGACCATTAAAATACTCTAAGGTGAACGCCCTTTACGAACATCACGGTCATTGTTCATTGCATCAATCGATGAATATTCACATGGGATTAAATTAAGTATTTGACTTATAAGACCGGCTAATATATTGCTTCACATGGCCCCCACTACCACGCAAGCAAGCAATTGAAAATTTAGCAATCGATACCATTTTTCTTCTCAAGAGTGGATTTTAGTTTCCTATCGAATTGAATTTTATAGAAGACTTCAGTACAAAGGTGCTAACTGATTTGAGCTTTGCTATCGAAGATTTCATGGAGGATAGACTAAGACACTTTCAGTTGGGATATTTCATTTTGGGTCTCTTTGCCTTAGTTTTCTATCTTTTTTATAATGACAATACTGTTTGAATGGCATTTGTTTCTTTTGCTTTTTCTCTATCGTTGTTGACTAGAATACTCTTTGTTCTTTCATGTTTTATCTTTTGTATAGGGGTTTCGATTCATTTCTCTTTGATGTAATGGTCTTTCGATCCATCTTAGTAATTTTATTTTTTTTAATATTGATATTTTTTACTCACTGATTTAACCAAAAGAAAAAATAATTTAATAGAAGAAAAAGAAAATTGAACTTTTTATACCACAAAAATATTCTTGCAGTTTTAACTTTATTTTTAAAACGCCCTTTTAAATAAAAGATTATTTATATGCATCAAATACTTTCTCGTTAGGGGTACTTAAATAATTATTCATTGAAATTAATATTCTTTCTTCTCTTTTCCTTCACTAATCCAAATAAAAAATTATAAATTTCTTTTATTAAATTTTTGCAACGAAACGGGAGAACCAATTTCTTCTTCTTTCCTTTCCTTTATTATGTTTTCTTGTACCTTACTTTGCTTTCCTTTTTCTTGTGCAATCCAAACGTAGTGGAAGTTTTGGGTAACAATGACAGACCCAAGCAGCCGGGGTTAGGGGGTGCATGTAGTGCATACCTGGTCATAAGTTAATAACTTGGAGTTGGAAACTTATCTATGCATAATCTATTTAAAAAATATTATAGCAATTATGAAGAAATAAGCACTAAAACACATAACAATTATAGCAATTACAAACATATAAGCACTAAAATATATACGAAGTGTTTGTAAATAGAAAAAGTACATCTTATATCGTTTCTCGGGGTGATTCATATTTTAAGATACATCCAATGACTTCCAATCTCAAGATTAAACAATGGGGAACTTTGTAGATTGTGGAACTTAAATGAGCTTATGAGTTGAGTTTCAAGAGTTTTTTGTTTTCGTAAAATTGGTCACATTTGTAAATGGCTTCACCACGTGTTTTTGTGAAATGAAATGATCTCTTGCTGATTAAGCAAAAAATATATATATATATTAATTAACTATTTTGTGAACATATTGTAAGTTTAAACCAATATAACTAATTCTCATTGTCTTTTTGTCTATCTTTTTATTTCATAAAACACAAATTAACCAAGTCTTACAAGATTATATTTGTTTGTATAAAATTTTCTTTTCTAATTTTCTCTCTATAAACATTTTACTAAATACAAATATAGTAGTCAATCATCATCATCAATAATCAATTTCACTCTTTTGACTCAACAAAACCAAAGAAGGAAAAAAAAAAAAATACATCAGTTGTAGGTGCGAAGTGGCGGGAATGGAGTAAGGGAAAAGGAGATGAAAAGTGTTGGATTTTTTTTCTTTTTTAAGTATTGGATAAAAAGTATACTTTTGGCCTTGGATGAAATGTTAACTTTTTTTAATGATTTTGTGCATATAGATCAACAACTATCAGCTAGCTCTTTTTTTTTTCTTTCTTAAATATAATAATAATAAATTACAAATATACCACTCATTAGTGAAGGGTAAACCAGGGAGTGCATGTGCACCCCCTCGTGCATGAGTCAGTCCACCCCTAATGGATGACTATGATCTTCAATTATAGTGTATTGACCAACACAATGTTGATTTTCCTATTCCATTTGACGTTGGCACATAAATTATCTTCAACAATAGTGCCAAGCATTGAAGTAGACGATTTCGTGAGTCAAACAATTTTACTGCTCAATGTTTGTTAATGCCAACAATTACACAATGATATCTCGAGTGATGTATATGCCATTGTAAGGGATGAATCATCTTCAAGCAAATATTTATCATTTGCTATGAATAGAAACTAGAAAGTGAAACTATAGTAGCCTTTCATCTTTTATTAACACATTCAATGCAAATTGCATATTTTTCATGATGTCATATTCACAATCTTTAAAAATTTGTTGTTGCCTAAAAGATGCATTCCCAGATAAATTATATTTACTCCAGTTAGTATAAGTAGCAACAGCCAAACGAAGCATGTTATTCTTGAGTTCAGTGCCGGTCACCAGAATACTTTTGTTAGTAAAAACCTGAATTCCTTTAAAAATGGATTGGTTGTCCTTTAAAAGATCACTTGACAGGAAAAACCTGAATTCCTTGTTTGTGCTATTGTTAACATAGTTAAGAAATTCAAATGTTGTTTTTGAGTATTTGAAAGGACTTATTTATAATGAATTGAATCTTAAATTTAGAGATTGATTTTTTTTTTTATGTCGTAAAAATTCAGTTGGCGGAACCTAATTATCTGTTGAGTTTAGCGAAACTCAATAACCAACTAATAAATCCATGCTGTAACTGTACCATAACTACATAAATATATCATATATCGCCATTAGATTTCTTTGATAACGTTATATGATAGGAGAAGATCGAAATCCATTTACTAGGAACCAATTGCTAAATGGATTTCGATCTTCTCCTATCATATAACGTTATCAAAGAAATCTAATGGCGATGTATGATATATTTATGTAGTTATGGTACAGTTATAGCAGGGATTTATTAGTTGGTTATCGAGTTTCGCTGAACTCAACAGATAGTTAGGTTCTGCCAATTGAATTTTCACGACATAAAAAAAAAAAAAAATCAATCTCTAAATTTAAGATTCGATTCATTATAAATAAGTCCTTTCAAATACTCAAAAACAACATTTGAATCTCTTAACTATGTTAACAATAGCACAAACAAGGAATTCAGGTTTTTTCTGTCAGGTGATCTTTTAAAGGACAACCAATCCATTTTTAAATTCTCAAGTGGATGAAGTCTTCAGTTTGAGAGCTCGCCAAAATTATTTAGCAACTGTACTTAATCTAGCCAAAACACCTTAGAGTTTTAAGTAATTGTTTCATCGAGGCCATGATCAATAGTCCAATATTCATCTAGTTGACATTAAGGGAAGTTTCTAAATCATTTAATTTTATGTTGTTTCCAGCACTAGTTTTGATCTTGAAGAATGAATGAGTACTATGTAAGAGAAAATGTCTAAAGAGGCAATTCTGCTTTTCCTTTTGAATCCTTGGAGCGCATGGAACAGGCTAACAAACCCTCTCTTAAGCATAAAACATTGTTATACTCCTCAATGTAATATGTTATAAGCTTAATGTTACAGCAATGGCAAAAAAACCAGTATGATGGTTTCCTTATTGTTGGAAAATGAGAAACCAGACTGTGGAACAGAAGTAATTGTGCGGAACGCGTGTGCACCTCATAAAACACCATCACCCAATATATAGCACGTGCAATGTTGGAAATTAAACATGAATTTTGGGTCTTTTAGCTTTAATCATAATTCATTTGGTCGATAGCATAGGCCCAATCGTGACCCCAAGCTCTAACATATTTGAAAGAAAATATATGGAGATAGATATGTAGAAAAGACCTACTAGAAAAAATTTATTCAAATTTTTTTTAATGAATATCTAGTTGCCTGTGTGGAAGAAACCTGACTTTAGGAAAAAAAAATCCTAGAAATATTTATTAAATTATCTATAATTAATTTTACTTTATAGAGATATTTGTGGTGTACAAGAGTCCTTCAAGGCCCACACATATATATAGAGACCTCCAAGCATTTTGTATCAAGTAAAGTTGTAATCTCCTTTCCAATACAAATGCTCTATTTGGCTTAATTGTGAAAACTTTTAATTTATAAAGCTCTTAGTACAGCTTTGGTTATAAGTGTTGTTAAACAAAAATCGTTAGTTGTTTGACTAATGTCTAGCAATGTTGAACTTTTAGAAATTTTGAGGGCAATGTTGGATTTTGAAAAATATGGAGGGTATATTTGAGAAAGAAAAATAAAAAATAGCTTCTTGTATTCTATAAAACCTGCTTTGCAAATTTTTTATTTTTTATTTGAAAAGCTCCAATTTGGAGTTTCTTATTTTTCAACTTCAATTTTTACCTAAAAGCACTTTCAAAAACACATCAAACAGGTTAATCTCAACTTTAAACTTATAGGAAGTACTTTTGAATGTAAAAAACTAAGTCAAACAAAGCCAAAGTTTCTCCAGTCTTATAAATTCCCCTCAACCTTTGAAATACTACCTATGAGTAATTTTCACTAAAAAATTATAGCCTACATCAATAAAGTGGTATTAGAGTTTTGATTTGTGGCAACATTAATTGGAACATTGACATTTTCAAAGCTTTCTTAAGACAACTATCGAAGGTGGAATATCTAAATAAAAACATATCTTAACTACAAGAAAAAGTGTTAAAAACAAGATTTCGTCTCTATTCCGTCACCAAAAAAGTGACAAAAATTTTGATGCATGAATAGTGATAATTTGGAGACGACTTAGGTACGTCGTCTCCAAACCATCTCCAAATGGTGATGATTTGAAGACGGTGCGATAAGTCGTCTCCAAATAGTCGCCAACATGAGACAGTTTGGACATGACTTATCTATGTCGTCTCCAAATCATCTCTTGTTGGTGACTATTTGGAGACGACTCTCCAAACCGTCTCCAATTGGAGACAAAATGGAGATGGACATGAAAAGCTTTAAGTTTTTCATCTCTATTTCGTCTCTGCGCCGAGACGAATTCGAGACGGACAAAGTATGTTGTCTCCAATTCGTCCCCCGAATGAGACGATTTGGAGATGAAAAATGACTATCGTCTCCAATTCGTTTGTGTGTAGAGACAAAAAGGAGACAACATGGTTGAATATATGATTTTCCGTCTCCGTAGTGAGACGAATTGGAGACGGACAAAGCATGTTAAATAGTAATTACGTTAATTTTGATAATTACTAATTAAATAAATTAATAATTTATTTTAAATAAGTAAATAATTAAATAATCTAATAATGATAGTTAAATTAAAAATGATATTTACTAATTAATAATTTATTTTAAATTAATAATTATTATCAATTAAATTATCATTAATAATTTACTATAAACTTGTAATTAAATTTTGGAAACGAAATGGAGACAAACCCAATTTTGGAGATGAACACAAGGGCCCGTCTCCAAACTTGGAGACGGAACTTTGGGTCCGTCTCCAAAAATGTATATATATATATATATATATATATATATATATATATATATATATATATTTTTTTTTTTTTTTTGAAGTTTTCCCCTAAAGATTTTTAGGAAAAAATTCAAACAAATAAAAAAAGTTGCCAAAGGTCCATCTCTACCCCGTCTCCAAAAATATATAATTTTTTTTGTTTAAAATTCCCCTCAAAAAAATTTTGGGAGGAAATTCAAACAAATTAAACCAAAAGTGCCAAGGGTCCGTCTCCAATTTTGGAGACGGAATGGAGACGGACCTTGATTTATATATATATAAAATGTGCCAAGTCCTTATTAAAGGACTTGGTACATGGTTCAAGTGGCTGGAATTTCCAGCCACTTGAACCATTTTTGAATTTTCCCCCCAAAACAATCTTTTGGGGGAAAATTCAAGCAAAAATAATAATTTATACATAACCCACCTCCCCTCCCCTTTTACTCTTACCTTATACTTCCAAGAGGTCACTTACTTTTGACCTCATTTTAAGGTGATTCATTTTTTTACTTGTATTTAAATGTTTAATTTTATTTTGGTTTATTTCATTATATATATGTTTGTATATAATGCCAATTATATGTATATGTATTATGATTTTAGAAATTTTTTTGCTTTTACGTTTTTTGGGATTATATATGTATTATGTATATATGTCATAAATATGTATGTATAAATAATAGAGAAGGTAAATATATATAATTTTGGTAGTTTTTTTAAGATTTTAACCCTTTTTTTTAAAAAAAAAAAATCAGCTTTATTTGATGTTTTTTTTCTTCATATTTGTGTGTGTATATATATATATATATATATATATATTTAATTTCAATTTTTATAGCAAATTTGACATAATCAGAATTTATAACTTTTTTATTTTATATTATTTAAAAAAAATTAAAAATGGGACGAAAATGAGATGAAATGTTAGGGAGACGAAATGTAAAGGGATATGGAAAGTTGACGAAATGTGAGGGAAACGAATTGAAGATGATTTTCTTATGGAGACGAACATCATTTGCTACGAAACGGGGACGAAATATCTTTTCGTCTCAATTTGAAATGAAATTCAAAATTTACGACGATTTGAGAGGCCATGGCCGAGTTTCGTCTCCGTTCCGTCTCTATTTCCGAAATTTATTGTAGTGCTTGATGGACAAGATGCAAAAGATATTGTAGAGGAAGGATATATAAACACAATCAATCTTTTCTATGCTAAAACAAAAGCTTTGAAAGATGCAAAGGTGAAGAAAAAAAGAGTCAAAATCATCCAAGAAAGAGTGGATGATACCATGTTTGCAAGATAGCTCAAGCTTCAATTGCCAAGAAAGAATGAGAGATTCTTGAAAAAGCATATAAGGGAATTGATAAGGTAAATAAAGTTTGTCCAAATTAACTCTTAGAGGTGAATTTTAAAATTTGAGATTGAAGAATTTCAATCAATAGTAAATCAATTTGAAAGAAATGATCAAAGAATGAGTGAATTGAAAAACATTATCAATCATGATGTCAAAATTTGATTATGTGGCTATAGCAATTGAAGAATATAGTAATATAAAGACAATGATTGTTGATGAACTCTTTAGTATAGTTATAAGTCCATGAAGAAAAATGAAAAGAGAGTTAAGAGTCACTAGGAAAAGGTCTTCAAGTCAAACTCAAGCTCAATAAAGAAGATAGAGATTTTGTGATATAAGAGAGTTACCATTAAAAATTTAAAAAGAGGTATAAGTAGCAAAGGAAACTGATGTTTGAAGACGACAATCAGATGTGTTAAATTCTGAAGAAGTAATCCAAGCACATTAGTTGTAGTACACCTTTGCAAGCTGATGGAAGGGAGACCACCTGAAGCTTGTCATGCAAGAGTGCAAACTTGGACGATAAAGTTTCTTTGTGGAGATGTCAGTGAGTTGTTCATTAATTTTGATGTATTATAATTGGAAGGTTGGACGATAAAGTTTCTCAGAGGGTTGGGATATATTTCCAATTATAGTAATTAACATTACATTCAACAATCAAGTAATCTCATTTTTGTATTGATTGAGATTATTGTCTTCATCATTTTAGCATTGTAGTAAAATATATCTATTAATTCTTCCCAAGCACTAAGTTGAATATGAGGAAATAAGATGGATTCAATTGAATACAAATATGATATGTAATCAATATATTCTGAAAAGGTTCTTTACATTTCAAGTATTTGAAGACCAATAATTAATTTCCATTTTTATGTGAATCCATAGCATTAGAAAGATTAACAAAGAATAATGATATATATATCATCATGCTTTCCATCACATTTTTATCACATCCTGTGCCTACATGACATGCCAACTAAACTATTTTATTCTCTCTTTCTTCGTTTTAATTCTTTTATCTCTCTCAATTGCTTTTTCTCTCTTTAAATTACTTAAAATACGTTTTTTTTTTTGTTTAACCATATCTGATACCATGAAGGGGAAAAATATTTCCTTATATTAATTTGATTTCATTGTTACAATAGTATATATAGAAAATATTACATGTGGAAGACATTGAGATTTTGTAAATGATTTGGGTAGATAAAGATTGCAGCAAAATAAATTCAAACTACAACAAAACTATAACAAACAATTCAAAAAATAATGTGATTCTAAGTTATCTATTATCAATATCAGACCCCTTGACCAAAAGAAAAAATCATATTAGGCCTAAATATTGAAAAACAACAATAAATCAATTAGTCAAGAGAAGAGAACCAATTTTAAGTAGTTTTTATTCTTTCGTATTTTGCGTCATTCTCATTGAAGAATTACTACTAATTTTATTGAGGTTGCGAGTTTGAGTCTCGTTAGTTATCTTGTACGGCCTTAGGACTCCCCTAAATAAAAAAATGAAGATAATTTGAAGTATTTATAGATGTTTGTTTCTTTCTCACTTTCTAAAAATACCCTAACAAACTAGGTGTAATTTATAATTTCTCATATTTTGATCGCTGGGGCCAAAATAGGAAGGAAATAAAAATACTCTGAAGTACGTGTTGTAGGTCAATTTGGTCTTACCCGTAACAGAGCTTAGCACAATTCAGACCATGTCTGGATACGGAGCTCGTCCCGAACCTGGCCACCTACCATGTTGGGTCGAACCTATTTAGGGGCATGGGTAAGTAGGTTACTTCTTAACTAGGACTATCGTATTTGATAATGCATGAGCTTCACATCTTCCAATTTTATTAAGCTTCACGGATTTGTCTTTCTACAACCAAACTTTACAACGACTTTTGTTGCTAATGTTCCGTGGATGTCTTCATAAGTAACATTATTAACCTTACACCTGAGAACTGTGATATATATAATAGGATAGAGAATTAAAAAAAAGTCAAATTCTAACTAAATTTATGATATTCTTGTAATATTCAAGGAAAGTGTTAAGATATGATTTTAACCAAAGTGTTTTTTTCGGCTGTGTTTTAGCAAAAATTGTGGATATTGTGTGTGGAAGTTTGAGATTGCAGGAATCTATAAAGAGGTCACGCTCAAGAAGTATTCGAGTTCTGAAGAGTTCTAATGCTAGAAATATTCTTGAAGAGCCCAAGTTATTGTAAAGAAGTTCTACAATCTTGGAGATAAAGTGATAATATGATATAGGTCAAGTTATCAAGAACTCTTGAGCTAAATCGATAATCTTGAAGACTCTTCTACTTGTACTCAACATCCCCAGCAAATCCTTCAACTAGGCATGCCAATTCCCAGTTAAAAGGGAACGAAGACAGTGAGCAGGAAAGATAGATAAGTAGCAAAAATCGTGAGTTAATGAGAGGTTGTCTGTGTTTAGTCGTGTTGCAACATACCGTGTAATAGAGAGTACTGATGTTCTAGATAGTGTTGCAACACAGTCTGTTTTAAATCAAATGTATTGACCAATCCATCTAGAGTTTCAAGACTCTTTTTATGTATTTTTGTATTCGTTCTTCGGGATAAAAGGGTGTGTTCTCAGGAGAGAGCATTATAAGTCGAGGGGAGCTCGACAAACTAGAGAATCTACTAAGAGAGTCTTACACCTAGGCGACAAAGGTTAAGAGGGGAGTTTTCAATTGCGTAAGTTTCTATTAGTGTCTGTAATCTCTTGAAACTTAGTGGATTGGTTTGTGGGCTAGGGAATGGCCACGTGAACGTAGATCAAGTTGGTTGAACCACGTTAAAATTTCTGTGTTTTTACATTTGTTGCAACAAAGTTTTTTTTTCCTGCATATTTACTTAGTTTATTTGATTACCAAATTGATTAAGGGGCTAGAAACTCACAAGTTGTATCAAGAGCAGGTTACTGAACTAACTCAGTTAGATCTTTGGGAAAGTTTCTTTTTCTAGCTATTTTTGCAGGTATGGACACAGTTCGTGATAAAAGTTTGATTAACAAACCCCCATAACTGGATGGATCAAACTACTCATATTGGAAGGCTTAGATGATAACATTTATCAAATCCATTGATGAAAGAGCTTGGAGGGCAGTTGTCGTAGGATGGATGCATCCTACAATGAAAAATGATGAAGGAGTTGATGTGCTAAAACCTGAGGATCAGTGGACAGCAAATGAAGATTGGTTGGCCAACAATAATTCCAAGGCTTTAAATGCGATTTTTAATGCAGTTGATCTAAATTAATTTAAATTGATCTCAACTTGTGAAACTACCAAGGATGCTTGGACTGTCTTACAAACTGCATATGAAGGAACCACAGCGGTCAAAGTGTCCAAACTTCAAATCCTTGCAATAGGATTTGAAGAATTGAAGATGTAAGATGATGAAACCATAGCTGATCTCAATGGAAAATTGTGTGACATTGACATTGCAAATGAGGCGTTTGTACTAGGTGAAAAAAACTCAGATTCAAAGCTTGTGATAAAGGTTTTACGATCACTTCCTGAAAGATTTGCCATCAAGGTTGCTGCCATTGAAGAAGAAAAAATTGTTGATGACATGAAGTTGGATGAACTAATGGGTTCACTCCAAACATTTGAGATAAAGTTCAAACAAAAGAGAAAAACATTGCATTTCAAGTAGAAGTCCAAAATCAAGGTGATGAAATCTCTCACGATGACGATGATGTAGAGATTATTGAATCATTAGCATTGCTTACAAAGAATTTTAATAAATTACTAAATAAGTGGAGAAAACAAAGAAGTGGATCAAGGCCAGTCGTGTTTAGGAAGTAGTTTGTTGCAGCAAATCCAGAAACATTCAGAAGGTAGAATGGAATAACGTTCGAGGAGAAAAAGAAAAATAAAGGTATTTAGTGCAGGGAGTGCAAAGGCTTTGTTCATATATAGACTGAATGTGCAAATACCTTGAAAAAAAAAGAACAAGGCCATGAACACCACCTGGAGTGATGAAGATTCAATTGATGTTTTAGAAGGTGATGAGGATACACTAGTAACTATGTGGCATTCGCCGTTACAACAGGACAAGACAATAGAAAATCAGGTTCAACAGATGTTGCACCATCTGTTACAACATCGATCATAGCTGAACATGTACTTTCATATGATAGCAGCATGAATTCAGAATTCGGTAGCGATAATGAGCTAGATGAGGAAGGAATTATGAAAGCGTATAAGGAGATGTACTAAAAATGGCTGATTGTATGCAAGAAGAATCAAGAGTTAGAAGAAAAGATCAATGAGGTGGAGGAACAAAAAACTGAATTATCAAAATATGTGAGAAATCATCAGATTCAAGCAGCCAAGAGTCAATTGAAAATTGAAGAGTTGCAACAGGTATTGAGACAAACTCAGCGAAATGTGAAGATGCTAAATTCAGGAACTTTGAAGCTTGATCATATGCTGTCAATTCAAAAGCCAAATAGAGATCATACTGGACTTGGTTACCAAAGAAGTACATCAACTGGCAAAACTGTCTTTGTCAAAGAAACTGAGGAATCGAAGCTAGAACCGATTGTTGCAACATTGCCTGCGACAAGGGAGAAAAATTTAGAAGGTAAGCGAAGGAGGTCTGTCCCAATTTGTCATTATTGCGGTATTCTTGGACACATCAGACCACGATGCTATAGGTATATGGATGATCTGAAAAGAGGTATGTTTGTCAATTCTTTCTTTTATGGTAAGCCTAGGAATTCACCAAAAATAAGGATTGATTTGTCAAGGCAAAACTTGAAACAAATATGGGTAAGAAAAACTGTACACACTTGTCTAGTTGCTTACACCTCGTTGCAAGCTTGTACCACTAACTCGTGGTATTTTGATAGTGGTTGTTCTAGACATATGATAGGTGATTGTGGTATGTTGATGAACTATCAAAGATGTTTAGAAGGGCAAGTGACTTTTGGTGATGGTGAGAAAGGTCGAGTCCTTGGAAAATGGACTCTTGCTGTTGAAGGTCTTCCAAGATTAAAGAAGGTTCTTCATGTTGAAGGGTTGAAAGCCAATCTCATAAGCATCAGTCAATTGTGTGATCAAGAGTTGTTTGTTAAGTTCACCAAGGATGTGTGTCAAGTGTTTGATAAATCTAACAATTGTGTTCTTGTAGGAACTAGATCGACAGACAATTGTTACATGTTAACCTCACCATGTGCACAAACTATGTTGTGTCAGACTAATGTACTTGATAATGCTGAAATATGGCACCAAAAGTTAGACCATTTAAATTATAAAATGCTTAACAAGATTGTTAACACATGAGCAGTGCGAGGTATTCCAAAATTGAATTGTAAGAAATTCAAGGTGTGCGGACCATGCCAAATTGGTAAGTAGGTAAGGGCAACACATAAAATGTTACGACATATCTCTACCAAAAATCTTTTGGAACTGTTACATATGGATCTTATGGGTCCAATGCAAACTGAGAGTATTGGTGGAAAAATGTATATTTTTGTATATGTTGATGACTTCTCCAAATTTACTTGGGTCAATTTTATTAGAGAAAAATCTAACACATTTGATGCATTCAAAAAATTGTGCTTAATGTTGAAAATAGAGAAAGGTTGCAACATAGGAAAAATTGTCAGGATAAAAAGTAATCATGGTAGGGAATTTGAAAATTTTACTTTTTCTGAATTCTGTACTGAACAAGGTATAACACATGAGTTTTCAGCACCAAAAACACCACAACAAAATGGTGTAGTTGAAAGAAAGAATGGGGTGCTCTAGGAGATGGCTCGAGTCATGCTAAATGAAAATAATATTTTATATAGGTTTTGGGCTGAAACAATTAATACAACATGTCACACAATAAATCGAGTTTATCTTAGATCAAGTACATGCAAAACCCCATTTGAAATCTGGAAAGGAATGAAATCATCACTCAGTTACTTTCATGTTTTTGGAAATGTGTGCTATATTCTAAATGATAGAGAGCAAAGAGGAAAGTTTGATGCAAAAAGTGAGAAAGGTATATTTCTTGGATATGCCAAAAATAGTCAAGCTTTTAGAGTGTTTAATTTGGGCACTAGAACGATTATGGAATTTGCTAATGTTGTGATTGATGATGTCAGACAGGTTGAAATAGATGTAGCAGAGGATGATGTCAATAGTTTGGAAACCAATCCTAGTGCAAACAATGTCGTAACAACTGGAAATGATGTTTCTAGCACTGATGCAACAGAAGGTGCAACAAAACTGGAAAATCAGAAACTATTGGGAGCAGTAATTTGCAGTTAGAAGCATAGGAACCACTTGCTCATGTTCACAAGAATCACTCAGCAGAAGATGTTATTGGCTCTATTCAGGAAGGGGTCAAAACCCGAGGTAAGCCTAAAATGAACTATAGGGAAATGGTCAGGTATGTATGCTTCACCTCTTAGTTTGAACCAAAAAATGTCAAAGAGGCTTTAGAAGATGAATGTTAGGTTAATGCCATGTAGAAAGAATTAAACCAATTTGTTAGAAATGATGTATGGACATTAGTACCTAGGCCTAATGACACAAATATGATAGGGACAAAATGGATTTTCAACAATAAAACTGATAAATGTGGCAACGTATCGAGAAACAAAGCCAGGTTAGTTGCCCAAGGGTATACTCAAGTAGAAGGTGTGGACTTTGATGAGACTTTTGCCCCAATAGCAAGACTTGAATCTATTAGATTATTGTTGTCCATAGAATGCATGTTAGGCATAAGGCTTTACCAAATGGATACGAAGAGTGCATTTTTAAATGGTATTCTAAATGAAGAAGCTTATGTTGAACAACCAAAAGGCTTTGAAGATCTACACTACCCCACATATCTGTATAAGCTGAAAAAGGCCTTGTATGGGCTGAAACAAGCCCTAAGAGCTTGGTATGAAATGTTAACCAAGTTCTTGCTTGAAAAAGGCTACAAGAGAGGGTGAGTTGATAAAACTTTTTTCATCAAGAAATTTGGCTCAGGTATTTTGATTGCACAGATTTATGTAGATGATATAGTGTTTAGTACAACATCGAAAAACAAGGCTGATGAATTTGTGAAACAAATGAAACATGAATTTGAAATGAGCATGGTGGGTGAATTAACTTATTTTCTGGGTTTGCAGGTTAAATAGAGTGAGAATGGTATCTTCATGTCACAAGAAAAATATGCAAAAAACTTGGTCAAAAAGTTTGGACTAGAATCAGCAAAGCATATGAGAACACCCATGAGAATAAATATTAAGCTAACCAAGAATGAAAATGAAAAATTTGTTGATGGGACTCTCTATAGGAACATAATAGGGAGCTTGTTGTATCTTACAGCAAGCAGACCTGATATTTGCTTTAGTGTAGGTGTGTGTGCTAGATATCAATCCAAACCAAAAGAGTCAGATTTAATTGCAGTTAAACACATTATTAGATATGTAAGTGGAACTGCAAATTATGGTATTTGGTACACAAATGATACTAATGCAAATCTTGCTGGTTTTAGTGATGCTGACTGAGTAGAAAATGCAGATGATAGGAATAGCACTACTGGAAGATGTTTCTATGTTGAAAACAACCTTGTGTCGTGATACAGTAAAAAACAAAATGCAATTTCTTTGTCAATTGCTAAGGTTGAGTACATAGCTACTGGAAGCTGTTGCACTCAACTGTTGTGGATGAAGCAAATGTTGGAAGATTATGGTATTAAACAGGGAGTCTTAACTGTATTCTGTGATAATACTAGTGCCATAAACATTTCCAAAAATCCTGTGCAACATTCACGAACTAAGCACATTGATATACAACATCATTTCATTTATGAGCTTGTTGAAACAAAAAAAGGTTGTTCTAGAATATGTTGCAACAGAACATCAGCTAGCAGACATTTTCACTAAGGCACTTACCTCTGTGAGATTTGAAGTTTTGAGAAAAAGTATTGGTATTTGTACCAATTAATGTTGGCACATGCATTGAAACATGAAAGTGATTAGTCTCAAGAGATGTGAAAGTTTAATAATTAAATCAACTTGAGATTTATTATTTGAACCATACTTCTTGTGCACACTATATTTGGATCTGATTAAGAAACTGATTTTAACGGTTTGCAAGTGTAGGAATTTGAACTTCCTAGTGACTCTAGATATTAAGATAAGTCTCTTTATCTATTCTTGTACTCTATTCACTCATAAAATATATATATATAAAATTAAAAAAACAAAAAAAAGTGGAGACTAGAAGAAACTACCTAGACCAAATTGAAGGTTCTAGAGTGAAAGCTACCAAGTCTAATATTTACTTGAAAGGAAAAAAAATAGTTGCAATGTGATTAGACGATCAGGTTGTTTTAAATTCTAAATCTTGCAAAGCCTCATTCTGAGGAATTTCAAGAAAGATCTTTATATAGCTTTCACACACACACATGGTTCAAGTTATAAATACTTGTGTGATTTAAGTATTGAATGAATCAAATTTCTTTTTGATGAAGTCGAAATTAATGTGGATTGCATGTGAATTTTTTTTTAGGAAATAAATCATAAATGAGAGTGCTCAAGTTTCTAAGTGTCTGATTGGTAAAATGTTGTTGCAACATGGACTGAGACAACCTACCCCACTAAACTTGTGCGTGGATAAAAGGGATAAAGAACAAAAAAAAAATATATAAAAACAAAAAGTAAGTCTTGTTTGGCACCAATTCTCGTAAAGAAAAAGGCGGTTGCATGTGTGCATGAGTAAGGTGAAGAGTTTTTGTTTATCAAAAAGATTTTGAGTTCCAATAAACTTGTATCTCATTGATTGCATATTACATCTAGGACTCTACCCATGACAAACCTCTATCCTCTATAAAGATTGTGTATTGCTTTTGTTTATATCTAAACTCAGCTTTTTCTCTCTATCTCTCACCCATTTGCCAACTCTTCATCTTCTTGAGATTATTGCTAAGGCTTTGTGTTCCAGGTTCTGTTTTTGAGAGCAAACATGGTGTCCACTCGTTCAGATGCAAGGCTTTGGAGTAGTAAAACACAACCAAGAGGTGCACCAAGAGGAGACCCAAGCATTCCGATCACCTTTGAAGAATCACCTTCTGCTACACCTTCTGTTACACCCACATGACCGTCGAGCTCTCAAGAAGCGCATGGACGTGATCAACTCTCATCATCTGGTGACTCTCATAACTCCTCAAATTCATCTCGTGGATCAGGGGAGGCTACCAAATTGCTAGAGAAAGGAACAACCATAGTTCTAGAACAGTGCCTGTAACACCCCGATCCCTCTTGAGACCGGAAGTTCTATTAATCAATCTAATCGCAACCCAATTCCAAACCCGAGCATAATATTTAGGAAAAACGGACGGAGTCTTTCCTATTTCTAGGCAAAATACAAACCCGCGATAGCATATAAGTGGACTAGTACCGTGTCCAATTATTCACAATTCCTCAAGGCCATCAAAGCCTCGATTCTCAACAATTAAACACAACAAGTATATATATATTTCCAAGTACCCAAACTAATCTAACTATTTTCATCCTTGACAGGTACATTCGTGCTTTCCATTCAAACAATATTAGCCTATTACATAAAACTTAAATGACCTTTCTTTATACATTGAATTTATACAACTCAAAATAATATATTTGCAAGCCACGCCATGTAGCACATTGACTCCCAAGCAAAGACAATCCACACAAACCCGAACATTCCTCCTAACACTGTAATACCTGAAATGTGGTGGTGAAGAGTGAGCATACACAACACGTATACTCATTGAGGGCGGAACAGATATCGAGGTGAAGTGAAAGAAGATCGTGCAATGCACATAAGACAATTAAGCAATATAACCGACAAGTAAAGCTATCAATATAAACAACAATACAATAAACAATTAATAAAAGCTTTAACACAACCATTCAAAGCTATACCACACTTTGAAGGCTATGGTTCACTCATACGAGCAATGTACCATTTCACGAGCGATATATCAATCTCGAGCTTGATGTTGACAACGATGACAATAAGCGCGCAACCACCTTATAACTTCCACTGGGTGTACTCTGAATGTACCCCGACACATCTACGACCCAAATCACCTAGGGCGGCATCCCTAGAGAGAATGGGAATAGGACACAGAGCTAGAGCAAACCAACCTTGGCAGCCCGAGACTGCCCAGAGAAGCCCATTACTCACGCGCCTAATACTATGCAATGTAATACGAGATACAAGCAATAAACGAGCGATAGCACGAAAGTGCAAATTTGTATCAACATTCAGTATATCAAGCACTTAAAATCAATACTAGCAATCTATTGACTTTTCAAGCATGATTATCATTAACATCAACAAGAACATCAATTAAACAAGTAATTAGCAGTTCAAACAAGAAAAACTACAAATAACACTATTCAATCTCTAAGCTCCAAAGGCAATTACGAGCAAACGAGCTACAGGATTGGGAAACCGTCTTACTACCCTCCTCCAGGTACTACAAGGCACGTTTCTATGGCACGAAACCTCACTTTCCCAACCGAAGCTCGAAAGTCCACCTACTGCGTTTGAACTATAGCTATGTTAACCGGACACTCAATCAACGCCACAACAGCTCCAAAAGTACTTCCATGCCCTCAATAACAAAACCCCCAACTCAATTCAAGCTCGGTCAACACTTGGTCAAACGGTCCCTTTACGTTTCTTTGTCTAATTTCTAATTTTAACAAAGGCCAGTCCATTTTTATTGCACATTTTATCTTTCTAACATTAATGGCACCTATCCAAATCAAGAAATCGCAATTCGGATAAAAAATCCAAAAATCTAGGGTTTTACTATTCAAAAATACTATTTATTGTACTTTCCCAATTTCAATTTGCGTTTCTAGTCGTAAAAATTACTAAATAGCTAACAAGCAATGCTTTATGATCCCTAAAGAGACAATTCCAAGCAATTCCAGGCATTATAACGCATTAAATATCAAATATAAGAAATTGAATCAAAAATCAAATTCGAATAAAAATGCACAAAACATGAAAACTCTCACAGAGATTGAAGGAGAGGACTCGCAAGAACCCTAGCCTTGATCCTCGCTCAATTTCACGAAGATTGGAGAAGAAAATGCAAAAGAATTTTTTTTTTCTTTTCTTTCCATGGAGTTTCGGCCATGGTGGCCTTTGCCTTATTTTTATTTTTTTTCTTTTCTTTTGTTTTATAAAATATGACAACTTAGGGGCAAAATGGTCAAAGGCAAAAAGCTTGGTCAAAATCAAGTTAAAAATGGTCAAATTAGCTTATTTTGATGGCATTTATTCTAGCTCAAGCTAAAACAGCACAATTAAATGAAAAACAACAAAAAACTAACTCAATTAAGCTAAAAACACTATTCACTAAATTCGAAAAATATTTCTCTAACTCTCGTTTTTGATGCACTATGATCAAACAATCAATAAACGATCATTATTAGAATGATAAGGAATATTATAAAAATATAATTTAAAAAAGTAAAATAGTTTCAAAATTCACTCTGGGCTCGGAGCCATTTTTTTCCTTTTAATTGAAAGCTAAGTAATTAAGTATACGAAAATAAAACCGATTATTAAAAATAATCAAAGTAATCAATATTCATTTAAACATAAATAATTTAACTATTTCTAGAATATTTTAAAGAATTATGAATTTAATGCTAAGATACGAATGAACAAGTTAATATAATCACGTAATCAAATGCAATTAAATACTAACATTTAAGATGACACTTAATTAAATACAAGAAAATAAATCCAATTACTATAAATAATAAAAATAGGTAATAATCTTTTAATTAATCAATATAAAAATTATTTGAATATTTTAAAAAGAAATATCAAAATAATACTTTAAATAAATAGGTTAAGTAAAATAATCAATTAGTTAAATACAAGAAAATGAAACCGAGTATTAAATATAATAACATAGTTAATACTTATTTAAAATAATTAATCCAAGTATTAGTTGAATACTTTTAAAAGAACCATGAAAATAGTGCGTAATGGATGATTTAACTAATTAAACACTTAATTAAATGCAGTCAAATGCTATTAAATGCATGCCGGGTTCAGGGTATCACAGTGCCCATTAAGTGTTCGACAGAATGTTGCAACTCTATCTGAAAGCCATGAGAAGTCATCAGACTCATTGGCAATGCCGGTAGCACTTGTTCCATTCACCCGTACAACACAATTTGAAGAAGACACATATATACCTGAGGATGTGCCACCAAAAGCTGCAACAACTGTCAGCAGAACAACAACTAAAGAAACAACAACAGATGATGTTCATTCTGTAACGCCCCGAGCCCTCACGAGACCGGAGGCTCTAATAACCATGATATTCTCAACCCAATACCAAACCCGGTCACAAAATTTTAGAAAAAAACAGACAGAGTTTCCTTTGTACCGCGAATATTTTTCAAACCTGTAAATGCTCAAAATGGCCACAATATACTAAAACAAACTTTTATAATTAAAATTCAAAGGTTCAAGGTCATCCAAGCCAGGAGACAAACAATAGCTCCAAATCACACATGCATGCACGCAACTTAACTTTTCATTAAACCTTTTTAACATGCCATCCTATGATAACATTAGAGCAATTTTAGAAGTTGAAATCAATACCTATAAACATATACCCCCAAGCATGCAAGAACTAAAAGGAGAATTAAAAATTATTACAAGCCATAATATCTCAAAGCTAACATTACAACCAACAGCTTTCAACTTGCAACTACAAGAATATACATAGCCTTAAGGCCACAAAATAGATCATGCTATAGCAATACAAGTACGCCATGTAACAACAAGAAGACAAATCCACCTTAGACAACAAACACACAACAACTAGGGCAAAGGCTCAGCCTGAACTTCTTCCTCTTCCACTAGCACCTCAACTAGTTGGGGTTCACCCTCAGCACTTCCTGAAACATGTTTAGCGAGGTATGAGCAATCACAATTGCTCAGTGAGGGATAAGGTCTATCGGGGACGTGCAATGCAACAACTTAACACAATTAATACAATAGATAAACAGTGAATAACAATTCTAATACCACATTTTAAAAGGATAAAATCGATAACCCTTATCACTTCAAATCTTCGATCCCCGATCCACGAACCACGATCTCGATCTCGATATGCCGGCATCTCTTACACCAATGGGTACTCCGGATGTACCCGATCCTACGACCCAACACCCCCTGGCAATCTCCGGACCAGGCGAGTGAGGGAATAGCAGACGGAGCTAAGGCAACCAACACTGACAAGCTCGATGCCGCCCAGCGAGGCCATCGCATCTGCCGCGACAATGAGGTTGCGCAACCACGATGCAATGCAAGAATGATAACAATGACAATATAATCAGGAAACACATTTAAGGACAAAAAGTAAGTTGTTCTCGCACCAAGTTACAATTTAGCAACAATAAGCATATATCAATTACGCAATTATACTAAACAATATACTCTTTTAGAAAGAAAATAAACTATGATGCACGTAAGGATGCAGGTCCCTCACCTCTACCGAGCTCCAAGATGTAAATTTGAATCACATCATTTCCAGTCACCTTGAACCTATGAGAAAACATTACTTCAATTACTCTTTAACTACAACATTCATTAATTATTCAGCTAGGTTGGCTAACTTATAACTTCGCTTATTTAGCATATATACAATATCTATTAGAATTCTATTTTTAACAAAACACCACTTTTATATACTTTAACTTAACATATATTCCATATTTTCAATAGTCTACAAGTTAATTAAGAAGATAGTTCAAAAACTTAAAGGAGAATGATTCAACCAGCATGTTATAACTAGATATAAACCGAACTAGAATTTAGTTTAACTAAGATCAACACATGAGCCTGCAGTTACTCATACTATTTCTCATTTTACTTTAGTTAATAACTTGTACAAGAAACTAATTCACTCCACATACAATAAACTAGCCATTAACTCAACTCAAAGAATTTCTCCAAAGAATTTATAGATAATAAAGGTTAGGTTACTTTAATGTTCAAATGACACATTCATTCACAATGACACTACCCAGTCTTTTACTACTTTAATGAAATTCTAATTCATATTCTACTTTACTTACAATAGTTAGTAATATCTCTATGAAGATAGCCCAACATTAGCACATAGGGAAAGAAATGCATTTATCAGCTAATAGAAAAGTTAACTATCAACCATTTAATAACTAACATACTATTTTAGTAAAATAACTATACTTCAAGCCAAGTTCTAACATATCACTAGTAGTATTAACTTAAGTTAATTACATTTAACATATAATAGACAACTATCAACTTACAATTAACCTTACATGTAGTTTCAAAAAGCATTAAACACATTCTTCAACATAGTTTACTTGACTCTTTCTAAGTGTTCACTAGTTGCACATTGATAACAACAACTAATTCTAACAGTTGAATTGTTTAGCATATATAGAAACATTACCTATGTCTAAAGGTGGTGACCATCACAACTCTACAAGCATTTCTCATTCACAGTCGAATAGAATAGCTTTCAATTTAAATTAACTTTACTAGCAATTAGATTTCAATTACAATTCATGAAAACAACATAACTATAAGAGCCCCAATATGTTATTAATCATCCAAGGACACTACACAATAAGGTCTTGATCGAATACATCCAATTAGAACTGAATTATATCATTACTATAGCAAAATAACAACAAAATTCAGATTCTTGCGTAATAGGGCATTTCTGACACATCTCACCAAAATGATCATAACTTGCTCTAGACAACTCCGATTAATGCACCGTAAAAAGCTGTAGAAACTAGACTCGTAAGGCTTTCTAATGGTATATAATTCAACCCCTAATCCTTCTCCAATTAATACAGTTTTAAGCTCGAAGTTGCCTCAATGCAGTTAGAATAGAAGCATTTTATACAAGCAAATAAGCAGTTTTACAAAAGGGCATATACAAGATATAATTAGAATTACATCAAAAGTTCCAAACCAACTTGAAACTACATTGAAACATTCAAGAAGTCATGCCAAGGTCTTAGAAGCGCGAGACAACCGAAATTGCACCTAAACCCCTTTGTTATTCAAGCTATTTCTCCTCCAAACCAAAGTTAATGATTCAAATTCAAAGGGAAACTCTACCAACCTTCTAACTAACCCTCAAGGAATGCTTTCAACCCTCTAACTCATTCAAACGCCCGCAATAACCCCGAAAGCCCCAAATTCCCTCTTATAGCTTTACACTACACTTACCTCATCCGGGCTTCAAACAAGGGTTAGCAAAGCTTCTATAGTACCTAGGTAGCCTAAGTATACTAGAAGTGAAGCCCGAATCCACCCGGATTTGTCTTAACCCCGAAACCCCTTTGTTAATGTCGCCTAATTCAAGTTCTATGTGAGATTAGAGCAATTTAAGTGCACGGGGCTATTAAACTACCTTCATTAACACCTAAAGCATCTATTAGCAACATTGAATCAAGTTAAAACGCGCAATTACATAAAACCCTAGAATTTTCATCACTATTCATCCCTACGAATTAACTATCGATTTCTACCATTTAATTCATGAAACAATAGCATAAAAGTGGTCTCTACTACATGTACACAACATATATAAGCTTATTTGAACCTTGCAATAGCATTAAACATTATTTCTAACAAATCAAAAAAATAGTAACTATTTTAAAATGCGAAAATAAGCCATGAAATCCTTCACCTATTGCACGTAGGAGCTCCTAGGAGGTTAGTAGACACCTTAAATCACTTGCACCTAGCTTGGCTTGGCTTGGAATGAGGATTTGTTGAGCAAAAAAACTCTATTTCCCTTCCTATGCTATTCTCGAATTTGCTACAGTGTTTTCAGCATGCTCTCTCTCTTTTTTTTGTTTTTGTTTTATGAGCTTAATATGTGTATATGTTGAGTATAAAAAGGGGGGATCAAGTTGGTGAGTTTATTGCCTACTAAAATGAGCATAGTCAACTTAAAAACGAGTCTAATGCGCATAAATTAAGTTAGCTAACTAAAACATAATGTTTCATACGTAACACTATTCATTAGTTTTAACAAATCATTTTCTAAACGAAGGCTCATATCGCTTTAAGCTCAAATGCACATTTTTCTCATTCCTATAACAATTAATATGATTTAAGAAAAATGCTAATTCGAAGAAAATAGATAGTTGAAAAACATAATAAATAGTAACTAAGGAAAACAACAAGTAAATGGATAGTGGAAATGCACAAACAGTAGATGAAACAATTAATGAATCATGACAATGTTCTCGGGCGTCACACATTCGGCTGCTGCAACAACTGCACCACCACAGGTAGATTCAAAGGCTAAGGGAAAATCAAAGCACGTGGGAAAATACAAGAGAAAGCAAGGTACACCACTGGTTCTTCCAAATAGCAAAAGAAACATGGATATAATGTGTCAACTGCTTTTTCCAAGAAGTTCTTCTTTGCTAAGAATAAAATTAGATGGAAGACCTTATCTTAAAGTCCTTTTCAAATTGAAAAACCCCTCAATGAGGCTTCGTATCGGGGGTATGGGATCTTGGAGCTGTTAGAGCAGAGGCGATTTCTTATATCTTTTGCGAAGTTGAAGCCCTTTTCAAGCTCTGTTGTGTATGAATTTTATGCCAATATAACCAATGACATAGGTGTTGCAACATCGAGGTTGCACCATCGTGTGTTTGTAAGGAATCATGTGTTTGAATTGTCACCTACTATCATTAATGAGTTTTTGGAGTTTGTCCCGACTGAGAAGCTTGTGCCGGAGATAGAGATTAAACTTGACCTTATTGCAAAGGAATTAGTTGAGAGTGAGGTTGATTGGGTAGAGGAAGGAAGATTGAATGCAACTTTCTTAACAGCGAAATACGCAGGGTTGCATCAGATGTTGATAGCAAATTGGTTTCCCAGCAAGCATACCATGAGTCTCAATGCTGAAGTGGCACGAATTTTGTACAAAATAGGAACTGGGATTAACCTTGATATTGGTGAGATCATATTTGCTAGAATTGTTGAAGAGGCAGCCAAGGAAGTGAAAAATCAATACTTGCCCTATCCCGCATTGATTTTTGGTATTTTATCTGCTCAAAAGGTGGTTCATGAGAAGGTTGAACCTCTTGTGAACTTGTCTCCACCGTTACAATTTTCTCATAAGTTTTTGCAGGATCAGCACAAAGTGGATATTCAGGGGGAGCCTAAAGCCGAACCTAGTGTTGCACTGTCTACTGCAACATCAATTGATGAGCTGTTGCAACATCTTCAGACTGAAGTCTATGAATTGTGCAAAGATCACGCTATTGTGCAAGCTAATCAGATGCAGATCATGGCAGATCTTGTAGCGCTGAAGAAGGGTCAACAAACCATCCTTGATTTCATTTGTAATGCCACTCCTTGACTGTTATGTTCTTGCCTTTGAACTATCATTTTCCTGTTTTCTTGTCTTTCCTTACAGATGTTTAGTCTCTTTATTATCTTAGCTCTGGTACCCTGTTATGCTACTTTGGTTTGCTTTGGCCAAGGGGGAGAATGACCACAAGACAATGGTTTGGATATGGATGGTTTTATCTTGTGTTTGTTTTATCTTGGACCAACTACTCTGGTTGTTCATTGTTATGGTTTGCTATTACGAATATCTTATGATTAATTATATGATTATACTAACCTCTAATGATTAGATATGCTCACCTCAGCTTACAACATAGCTTGTGGATTTTTGCCAAAACAAAGCCAAATAGGGAGATTGTTAAGATTTGATTTTAACCAAAGTGTTTTTTTTATTGGCTGTGTTTTAGCAAAAATTATGGATATTGTGTGTGGAAGTTTGAGATTGCAAGAATCTATGAAGATGTCACGCTCAGGAGGGATTCAAGTTCAGAAGAGTTCTAATGCTAAAAGTATTCTTGAAGAGTCCAAGTAATTGTAAAGAAGTTCTACAATCTTGGAGATAAGGTGATAATGTGATAGATGTCAAGTTATCAAGAACTCTTGATCTAAATGGATAATCTTGAAGACTCATCTGCTTGTACTCGACATCCTCAGCAAATCCTTCAAATGGGTGTGCCAATTCCTAGTTAAAGGGGAGTGAATATAGTGAGCAGGAAAGATAGATAAGTTGTAGAAATCGTGAATTAAGGAGAGACTGTCTGTGTTTAGTTGGGTTGCAACATACCGTGTAACAGAGAGTACTGATATTTTAGATAGTGTTGCAACACAGGCTTTTTTAAGTCAAATGTATTGACCAATCCATCTAAAGTTGCAAAACTCTTTTTATGTATTTTTGTTTCCATTCTTCGGGAGAAGAGGGTGTGTTCTCAGGAGAAAACTTTGTAAGTCGATGGGAGCTCGCCAAACTAGAGAATCTACTAAGGGAGTCTTATACCTAGGCGGCAAGGGTTAAGAGAGAGTCTTCAATTGCGTAAGTTTCCATTGGTGTTTGTAATCTCTTGAAACTTAGTGGATTGGTTTGTTGGCCAAGGAGTGGCCACGTGGACGTAGACCAAGTTGGTTGAACCATGTTAAAATTTATATGTTCTTGCATTTGTTGCAACAAAGTTTTTTTTTCCTGCATATTTACTCAGTTAGTTTGTTTGATTACCAAATTGATTACGGGGCTAGAAACTCATAGAAAGAGTAGCTATAACTGAAAGATCGTAAATTCATATTTATATACCCTAATAACATAATAATGTTATACTGGAAATCAATGGTAATTGAGTAATAAGGCGATTATTTGATCTTTACACTTGAGGGTTTAGATTATTTTATCTTAACTGCTTTATTACTCCACCACCATTTGATTTCCATAATGACATTAGTATATATGTTATTAGGGGCTCTAAATCTTGTGATCATCCATCCATATTTGGGCTCTTGCTTATGGCAAGGACTTTTACTGATTGCAGCTTCAATTTATTGTAGTCATTGATGAAAATTTGAAACATTTGGTTGTTCAGTGAAATTAATCCAGCGATTGTAATATTAGCTGAGTTGGTAAATTCTAGTATCTAAGTAATATGTCAATGAAACAAACAGAAATAGAAATTTGGTTTTAAACTGAGAAAGTGGGGAAAAAATCGGTTTGGGTGATCAACACTATGAGTCAAGACTGAACCATATGCATATAACCAATTGCTTGAGCAGGTTAATGAGTGCTAATAGTTATTTTAATTATTACACGTATTTAGCATTAAGGGTGGAATAGTTTTTAACCTCTTTAGCTTCTAAACTTAATTTATTTCTCTTTGTTAAGTTTTTTTCAATTGAAATAATTTATTTCTCTTTGTTAAGTTTTTTTCAATTGCAACTTTATATAAACAATTTCTGTGAAAAACTTTATCCTTTCTTTCTCCGATTTATCATGGTACATAAGCAAGCAATGTATTTAATAAAAAAATTGTTAACAACAAAAGGAAAAGATTGGTAAATCTTACTTCCATGAGTAGATCATCTTCGGACTTCTAACACAGGCTTATATGTCATTTGCCTACTAGAAGGGATAGATTCACTCACAAAATTATTATATTATGAGTGATATTCAATAATTGCAAACTATTGATGTAATTATGATTCAATAATATGAATAATTTACAATCGTAGGATCCTGCTCATACTATTATTCCTTCTAGAAGATGTCATAAACGTGAGCCGCTGTCTTTTCTTGAATGGTACATAACTACCTTATTCAAAGTATGATATTCAATCTAGATATGAAGCCACTGAAAATTATTAATTAATCCACAATCCAAAATTGGTCTTTGGGTATACGTTGGGGGTGGGGGATTTCAAAACAAATCATATGCGTCGTCTGTCTTCCAGAAACAATATATCCTTGAAATAGGCAAAGTACTACCATGGTAAGAATATACCATTTTTTCTCTCTTGAGATATTTTCTCTTGGTGCATTTTAGTGCTATCATGCACTCCTTCTACCTACATTCATCCCTTCTTACTGATGAGGAGGAAGCTAGTAAATCATAAGGCACAGTCCAGTGCTCGTGTTAGAGGCCTTCATCCTAGTGCCAAAGTCAATGTGTCATCTTCTAGTGATGAAAAAGCTAACAATCAGTTATGCCCCTCTGGTTTATCCCTTACAACTTCCTCCACTATTCCAGAGTCTCCAAAGTGATCAATTGTTATGTCTCTTATAGGTTCATCTTCAGCTACTCCTATTGCATGTGACTCTAATGTGGACTCTTCTCCTAAATCTCCCCTTGGATTTGAGAGCTCTAAGTTGAAAGGGTCTACGTCCTGTTGGATTTCTTGGGCGGACCAAGTTGAAGAAGAATAGAAAGCAAAGTTGAATAAAGAGTTTCCCCTACTTGGTAGTCAATCCACGCCTAATCTTGACCTGTCACATATGCCTCAGGTAACCCCTTTTCTTAATAGCCCTCTTACAAGTTGGAAAAAATTGTTTGGGGGTCACATTCAGGAAAATCTTAAGCTTTCCTATGTTGCACCATGTATGGTTAATGGCTCAGTGGTTATAAAACCACCCCCTTCCATTGCTGAAAAAGGAATTGAAATGTGGAAAACTAGCTTAATTGGTCAATTTATTAGGAAACCCCCTCCTTTTTTCTGATTCAGAATATGGTGAGCAACTAGTGGAGATAGATTGGGAAAGTTGAGATGAAGTCCATTGATGATGGCATTGTAACGACCCCAACCCAACCCTTCTCAAGATTAGATCAGAATCTGCACTTATTGTCGATGCGGTCTTTTTATGACATTAAATGGAATAAAATATAGGGAACTAGTCAATAACTATCTACTATACAATAGTTAAAATACAAAAGGCTATTACAAATTAGGGTTTCAGTACAGCTACCCTTCTACCATAGAGTAATACAGACAAATTTTAACTTTTACAACTTGAATTGAAACATGACATACAAGGAGCTTCGAGCACGTAATCACCCAACTTTAGCACATAATGTCAATTTCCATTTCAAACTAAGTTGCACTTGCAATGGGGGGAAAAATGGTGAACTCTTGGGAAGCTTAGTGAGGATGGAATAGGAGAAGTTTTGAAAATATTTTTGGGGCTTTTGAAAACCATGATGTGATGCAATACAAAAGCGATAACATCGATAGGCTATCCACATACAATAAACGATAAAGTGCAATAGCATATGATAACTAGTAGAAATACTATCACATTCGAATCACGTATCAATAACAGTAATGATATTTAGATAAACAATCAATTTTTCTCTCTGAGGGTGGAATGCCAAGCGAGAGTACTTAATCATATCACGTTATAAAGGATACATTTCGATATCATTTCCAGAGGTAGCCGGCCTCGAATCATGATTACAATATCTCTCCTAATAGGGTACTCTGGATTGTACCCAAAACCTATGGCCCAACTCTCCGAGGGTAGAGATCGCCAAACGAGAAAGGGTATAGGACCACGATAGTCACGGGAACACCGGTAAGCCCTATGGCGCCCAGCGTTCATGAACGTTATCGTTCCTGAGGTTGCAACCCTTGATTCCAATAGCACACAAGCATGCACAAGTAATCATATAACACACAATTAGATAACACTTTTGCAATTTACGATCATGTACTTCAATAAACACATAAGTGGGGAACAGTAAAAGAGTTGTCCCCGGACGAGTACATTTAGCAACTGGACATATAACACACATCTAATAATATTTGAGTAAATTGTCTCAGTAAAAGTAGATATTATAGCCTAGCTCTTTATTGTCACTTAAAATAATTAGTAAACACTAACCAGTAGATAACTAATAATAAAATAGCTATACATACATGCCATAATCTAGTTTTAATTATGATTCCTGGAACTTCAACTAGTTTAGTCTATTAAAATTCTACCTAAAATGTTCCTTGGACTTCTCCAAGTAATAAGGATACCTTAAAAGAAAGTTGTCCAGCTACTTTGAAGTACTTTAATCAATTCCTAAAATCCTGAACTATGTAGGGTTTTATCTTAATCCATAATAAAACTTGGTTAAGCGGGGAATGATTTATTTAGCTTCCATTTCAAATTCCAACCAAATCTGTTAATCTTATTAGTAGATGTTCCCTACAAGCCCTATAAGTCCAACAAATATCACATGAAAACTAGATAACTTAAAATAACAAATAGTCTTACATACATTTCTTAACAAAATTCTTTACATACAACTAACGAATCACATAAACTTATATATTCGAACCATTGAATAGGCTAGTTTTAGTATGAGACTTTGTCTAGCGTAAACCCAAAAGAGCAGTAAACTTTGCTAGAACCGCTGCTCGTAAATTATGCGAATGATGCTTTGTTTCCCTATTTGCATTCGGGTAGTGTAGGAATCCTTTAAAACCAAAAGTTTAAAGCAACTAACATATAGGATGCACAACTTCATGCAACTTAACAATAACTTCTATGCCTAGACATGTTTGAATCATATATCTTCCCCAAAAACTTCCCTTACGTCCATAACTCACATTCTATGATAGTCATGCATGCAAAATTACTCCACATATAGACAAGCTAAGTGAATGGTAATGTGCATATATATTAAAGATGTTGTCTTAATTAGGTTCACCTTACACACAAACTACTATAGCCTATTATAATCACATGGTAAAAATATAAACATGGGTACTATATTGTGATAATCCGAACCCGGCATGCATTTAATGGCATTTAATTGCATTTAATTAAGTGACATCTTAAATGTTAGCATTGAATTATGTGTTTAATTTAGTTAAACATTCATTTGTAGCTTTATTTTCATAATTATGTTAATCAGTTTTATTTTTCTGGCACCTTAATGCTCGGTTTTCAATTAAATGAAAAGTAGCTCCGAGCCGGAGTAAATTTTGAACTATGTTACTTTCCAAAAACTATATTTTCATAAATTCTTCGAAGTTTAATTGTTATTCTTTTATTGCCGCAAAGTTCGTAGCATATCGAGAGAGATAGTTAGGAAATGATTTCTAGTCCTCAACAAATAGTGAAAACTAGTATTTAGTGTTTTGATTTTAGTATTTTAGTTGTTGTTGATTAGAATTAAATTTGTGTTGGTTGTTTTAGCTTTAAAATGCCTAAAATAAGCCTAATTGACCAACTTAAGCAACCTTTGACCAAGCCTTGACTTTTGACTTGAGTTGCATTTTATTTAAAGCTTAAAATAGCACCAAAAAAAAAACAAAGCTGAAACAGAAAGAGGGCAGGGCTGAAAATAGAAGGAGAGAAAAAAAAGAAATTTCAACATCAAATCATCAAATCTTCGCGTGAGCTTGCACGGGGTGATTTTTGAGGCATCCTACGAGGTTTTCCTAGCGTCTAGGAGCATCTAAGGTGAGGGTTTCATGTTTATTTGCGCATTTGAAAGTTTTATGTATTAACTTTAATTTTTGGGTTTTATCCGTAGAATGTTATTTTGATCATTTTGAGGCTTAAAGAATGTTCCCTAGCAATCGTAGAACATGTATTTATAGCTTTTTAACATTTTCTGCGGTTGAATATCGAAATTGAAATATAAATTGTTAATTGAATAGTAAATAGTGAATAGTAAATCCCCGTTTCGATGAAGTTGCTCCGTTACGCGTTCTGTTGATGTAAGAAGGTGCTAGATATGCTAGAATGCCTAAATGTATGGTTTAATTAGATTGTGTAATGCAAAAAAACGGAGAAAAGGCTTAGTGAAAGTTGGGGTCATTTCGGTCAAGTTTGGAATTTTCTCGATTTACGTGAAGACATTGTCGAGGTACGTCATGGAAGCACTTTTGGTGCAGTTGTGACATTGGTTGGGTAATCGGTTGAGGTAGCTGTAGTTCAAATGAGTAAAGGGGAAAATCGGGGCTTTGCGTGAATTCTAGGGTAAAGTAGGGTTTCGGGGTCTTTAGACGTGCCTTATAGTGACCTAAGAGGATTGGTGAAGTCGGTTTTCAAAACTCGTGGCTCGTTTGAAAGTAGTAGCGTTTGGTAACTTGGGGTCATTTTGTGTTTTTGTTGGTTTTCGTAGAGGTTTGCTTGTAGAATGCTTGTTAATGCTTGTTAATGCTTATTACGCTTGTTAGAGTTGATTGTTGATTGAAATGTTTATCAATTGTTGATAATGCTTGATATCTTGTTTATCGCCTCTAATTTGTATTGTTATGCTATAGCTCGTTTATCGCCTTGTATCGAGTTTTGCATTGCATAGTGTCAAGCGCGTGAGTGATGGACCTCTCTGGGTAGCTCGGGTTGCCAGTGTTGGTTGCCCTAGCTCCGTGTCCTATTCCCTTTTCTCGCTTGGGTTGCCTCCCAGGGAGATTTGGGTCGTAAAATTGATGGATACTTCCGGGGTATTCCAAACTGAAGTTATAAGGTGGTTGCGCGCTTATTGTCATTGTTGTCAACATTAAGCTCGAGATTGATGTATTGCTCGTGAAATGGTACATTGCTCGTATGAGAGAACCATAGCCTTCAGAGTGTGGTATAACTTTGAATGGTTGTGTTAATGCTTTCATTAAATGCTAATTGTATTGAATGTTTGTCTTGATCGCTTACTTTTCAGTTATATTGCTTAACTGCCTTATTTGCATTGCACGACTTTCTTTCTCTCCACCTCGATATCTGTCTCGCCCTAACTGAGTATACGTGTTGAGTATACTCACTCCTCACCACCACATTTCAAGAAATTGCATGTTAGTTGGAAAGTTTGTGATTACGTGAAAGATCATGCTTGAAGAGTTGTCTTGCGTGCTATGTGGCTTGAGTTGTCAAAGATGCAAAGATGTATTTTTTATGTGCTGATTGTATTTAATGTTGAAAAGGAATGTAATTTAAGTTTTCTAGGTTATTGAAGTGATTTGGAAAAGGTAGTTTATGTATTAGTTAGAATAGCTTAACTTTAAAGCATGTTTGTATTGTTTAAAGAAATAGTTAGAATAGTCTAGTACTTGAAAATGTATGTATAATTGATGTGTTTAATTGTTGAGAACCGAGGCTCGGATGGCCTTGAGGTGGTTGAATGTTTGGACACGGTATTGGTCCACTTATATGCTGTCATAAGTTTGTATTTTGCCTAGAAACAGGGGAGACTTCGTCTGTTTTCCTTAAAATTTTGCCCGGGTTTGGAATTGGGTTGTGATTAGGTTGATTGATAGAACTCCCGGTCTCGAGAGGGATCGGGGTATTACAGGTGGTATCAGAGCTTGTTTAGCTCATAAGCCGGGACAGGGTCCTCGGTCTGGTGGGTAGTGATCCTTGAATGTGTGCTTGTTAAGTGTGTCTTGAAAGTGTATGCTTGTATGTGAGATTGTGTGTCTTGACCTGAATGTGTGCTCCTATGTGATATAGTTATGTGTTATGTGTAAATTGTGTGCTAAGTGAAGTGAAGTGTCTAGTTGTGCATTGAATTGACCTATCGAATTGGCATCGTGAATCGAATTGATCTCGTGAATTGTTATCTGCTTGGAGTATTGCTTGTAATGTGTGTATTAGAATATCTTGAATTGCTTGTGCCGTGATTTGAATTGATTATGTTGTGCTTGACTTGATTGTCGTGCTTGAGTGACTTTGTTGAATAAACTGTTTTATAAACTTGCTTGCATAATAGTTTAAGGCATGTGTATAACTGTGATATCCTGGTATTCATACATGTCCTATTGAAATGGTAAGAAAGACTTCTTCCTTCCCCTGAAGAGAAGTGGTTAGTAGCGGGCCCTCCAAGTTATGTGGATTGACGGGAATGAGCAGTATTTGTGAAACCCCACTTTTCTGCTTTAACTCGATTTACGTGTTTTGTCTCGTTTTGCATGCATATGACCTGTTTATGTGCTATAGGGCCTAGAATGTTATAATTTTGATGTCAATACTCCTAATACGTGCTAAATGTGCATTCATGAAATTTTCATAAAAAACGGGATCATAAATTTTATTGTCGATTTTCAGTGAATAGTATTTTCGAAACATGTCCGCTAAAATTTTGAAACTGGTCTTTTTAACCCTTCTAGACCTAGTCCATGGACTTTAATAGACCTGTGTTTAATTAAAACGGTTTAAAAATCGGCTTAAGAATTTATTAGGGTTTTTACACAGATTTTTGCAAAAATCGAGTTTTAAGCCGATTCGGGTGAAATTGTTTGATTGTAAAATTTCTTGTCACCTAAAAATAACCTACTTGAGCTATCTTGGGTGTTGAATAATTGTTTTGAACTTTGGTGATCAATAAAATGCATTTAAAGTCAAGAAAACACTAAAAATAATTAGTTTCCACTTTGACTTTCTTTTATTTATTTGACCTTTGCTTAATATATGATCAACACACATTAAAAACAAAGCAAAACACCACAAAAAACACACACAAAACCGTGGCTCCTTGGAGGAGAAAGATAAAGGCATTTTCAAAGCATTTTTCTCACAGATTTTGCGTTTCAAAGCCGAATTGAGTGATTCAAAGCTTGAAATTGATTGTTTGGCATCCATTCTACACATTTCTTGCATCAAAACACATCAAAGGTGAGAGAAAAATTCTAGATCTCAAAACTTGTCTTTTGCATTTTTGCGTATAAATGAAGATTGAACCGTTAGAATTGTAATCTGATGTTAGATTATTGCTCCTTGCATGCTAGGGATCGTTTAGTGGTAATACTACGAGTTTGTCGGATGTAGCATAATTTTTATTTTTCGGGTATTAAATTTTGATTAAATTGTTCAATGTTGAATTAATTGAGTTGTGATGATCGAAATCGATTGCTGTCGATTTCTAAATACTTGATAATTACGTGTTAGCGCTGTTGTAATGCCGAATTTTTGGTTACCTTGCTCATGGACAAGTTCGGAAAATCGCTCCAAGATATCTTAGGGTTTTAGGGTTATCGGGCATAATTTAGAGGTGTTATGGTGGATTTCCGAGAGGGCTAATGTAGTTGGTTGAAGGGGTGAGTGTTTGAAACTGATTTGGGGTTGTTTGGATTAATAGAATGTAAGATATGATTATTTGAAGTTTAGGTTATCTTTCTTTAAATTATTGAATTGAGCCTTAGTTGATCGGGTGTGGTTTGAGTGATTGAATTGTGAGTTGTTGATGGGTAAACTAGAGTTTGATTGTGTGTTTAATGCATGTCCGGTTGGATGGCCTACTTTGTCATCTAACTTAGTTAATTGTTGTTAAATTGATTATTGATATGATTATTGATGATGATAATATGATGATTGATGATTATTGATTGATTATTGAGTATGGGAATCGGGCACTTTCGTTGCTGATCTCTCAGAATATTGATTAATTATTGAGTACGGGAATCGGGCACTTTCGTTGCTGATCTCTCGGAATATTGATGATTGATGTTTATATTTATTGCTGAGTCTCTGGTATGTGTGTGCCACCTCTCGGGCAGCATCGGGCTGTCGGGTTGATAACGGCATGACTATCAGAGACTGCCTCCAGCTCGCATGACGGAGGTGTCACAGAGGGAGAGGTGATTGAGGGTACCCTGGGTGCGGGAGTAATGGGGAGTTATAAGAATAATGGTTGAGATCATGATGGCGTTTGGAGCTACACCAACTAGAGAGAGTATCCTTTATTGAATGGTCATATAGTTATGTGATGATAGTATTATTGATGTTATTGTGTGTTTACTGACTCAAAGGATTATTCCAAGGAGTTTAGTAGACCTTGCTCGAGATCTATCGGATCCTCACTGGGCTTATTTATATAAGCTCACTCTCTATTATTGCATGCATACATGTGTACTTTTATAGGATTACGGGTACGTGCCTCCTGAAGAGGAGAATGTGGAAAACGTGTCTTACGTGGATGAGTCCTATGTTCCAGAGTCTTATCCATGATGTCGTACATGTTTTATTATCTTGTAAATTAACTTAGTAGACTTTTATCTGCTTTATAGTTTATAATGTATAAGATGTTGATAAGTTAATGAATTAGTTGATGTTGTCTTAGTAGCTTCTCTTTTGTTTATGATTAGGTTGCTAGATTGGCTCAATATGTTTTTGTATTGTATATTAAGGGTTAATGTATTATGTTGGAACGGAGGCGCATAACTATGAATGAGTTGATGAAAGAATGTTTAATGTATGAAATGGTTGCGTTGTATGTTGTTAATTTGATTGTGGAGTTGGTTGGTGATTTGTGGAGTTTGATGTATGTTGTTATTAAGGGTTGGTTTAGAGCCCTGATGTTCATGTTACTGTCGTTATGCTGCCGAAATTCCGTTGCGTCCTGACTGATTGTACGAGGGGTTGAGTTGGGGCGTGACAGTATTTGACTAGCCTTTATTTGGTAGTTGGAGTTTGTTTATTGGGATTCCTCTAAGGTTATCTCCTATGCTTAGTATAAATGACTTTCTTTGGAGTTCTGCATGATTATTCTTTGGAGCATCTTCTTGATATTTCCTTGTTGGGCATTCATCGGGTATTTCTATATTGGTATTTCGTGGGAGACTTGGTTGGGATTTTAATCAACCTTTGGTGTTCCTTCTGTATTCTTATGGGGAGCTTTGATTTGAATCTATTTACAATGATCAGTTTTGCGTGAAGCGTACTACTTTGGTATTCCTTGTGGACATTTCTCAGTGGACTTGGCAATCAGAATTTTATCGGACTTACTGCATAAAATTATCTACAATATCTCCGCTCTAGTCTTTCTTGATATTTTATCAACAATTGTGATTGGAATTCTTCAATAGTATATGATGCACCTGCACGACATTCCCTCTGATGCTTCTTGAGCTATATATTTTGAAAGACTTCTTTGAAACCTCTGTAATATGATTGACTGGATTTCTTGTTTGGAGTCTTCCTGGGCAGTACTTGGGATTCTTGTTTTGACTATACTTCAGATTGTTTATTGGTATGTTCTCGGTTCTTTTAGTTGGGATTCTATTATGGCATTCATGTCTAGTAAGTTTTTTATTTGGGGATCTATTTGGTTGTTCTCTGGAGCATTCTTTGGTTTTCTTAACAGGTGCTCTTTGGAGACATTTGCTGGCACTTCTCGGTGGACTTGGTTATTGGGATCTCAATCGGACTTACTGCATGGTATTATCTATGGTACATGTGTCTCGGTCTTTATTGGAGTGCTACCGGCATTCCTTATTGAAAATTCTTCAATGGCATTCTCTAGGATTCTTAGTGGCCATTTATTTAGTATTACTTATTAGGAAATTCTTGGTACTTTCTTACTGGAGTATTGTTTCGGGTATTTTTCTTCAGTGTCCCTCAGTAGGTTTGGTATTTGGAATTCCTATCAGACTTATTATCTCATAATGCTTATGGTATGCTGTGGAATACTTTGCGCTTTCTTGGTGGTAAGTTGTATAAAGTTCTCACTTGGTAAACAGTGAAGAGGCCTCGGAGTTTGGTTTTGTATATTGTGCACCAGCACGGTATTTTTCTTTAGGTTTTCGTTTAGCTGGGAAGCTATATTTGTTATCCAACTTGGTTGTCTTATTGGGCACATTATATTTTCTTTGCTATTTTCTTTGACATTCTTCTTAACATTTGATAGCTATACTCGGAATCTAATTGGTTGTCCTAAGGAGTTATTATTTGGAAGGTTTCTTGGGAACTTTAGAGGTATATTTGATTGGGTTTCTTAGTATTTTCTTCAGCACTCTTATCAGGGAATTCTTCAATGAAATTCATGACCAGCGGGGTATTTCTTGAACCTCTGGATGGAACGTTTGTTTGAGCCTCTATTTGGCTTCTTGCTTGGGAGTTCTCGGGCGATAATAGTTGAGCTTCTACTAGAGATTCGTGCATGGGGTATTCGTTCGGTATTCTTCTTATCATTAATATGTGATGTGATTTTATCTACAGTATCTTTGTTTCAGTCTTTAGTTGGATTTTCTCGGCATTCTTATTTGGGATTTCTATTCGGGATTTCCTATGAGCATTCTTATTTACTTTCTTGCTCAGCAACCGATGAAGGTTAGTCAGAGTTGGATTTCAGTGGATGCAGAGTTCTATTGGAAGAAGAATTGCGAGGACACAATTGTTTTAAGGGGGGAAGGATGTGATAACCCGAACCCGGCATGCATTTAATGGCATTTAATTGCATTTAATTAAGTGATATCTTAAATGTTAGCATTGAATTATGTGTTTAATTTAGTTAAACATTCATTTGTAGCTTTATGTTCATAATTATGTTAATCGGTTTTATTTTTCTTGCACCTTAATGCTCGGTTTTCAATTAAATGAAAAGTAGCTCCGAGCCGGAGTAAATTTTGAACTATGTTACTTTCTGAAAACTATATTTTCTTAAATTCTTTGAAGTTTAATTGTTATTCTTTTATTGTCGCAAAGTGCATAGCATATCGAAAGAGATAGTTAGGAAATGATTTCTAGTCCTCAGGAAATAGTGAAAACTAGTATTTAGTGTTTTGATTTTAGTATTTTAGTTGTTGTTGATTATAATTAAATTTGTGTTGGTTGTTTTAGCTTTAAAATACCTAAAATAAGCCGAATTGACCAATTTAAGCAACCTTTGACCAAGCCTTGACTTTTGACTTGAGTTGCATTTTATTTAAAGCTTAAAATAGCACAAAATAAAAAAAAACAAAGCTGAAACAGAAAGAGGGCAGGGCTGAAAATAGAAGGAGAGAAAAAAAAGAAATTTCAACATCAAATCATCAAATCTTCGCGTGAGCTTGCACGGGGTGGTTTCCGAGGCATCCTACGAGATTTTCCTAGCGTCTAGGAGCGTCTAAGGTGAGGGTTTCATGTTTATTTGCGCATTTGAAAGTTTTATGTATTAACTTTAATTTTTGAGTTTTATCCGTAGAATGTTATTTTGATCATTTTGAGACTTAAAGAATGTTCCCTAGCAATCATAGAACATGTATTTATAGCTTTTTAACATTTTCTACGGTTGAATATCGAAATTGAAATATAAATTGTTAATTGAATAGTAAATAGTGAATAGTAAACCCCCGTTTCGATGAAGTTGCTCCGTTACGCGTTTTGTTGATGTAGGAAGGTGCTAGATATGCTAGAATGCCTAAATGTATGGTTTAATTAGATTGTGTAATGAAAAAAAATGGAGAAAAGGCTTAGTGAAAGTTGGGGTCATTTCGGTCAATTTTAGAATTTTCTCGATTTACGTGAAGGCATTGTCAAGGTACGTCATGGAAGCACTTTTGGTGCAGTTGTGACATTGGTTGGGTAATCGGTTGAGGTAGTTGTAGTTCAAACGAATAAAGGGGAAAATCGGGGCTTTGCGTGAATTCTAGGGTAAAGTAGGGTTTCGGGGTCTTTAGACGTGCCTTATGGTGACCTAGGAGGATTGGTGAAGTCGGTTTCCAAAACTTGTGGCTCGTTTGAAAGTAGTAGCGTTTGGTAATTTGGGGTCGTTTTGTGTTTTTGTTGGTTTTCGTAGAGGTTTGCTTGTAGAATGCTTGTTAATGCTTATTACGTTTGTTAGAGTTGATTGTTGATTGAAATGCTTATCAATTGTTGATAATGCTTGATATCTTGTTTATCGCCTCTAATCTGTATTGTTGTGCTATCGCTCGTTTATCGCCTTGTATCGAGTCTTGCATTGCATAGTGTCAGGCGCGTGAGTGATGGGCCTCTCTGGGTAGCCTCGGGTTGCCAGTGTTGGTTGCTCTAGCTCCGTGTCCTATTTCCTTTTCTCGCTTGGGTTGCCTCCCAGGGAAATTTGGGTTGTAGAATTGATGGATACTTCCGGGGTATTCCAAACTGAAGTTATAAGGTGGTTGCGCGCTTATTGTCATCGTTGTCAACATCAAGCTCGATATTGATGTATCGCTCGTGAAATGGTACATTGCTCATATGAGTGAACCATAGCCTTCAGAGTGTGGTATAGCTTTGAATGGTTGTGTTAATGCTTTCATTAAATGCTTATTGTATTGATTGTTTGTCTTGATCGCTTACTTTTCAGTTATATTGCTTAACTGCCTTATTTGTATTGCACGACTTTCTTTCTCTCCACCTCGATATCTGTCTCGCCCTCACTGAGTATACTCACTCCTCACCACCACATTTCAGGAAATTGCATGTTAGCTGGAAAGTTTGTGATTACATGAAAGATCATGCTTGAAGAGTTATCTTGTGTGCTATGTGGCTTGAGTTGTCAAAGCTGCAAAGATGTATGTTTCATGTGTTGATTTTATTTAATGTTGAAAATGAATGTAATTTAAGTTTCCTAGGTTAATGAAGTGATTTGGAAAAGCTAGTTTATGTATTAGTTAGAATAGCTTAACTTTAAAGCATGTTTGTATTGTTTAAAGAAAGAGTTAGAATAGTCTAGTACTTGAAAATGTATGTATAATTGATGTGTTTAATTGTTGAGAACTGATGCTCAGATGGCCTTGAGGTGGTTGAATGTTTGGACATGGTATTGGTCCACTTATATGCTGTCACAGGTTTTTATTTTGCCTAGAAACAGGGGAGACTCCGTCCGTTTTCCTTAAAATTTTGCCCGGGTTTGGAATTGGGTTGTGATTAGGTTGATTGATAGAACTCCCGGTCTCGAGAGGGATCGAGGTATTACATATACAGTAAAGATGCTAAAAGAAAACCGAATCCTCACATGCTACTTCTATAGCGGAAATATTCATATGGATAAGTTAAGTTAGTATAACCATATGGTAGACACTTAGGCATATATACACAAAAGAAATGTTGTTTTTAATGTAATCTCCTCACCTCGTTAATGCCACGACTATTGTACTTTACCCGATGTTTCTTTGTCGAAGATGTTATCCTTTTACTGCCGATATGAAGATTTTAGTTAGATTCTCATTGGTTCAAGGTGGTGGTGAAGAATAATAGTTCCAATTGTAGACATTAGCTGATATTAATTCTTATAACTCCTGATGCATGAACCGGCGGTGAAACGTTGTTTCATTAACTTAGCTTATTTTCTGGGCAGTGATGATAGATAAATGATGATTTATTTTGGAGAAGCTTGGCGGCGACGTAGATGGCTATAGAAGAATCCTAGGTGGTAATGATAAGAATTTATTTGCTAATGATTTTTCAAGCTAGTTTAATAACTCACGAGTGGTGATGGCAGGTTAGTGCTAAGTACTTATAGGTTTATGATGGCAGTAAAAGAATAACGAGACTAAGCTGTGTCAAAATGATAGTCTTGGATTTGTTTGTATTTTAGGACGGTGATCGCTTTGCTTGTTTGGCAATTCCGTGAGCTTAGGTGTCGGGCAGTGGCTTAGCTTAGTGTTTGCTTGTTAATCTGCATGTAGTGGACAATGAATAGGATATAGGTGACAGTGGCTTACATGTTCTAAGCAAATGACTAATGTAGGCTAGTTAACTATTATAATTTAGTAGCTAGCATACTTGGCTGAAATTGGCGCTCGTAGGAGATGAAACAGTCAGGTGAAGCAGGCTCATTTATTTTGGATGGTGTAGCTGGTTGCTTATTAGGATAATGTCATCCTAATTTGAGTTGAAGGAACGGCTAAATCGTGATAATATTCTCAAGCTGATTTACAATATGGTGATGCTAGAAAATAAAAATAAGTAGATTAGGAAATAATTTGATTGGACCATAGCATGGCATTTAACCTATTCAAGATTGCAAATGAAACCCCCTTCTTAGATTTAAAGACTTAATGACCTAATTTGAATGAGGACTCAGTTCTTTCATTCTAATTGCCATTTCAAAAGTTAACATTGTTACCCAGTTACTACTTAGTTAATTTACTTGTAATCCCTAATCCTCTTAAATTAGTTAATGTACTTATTAAAAATATAGATACTAATTCTCTTTATTAGGATCTTGGCATGTGTAAGTATATTTCGATTATCTGGGCTCTACAACTTCAAGTTATCCTATCATTATCTAAATATATTATAGGGTATTCATAAAATATATCATACTCTAGTTCAAATTCTATTATCTATAATGTACGTAGAGTAGTTATAACTATATTCTAATAGTTTTATTTCTTATCACTGTATCCTAGCTAGGGTAGTTAGTAAGGTTACACTGGAATACCATATGAGTTATTATCTAAGTTAACTATTTGTAATCTATCCAATGTATCTACTTAGTTAATATATTGATTTCTTATCCATAAGTTATGCTCGTTATATAGCTATTACTTATCTATATGTACTTAAATCATAGCTAAGATAATTAATAAGTAAACCTATAAAAGTTATTAAATCCAAATAGATATTCAGATGAGAAGTAATATTAACTTAATGTAAATTAGTACCCTTAATTCATTTATTCATAAGCCTCTAGTAACAAACCTAAATTTAAGTACTCCTAAACTATTCCATGTATCCATTATGCTGATTCCCTTGTTTCACAAATCAATCCCACATAGCTACTACCTAGTCATTATCTGTATACTTTCAAGATTAACATATTTATTTACTATTATAACTATATCATCATCATTTTCTATTGAACCTTATTCTGACTAAGGTAATAGTAAAAGAACAAAAACAACTTTAAATGCTATAAGTTATTTAATGAGAAGTATTATACTAAATTTCAAATTCCTAACTTTTAACAAATTGAGATGCACGGATCATCCAAATACATTTTAGGACATTTACAAGCCGTATCTGGTAAATTCTATAGTGCACAACCAGATGCTAACTAGGATAATTTATTACTATTTACAAAGTAGAAATGACTCAACTATGAATATCTTATCCTTATAAGTTATTTGAAGATTACAGACTGAATTTAATTATTATTTCTAAGATTATTACATCTATGTTATGCTCTAGCAAATTCTAACTAGTACACTAACCTAATAGTTTAAGATTGCTATGTCACTCTAATAAAAAGTTGTAAGGCGTTACCCTCGTATAAATTAGCATTGCCCATATATCCTCACATAACCTATCATAAGATTAACTATTCAACTAATATCCTAATTCCCTTTTTTTATCTCACAAGCCAAACACTATGTATTAAGTTATTTAAATATACAATAAAGTACTAAAGTGTAATATTTCTAACTTTTCAACAAACTAACTATCCAATTGCACCTATCATGTTAATCTTTAATTGAAATGAATGCTTAGTTTGATATGCTAAGTTTTATATATTTCCAAAGTTTAAATTAGGTCATATTGCGAGAAATGAAGACACCAAATGACATTATTAACCCAAATTAACCGAAATGCAATCTTAATTATAGCTAAGGCTCAGTTATCATGTTAATACACGAAAAGTAGGTACGGGGCGTCACATGCATGTTTGTTTTTAAACTGGATTCGGAGGGTGCTTGCGACAAAGTTCTTAGTCAGCTTTGGCATGTTGGCAATAGACCCTTGCTCTTGCGTAAATGGCAGCCCGAAGCTCAGTTGTTGAATGTCAAGATTGACAGGGTTCATATTTGGGTTAAACTTTGGAATGTTCTTTTAAAGTATTGGATGGCGGAGGGTTTGAGCTATATTGGCAGGGTTCATACCCTTGCAAATGGATGCTGTTACTGATTCTTGATTAAGACTGGGTTACGCTTGGAGTTTAACAAGATCTTCTTGAGTTGCTTCCTCTTGATGTGGACGGATGAGTTGTTGTGCAAATTGGAGTCGAGTACTCTTGGTGCCTCCAATCCTGCTCTAAATGTAAGTGTTTTGGTCACCACGCAAATCAGTGTACTATTCAACCAAAAATGTGTGGAAGGCTACTAGTAACCTTATACCTTTAGAGGTTCCATCTCTTGTCAAGCCACTTGAGAGGTTAAATGATGATGATGATTGGCAAACTGTTAAATTGAAAAGAAATCCTCACAGTACAAATAACACCCTTAGCAGCGATCATGTCAATCTTGGGAACCCACAGGTTGTAGAAGATTCTCAGAGGAAAGCTTCACCCTTTAAGGGTGCATCAAGCAAAAATCGTTCATCTTCTCTCGCGAATAATTCTACTTCCCAGTAGGATCATAACTCCTTTGCATCTCTTGATTCCTTAGATGTGCTGGTTGAGGAACTCCTTGCTAAAACAAAGGCTAAAATGAAGGCTAAAAGTAATGGCTCTAAAGAGGTTTCTGCTTCTTCAAAATCATCTCCTCCCAAATGAAAGTTTTTGCCTGGAACACAAGAGGAATGAATAAGTTATTCAAGCAAAGAGAAATAAGTCGATGAATCCGTAGAGCTAATCTTGATATTTTCTGCCTAGTAGAAATTAAAATCAAACATCATAACGCAAGTAAAGTTGCTATGAAAATTGCGATAAATTGGGACTTTATCTACAACTATGAGGTTTGTGAAGCTGGGAGAATTTGGGTGTTTTGGAACCCTACTAAGGTATCAGTTACTAAGATCACTGCTATTGACCAATTAATCCTCTATAAAGTTAAATCTTTTGACAACAAAGAGGTATTTTTTGCTCCTTTATCTACGGTACTAATGATCCTATTTTGAGAAGAGATCTTTGGAATACTATTATGAGTATGAGAAATAGCTTGGCTAACTACCCATGGTGCTTGATTGGGGATTTTAATGAGGTGATCAGCGTGGAGGATAGAAGGGGTTGTTCTGGACTTTCACCATATGCAGAGGAATTTAAGTGTTGTATTGAAAATGCCGACCTTCACAAAATTGTTGGGAATAGTCCTGAATTCACAAAGAGCAACAAGGCTGCAGGATCATAACTCAAAGCTAGCAGAATTGACTACTTATTTGTCAATAACTGTGACACCTCGAACCCAGCACTTCATTAATTGCATTCATTAAATGGTTAACTTAAATGTAATTTAGCTAATTACTTCATTTTTTTTATATTTTCATAAATTCAAATATTTTTTTTTCATGCATTTTATATTTTTATAAAATACTACATATTTTTAGGGGACTATAGTCCTTGACCGTGTGTGCATTGCATATCGGGATCAACGGGAAAAAATTCACGAAATGTCTGATAAATAGTACCAGCGGGATTTTTCCAGATTTTTTAGATTTTTGGCATTTTATTTTGCTGAAATTTAATTACCCAAATGTCCCATTTACCCTTACTAAAATGCCTTATTTACTTGGCCTACCCTTTGACCATCTCATGAGAATATTAAAAGCCAAGAAACAAAAAAAAAGGGGTAAAAAAATGGCCAAAAAATAGTTACGGGAATAGTAACTTCTCAAAAAAAAAAAAAAATTACTCCTTGCTTCATTCTTGCTTCCATTGCTTATCAAATTGGTTGTGCTTCATCCTTGGGACCTTAAGACCATTCTTTGATCTTCAAAAGAGGTGATGGTGCATTCTATTTTTGTATTAAATTCAATTAAAGTTTGTATTATTATTTTTGTGATCTAATATTGTAGTGATTTAATTCTTGTTCCGTTGATTCTTATATGCTCTAATGACTTCATAGAATATGTTTGATGGTTTAAAATGCTTGTTGAATGCTTGAAAATGAAAATGGCACTTGGGGAAGATGATGAATAGTGCTAAACTAGGGTTTCCGAAAAAATTTACAATTTAATTCGATTCGAGGCTTCTAGTAGTTGCTAATTAGGTCCATAAGCGTGGAAAAAATGTTAATTGCACTTGCTATGTTCAAAATTTGAGAAATTCGATCAAAATAGGCTACTTTAATAAGGGGTTTCGGGTTTAACTTGAATCCGGGCACGTTTCGAGGTTATGGCTAGTCTTTATTAAGTATTGAAACCTTAGAAGTGCTTTCGTTTCGCTTGTTTGGGTTCCGAAATTGGTACTTATAGTGTAAACCCACAAAGAGGCATTTTTGGTGTTTTCGTGTACTTGTGCTCTAGGTTATGATTTGGAGGTTCTAAATGAGGTATTTAGGTATCCTTAGATTGGTAGGATAGTTAGCTAGCTTAACTTGATCATTGAATTCCGGTAAGAAGCTAAATAGCCTAGTTGAACAAAGGGAAAATGAATGAATTAATTGCTTTAGTACTTGTATTGCTTTGTAGTTGCTCCTAGCATGTCTAAATGCTATTCTAAGGTATGTGTGAGCTTTTGGTTAAGTTTTGTGAAAAGTATAATATTGACCCCTTTGTGTTCGCATAGTTAATCTCATGATAATTACTTTATAATTGAGTAATTAAATGTTTATATGCCTTTGTGTAGTGTACGTATTATAGTAGTGAAGTCTCGTGAATTAAGTTGCTTGGTTTACATGGATTTGGTTGAGTATTAATTTAGAATGGACTAAAGGAACTAGTAATGAACCATGGTAATAATTGTTGTTAGTTGATTCTTGATTGATTGGATAAATGTTTAAATGTACTTATGTAACAAGTTCATCTATTCGGAGAAGTTGTGAGTTAAGTTATATCGATACTAGTTAAAGATTGAGTAAACATGTTTATATTGCTTATTAATTGCGTTATATGTGTACAGATATGCTTATATAACTTATTGGTTAGATGTTATATAGTGTTTCTACTTATATGAATGGCTATGTATATGTTATTTATTATGCTATTGTCTTTGTCTAATACTTGGAAATTAAAGAATGTTGCATATGTGATCACTTGAGTTTATGTATTGTTCAAATATTGATTAGAATGATTGTTAAACCATGAAATATATTGTTAGTTATGTGAATTAAAGGGAATCAAATAGAGTTGGATAAATTAATGGCTTTATGAACTAGCTTTAGTTGAGAATAAGAAATCACTTCTTATGCATATAGTTAATTGTATTAGGTAGTGATAATTAAAGGGAATTGATGCTTTTGGAGAATATTGAGGGAATCTTGGCTTAATTCGCGCAGGTTTGGCTTCCTAAAAGGTGAGGGACCTGCATCCTTACGTGCATTATAATTTATTTTCTTGCTAAAAGAGTATATTGCTTAGTATAATTGCGTAATTGATATATGCTTATTGTTGCTAAATTGTAACTTGGTGTGAGGACAACCTACTCTTTGTCCTTAAATGTGTTTACTGATTATATTGTCATTGTTATCATTCTTGCATTGCATCGTGGTTGCGCAACCTCATTGTCGCGGCGGATGCGATGGCCTCACTGGGCGGCATCGGGCTTGCCAGTGTTGGTTGCCTTAGCTCCGTCTGCTTTTCCCTCACTCGCCTGGTCCGGAGATTTCCAGGGGGTGTTGGGTCGTAGGATCGGGTACATCCGGAGTACCCATTGGTGTAAGGGATACCGGCATATCGAGATTGAGATCGTGGTTCGTGGATCGGGGATCGAAGATTTAGAGTGATAAGGGTTATCAATTGTATCCTTTTAAAATGTGGTATTAGAATTGTTATTCACTGTTTATCTATTGTATTAATTGTGTTAAGTTGCTGCATTGCACGTTCCCGGTAGACCTTATCCCTCACTGAGCAATTGTGATTGCTCATACCTCGCTAAACATGTTTCAGGTGGTGTAGTTGGAGGAGTTGCCTTGGTTGCTATGTACTATTACTTGAGATTGGAATGATTGCTTGCTAAGCTGTAGAAGACCTTGCTTGTCTACTTTATGTTCTATTTTGGAGCCTAAGGGCTTATGTATATATATTTGAGTGGTTGCAATTTGAAAGCTAAGTGGATGTAGTAAGTGTTATGGAATTGTGGCATGTAATAACTTATGCTTCTGCTTCTAGCTACGTTGCATGCTTGTATGTGTTTATATTGTCTTGTGTTGCTTAAGGCTCGGATGGCCTTGAAGTTGGGATTTCAATTAAAAATGTTGTTCATTTGCTTCGTGTTTTATTTGAATGCTTACAGGTTTCCAGAATGTCCACGGTACAGGCAAAACTCTATCCATTTTTCATAAAATCTGTGCCCGGGTTGGGATGCGGTTGAGAATAGCATGGTTACTAGAGCCTTCGGTCTCGTGAGGGATCGGGACATTACAATAACTCTTAAGAAAGTACATACCATAACTATGTTCTTGATATTGATCTTCCAGGAACTTCATATCATAGTTTGCTCACTCTCCGCACGTCGTATCCTTCTTTCAAAGCCAAAACCATTCAAATTCTTCAATGTGTGGACTTCTTATCCTGAATGTTTTGGTGTTGTTTCTCGCATATAGAATCAACAAGTCCTAGGCACTCTAATGTTTCAAGTGGTTCAAAAATTGAAAGATGTGAAGAAGCAATTGAAAATTTTCATTGAGAAATATTTTGTTGGACTTTTTGAAAAATGTCTTCTATCAAGCAACAAATTCATGAACTTCAACAAAATATTATCTCTAGGACTGCTGACTATGAGGATTCCAAGGCTGAGTAGAGACTCATTGATGTGATCAATTGTGTGTGTAAAAATCGGTGTTAAATGACCAAGTTAAAATACCCGTAAGTGCACAGATCTTTGTAGTGTAGTGTGCTATGAGTGCAGAATTGTACCACATGGAAGCTCGTTAGTTAGTTAGTGAAGTAATGTGTAAAAGTGTTAAAGCGGTAAGTGACAGTTTGTACAGGGTGTTTGATTATACTATAACTAAATTAAACTAACTAAATATAAATACGAGAGGTAGTGATCTAGGGGTCGAATATGTAAATGAGACAATTAACCTAGGCTCGGTATTCAAGATTATCTGTTTTAATGCAAGGGTTAAGCTACAAGCATTTAACTTAGTCAATTAACTTAGCTTATTAAAATCCCAATTATTAACTCTGATGTAGGTGATGTGCCATCTACGAGCATTGGAGCCACAGTATGGAACTGTCCTTGCAACCTGGCGTAAAAGGTCTGTTTCGACTAAGCAATCAACTTCTCCTTTCTTGGACTAGAACTACGGTCTACTTACAAGCATTACCTATAGTTCATGGAATCTAAGGTTGTCAACCTATTTCTGATTCACTATTAAAGCATGGATACATGACACGAAAGTAAAGCAATCATAACATCTACTTAAAAGCATTACGTTATGAAAGACAATATTTAATAGTAAAACAATCATACATCTACTGAAAAGCATTACGTATGAAAGGCATTACTGAATTAAAACAAGCCATGTATTGCGTTTAAAGCGTATAATCTAAATCTGAGACCGTATATTAAAAGACTAACATTTACAATATTCTCTCCTAGATATCAATCTACTCAGGCATAATTGAATACGAATTTTGTAAATAAAAGAGAGTCAAGAAAGGCTCCCCTGTATTAATGAACGCGTATTTCTGATCCCGAAAATTTGAGCAGAGGTTCGATACAAAGTAGCTATTTGGGCGGAGCTAATTTCTCTCGAAATAAAATTACTAGGGATGAGTTTCTCTCGAATAAGAGCTTTCCTATTAAAAGTTATTCGGGCAAAACCTTCCCCTGATAATAACTACTTGGGTCAGACTTCCCCTTAATAGTAGCTATTCGAGCAAAATTTCCCCGAATAAGAACTACTTAGGTGGGATTTCCCCCGTATCCTACTAATTAAATACGACTACAACTAAAACTAACTAGAATTAACTCGAAAATTGATTAAAAATAACCAAAATCCAAAATTAATTACAAAATTTGGAGGGAGGAGGGGCTATTTATAGACAAAAAATCCGAGGAGCACTTGAGCATCCAATAGGCGCGCTCGAGCACCCTTCTATGCGGTCCGTTGATTCGCGACGTGTGGCGGCTTCTGGAAGCTTCAACAGTGCGCTTGAGCGCCAATGAGGCGCGTTCGAGTGCCATTATGCTCCATCGTTGACTTTGTGACATGTGTCTTCTTTCGAAACATGGTGGAATATTCGTGCAGGGCGCTCAAGCACTATTTTGTTGACTTTTTGGACTTTGAATTTTTGATTTTGACTGAGCTTTGACCGAGCATTGACTGAGGCCTTTTCGGGCTATTTTTAGCATTTTGAGTCTGATTATGCGCTAGTTTAAGCCAAATTTCGTCTCTATCGGCTTCATTCTTCCACCGTTCCGCGTGCTTTCCCCATTGTCCACTTTTTGACTTGTATTTTGGATCATTTTGGGACTGAATTTCCACTTTTCAGTATCATCCTATATTGCATCGAAAGTATCAAAGTGTTACAATAATTCCCAAGTTAAGATGCAAATACAGTACAAATACCAAGGTTTGAGTACTGCAAATACAGTCATATCAATATCCTAAAACCTAAACCTTGCTTGCCCTCAAGCAAGACTATCTTTAAAACAGATGTGAAAGTGAAAATTGCAAAGATTTTTTACAAGTCAAAATAGATGAAATAATATGTCCTATATTTTTGTCAAACATTTTCCAAGTATGAAACATGAGAAATGCAATCTACTATCTTAAATCTATTCAGCAGTTGATGACAAACATGATAAGAGAACCTTGTACATAGTCTTCACAAAAAGGTACTCTTAGTGGAAATCGACTATTGATTGCTTCAGAGTACATATTTAGAAGTAAACTAAGCAAATTAAGTTCATTCAATACTCAAATTTCAAGTTATGCAAACAGATTGGACCTTGATATTCTTGCCTACATTTGTAATCAAACTCTTGATCATGCCTTAACCCTTTAACATTTGCCAGAAAAAATAAAAGTATAACTTACAATATCTCTATATAGTGTTCAATCTCCTTTGCTTTCTGGATATCCCATGTAGCGGGCTTTAAGGCCAACAATCCCCCACCATTATGACTAAGGTTGCCAGGTTTCAAAAGGACCCCTACGTGCCTTAATCACCCGAGATATCCAGGCTCGAAACTTTACACTATAACATATATCCCAAATTACAATGTTTAGGATAGTGGTGCTTCTAGAGATTTACAACATATTTACACCAAAAATTTTATTCAACAGTAAAGGTATGTACAACTTTTTTTTCTTTTTCCATTTTTTTGATTGTTTTCTTTCCTTTTTTTTCTTTTTTTTTTTCAAAGTGTACATACAGACAGAGTAACATAACAAACTGTACAGAAATGGCATAAGGGTTCAGGTTTCAATCACAAGAAGTTCTCATAATAAACGGTAATCCTATCTTAGTCCTATCTCATGAATACAGTACTCCAAAGTTTTTCTTACAGAGTTTCCTCAGAGTTTTTCACAATACATAGCTAACAACACAAGTTCTCAAATCATCTAAATCAATTCCTTTAACAGTAAAGTAGCAAACTACTCTTCTCATGAACAAAAATAGTGTATTTATTGCATATTTTGAAAAAAAATTTCATGAAATGTACACACCCCACACCGAAACTTTGTTTGTCCTTAAGCAAATAGCAATGTAAGACAGTAAGAGTGTAATATACAAGTAATAACATAATGACAAATGCTACATCCCCAAACCTATGGTTTGCTTACTCTTCAGCGCATGTTGATCGGGTATAAAGAGAAATGTAGTAAGGAAAGATATCACATGTTGTGAAGCATTTCTATGTTGATACCAAAGCTTTTCTAATAACTTTTGCCAAAAGATGTATCATTCTACAATTAAAGATTAGTAGACAAAGCATTTTACAGATTATCACCAACATAACAAAAATAATATTAAGCTAATCTATACAAAATAGTATTAGGGAGGGGGTAAAAAAGAATTACGGTCAAGGAGACTAACTAAGACAAAAAGCAAATAAATAAACTACCTAGACCATTTAGACTATTTTCTGGGGTTCTAGAGTTGATACTCCTACAAAGACTAGTTCTTCCAGAGGTTTCTGTGCTCACGACATCTAGTGCTTTCCTTCGGCCACTTAAGGCCAAAGCTAGTTCCACAGAGTCAAGGATAGAACAGTAGGGTTTTACGTCACAGACGTTACGTCTGGTGTATGCTCACAATCCTAACTACCTTATCAATTAATACCCAACAGACCCAAAATACATTAAGTTGGTGGAGTAGCTCATACTATAAGATAGAGTTACACAATTAAGCTAAGCACACACAAAAACGTACATTGACCACTAGTAGACTAACACTGGTACCTCTATGAATGTTCCTTAGGGCTTAAAACCCAAACTACCTAAAGCTGGAGAAAGATTCAAAGAGTATATGTAAACGACATTAATTAGACAAATATTTACACAAAAGAGTACTAGGTTGCCTCCTAGTAGCACTAAGTTTAACATTTTCAGCCAGACGGTTGTACTGAGTTTAATGTCATTAGCTAGGTAGATTCCGTTTTAGGGAAGGTATATAAGGTCCAGAAGTTCAACGGATTCAACTTCATGCGGGACTACCTTAGGATCAAAAGCATGCTTCAGTCTTTGTCCATTAACTGTGAGAATATGCCCATATGTGGGATGTTTAATCAAGATAACTCCGGAAGGATATGCTTTTAGCACTTCATAAGGACCATCCCACTTTGTTCTTAATTTTCCTGGGAAGAACTTCAGCCTAGAATTAAATAGCCATACTTTATCAAAAGGAAAGAAAGTCTTTCTATCATGAATCATCTTCATTCTCTCTTTGTAGAGTTTGGCATTCTCATAAGTTTCGAAGCGAAGCTCTTCCAATTCACTTAATACCAACTTCCTACCTTTACTTGCTTGTTAGAAGTCAAAGTTTAGGGTCTTAATAGCCCAATAGGCTTTATGCTCTAGTTCAACAAGAAGGTGGCAAGCTTTACCGTATACCAATCTATACGGGGACATGCCGATGGGAGTTTTGAAAGTAGTACGATAGGCCTATAATGTGTCATGCAGACGACTTTACCAATCTTTGCGATTGGACCTAACTGTTTTCTAAAGAATTGACTTGATTTCCCTATTCGACACCTCCACTTGACCACTTGTTTGTGGGTGGTAGGGCGTTGCTATCTTGTGGTGGACAGAGTATTTTCTTAATAAGGCTTCTAGCGTCTTGTGATGAAAATGCTGTCCTCTGTCACTTATAAGTACACATGGCACCCTAAATCAAGAAAAGATGTTTTCCTTAATGAACTTGCCCACGACTTTGTGGTCATTGGTTCAGGTTGCCACTGCTTCTACCCACTTGGACACATAGTTCACACTGACAAGAATATAAGTATAACCTGAGGAAGGAGGAAAGGGACCCATGAAGTCTATACCCCACACATTGAATATTTCACATATAAGAATGGGTGTAAGGGGCATCATGTCCCTTCTTGAAATGGAGCCAGCTTGTTGACATTGTGGGTAATTTTTACACACTCGTTGGGCATCCTTGAAAAGAGTGGGCTAGAAGAACCCACATTGAAGGACTTTGGCAACTGTCATTTTTCATCCGAAATGTCCACCACATACTTCAGAGTGGCAGAACTTGAGAATTCTATCAGTTTCGTCTTCAGGAATACATCTCCTAATGACTTGATCGGCACAAATCTTGAAAAGATAGAGATCTTTCCAGATAAAGTACTTGACTTGTGCCATGAAGCGATCCCTTTTCACGTTTACCCTAGTGAGTTAGAATCTCTTGGGCAGCTAGATAGTTGACATAGTGGGCATACCATGGGGTCTGATGTGAGACAGCAAAAAGTTGCTCGTCAGGCAATGTATCTTTGAAAGGCAAGGGGTTAATAGGAGAATCACGTACCAAACATGATAGATGATCGGCAATAGAGTTCTCGCTTCCTTTCTTGTCCTTGATCTCAAGGTCGAACTCTTGGAGGACTAATAGCTAACGGATTAAATGGGGCTTTGTATCCCTTTTGGTCAGTAAATACTGCAAAGTCGCGTAGTCCATGTAGACTATTACTTTGGATCCTAGGATGTAAGATCTGAACTTATCCAAGGAGAAGACTACAGCTAGCAATTCATTTTCAGTGGTTGTGTAGTTCTTTTGAGCTTCATCTAAAGTTTTGCTAGCATAGTATATCACAGTAGGCAGCTTATCCTTGCGCTGGCCAAATACAGCTCCTACTGCATAATCTGATACATCACACATTATCTTAAATGGGAGACTGTAGTCAGGAGATTGGATGATAGGAGCAGAGGATAGCAAGGATTTGAGTTTCTCAAAAGCTTCTGAGCTCTTTTTATCAAAGTTGAATTCAATATCGTGTGCTAGGAGACTAAAGAGAGGTCAGGCTATATGGCTGAAGTCCTTGATGAAACGTCGATAGAAATCGGCGTGAGCAAGGAATGATCTAATATCAAGCACTATTTTGGGTGCGGACAGCTTTTCTATTAGCTTGACTTTGGCTGGGTCCACATAGATTCTATCATGTGTAATAACATGACCCAGAACTATACCTTGTCTAACCATGCAGTGGCTCTTTTCCTAACTTAGAAACAGGTTCATTTCAACACATCGGTCAAGCACTTGTGAAAGATGTGTAAGGCACTCATCAAAGGTAGCTCCGAATATTGAGAAGTTATCCATGAAGACCTCTAGGAACTTTTCGATCATATCCGAGAAGAGAGTCATCACACATCTTTGAAATGTCACAGGGGCGTTGCAAAGACCGAATGGCATGCGCCTAAAAACAAAGGTCCCATAAGGACAAGTGAATATAGTCTTTTCTTGATCCTCAAGAAAGACTGGGATTTGATTGTATCTCGAATACCCATCCAAAAAGTAGTAGTAACCTTGTCCGGCTACTCTGTCAAGGACTTAGTCAAGTAAGGGTAAAGAGAAGTGGTCTTTCCTTGTCTTGGAGTTGAGCTTCCTATAATCAATGCATACACGCTACCCAGTAGTTGTTCGTGTGGAGATGAGCTCACCTTTGTCGTTTGGGACCACTGTAATCCCAGATTTCTTCAATACTACTTGTACCGAACTTACCCAAGGACTGTCAGAAATCAGGTAGCTAATACCCGCATCAAGTAACTTGATGATCTCTTTGTGGACGACATCAACAATCTTTAGGTTTAGTCTCCTCTGAAATTCTCGAGAAGGAGTAACTATTTCCTCGAGATGAATTTGGTGCATACACACAGAGGAATCAATTCCTTTCAAGTCTGAAATTGTCCAACCTCTCGCCTGTTTATGCGTACTAAGGACCTCTAAAAGTTTGTCTTCATGCTCGAAGTCAAATCCGAGGCAATAATGATAGGCAAAGTTTTATCGGGTCCTAAGTAGGCATACTTAAGATGTTCGGGCAAGGTTTTGAGTTCCAACGCTAGTGGAGACTCAATTTTGGGGCAATCTAAAACTTCAGGGAAATGAGTTATTACTTGATCATCCTTATATGGATCAACAACAATAGAAGCAGAGGCGACCATTTCAGGCAAAATGTCGCATTCAAATAATAGTTATTCAAGTTCGGCTATCTTCTCATTAGGAGACAAGAGTGATTGGGCAAACTCATATATATATGAGTCAATGGTATCAACATGGAAGCATTCTTCTTCTTCATCTTGGTCTAACTTGTTGGCTGCATCAGCAACCCTTAACTTCATTCTCATGTTCCCAAATGTTAGTTCTACCATCCCCGTCCTACAGTAAATAACAACATCAGCTGTTGCTAGGAAAGGTCTGCCTAGTAAAATGGGAGTGGTATTCTTGTTATCAGAGCCTAAGTCCATATCTAACACAATGAAATCCACTGGGAACAAAAATTCTCTTACTCTGACTAAGACATCCTCAACAATACCTCGAGGTCTCTGCTCAGATCTATCTGCCAATTAGAGGGTTACATTTGTTGGTGTTAATTCTCCAAGACACAGCCTTTGGTAAACTGTGTATGGGATGAGGTTAACACTAGATCCTAAGTCTAGCAAGGCATTTTCTACCCGTTGGTCATTGATTGAACATGGAATGGTGAAATATCCTGGGTCACTGCACTTTTGAGGCAACTTTCTAGTGCAGATGCTACTAACCTTTTCAGTAAGATGGACTGTCTTAGGAATGGAGTTTGTCTGTCTCTTTTTCACACACAAATCCTTCAGAAATTTGACATAGGCAGGGATTTGTTGGATTACCTCTACTAAAGGCAGGTTGATCTTAATATCTTTCAGATGCTCTAAGACCTTGAGCTGGTTAGGATTAACACTCGACTTCGGACAGGACAGAGCTGTTAGGAAAGGTGCTTTGGATGAAGGTTCAACTAAAGGCTCTACCGTTGGTCTTTCATTCCTACAGGAGTCATCAACATTGTTGTTTAAAACCTCGATCTCAGGTTCCTCTATCTCCTCAGGAACATCCCTATTTTTCTTTCTAACCTCCTTGTCTATCACTTTCTCACTCCTAAGGGTAATTACGGCCTTAGCCTGTTTGTGGGCGGTCTCAGTTTGGACATTACTACATTGTCCTCGTGGATTTTCCACAGTCTGAGACGGGAGTTTACCTTCATCTCTCCTGGGCCATCTGTCCAATTTGTCCCTCAAGTTTAACAATAGACTGTTGCTGAACTTGGACCAATTGTAAGAGTTTATCTAACTTGTCATTAGATGATGACTGTGCAGGAGGAAGAGCGGAGAAGTTGTTCTGTTGTGTTCGGAACGGTTTTTTCTGAACTGGGTACAAACCAGGAGGATTAGTATTTTGTGGCCTTTGAAATTGCTGCTGAGGGAAACAAGGCTCAAAATTTCCTTGTTGTTTTTAATATTGTTGTTGAGGAAACTAAGTCTCACGATTCCCTTGTCGCCATGAAAATGCGGGATTGTCTCGCCAGCCAGGAACTTACGTGTTTGAATATGGATTGTAATTTCTCGTATATCCTTGCGTGGCAAAGACTTGTTCTTGCATGAATTCAGGAAATTGTGAACTAATTGGACAGTCTAGAGTAAGATGATCTACTGCATAACAAACAACACAAACTTCTGTGATTTGAGGAGCTTGTTGTGAAGAAGTAGACCCTAGAGACATGAATTTTTCTAATTGGAGTTCCAAGGCATCTACTTTGTTGGTCAATTGGGCGTTGGAGTTAGAGTTAACCTTGAACAATGCCCTTTTTTAGGGGTTGTAGGTACTTCTAGTTTCTTTATCTATAGCTGTGTTCTAAAGAGAATCTTCAGCTATATTTTCAATTCTACTCCAAGCTTCGTCTGCTGTGAGGTTATAGAAACCTCCATTACTCCTTGCATTAACTATCATTTTCTACTGAGGTGTAAGACCTTTAAAGAAATAATGCAAGAGTTCGTGACGGGCAAAACCATGGTGGGGACACTGATTCCTAAGATCAATAAATCTCTCCCAAGCTTCATGAAAAGGCTCTAAGTCCGACTGTACGAATGACATGATGTTTGTTCGTAGAGTAGTGGTTCTGGCCATTAGGAAGAACCGATGTAAGAATTTCCGAACAAGTTCTTCCCAAGATGTTATAACTCCTGCGTCTAAATGATTCAGCCATTGTTTGGCTTTGTCTTTCAAGGAAAATGAAAATAGACGTAGTTGAATGATCTCACGGCTCATATTAGGGATATGAAGCATAGAACATACTTCCAAGAATTGTATGATACGAGCGTGAGGGCTTTTGTGATACCCCGAACCTGGCATATATTTAATAGCATTTAAAGTTCATTTAAATTGCATTTTATTGACCTTTCACCTTCTTTGACCAAACTAGTTGACTTTTCATCTACAATGACCAACTAGGGCAAGGTGAAAATTTTTGAAATGTTTAATAAAGGGAAAACTTAGGATTAGAAATAAAAAAATGCAATGTTAAGTTAGTCAAATTTTGGGCAAATCTGAACCAATTGGGAAAGAGTTAGGTAGCAAATTATATATGGTTGGAAAGCTGTATGAGTCTAGTTTCTGAGGCTTCAAACCGTTCGTGAATTGGAGTTTTCTAGAAGAAGTTATGGCCGTTTTCGTAAGGTCGCGCATAGCTGTTTTGGTTTAGCGGGTTGACTGAAGCTTTGACCATTTGTCATCTTTTATTTAAGTATGAAATACGAAACAAAAGAGCAAAATCAGGAAATAAAGAAGGCCATGGCTGAAACCATGGAGGAAAAAAAAAACATTTCAACTTCAAACTTCAATTTCTTCGCGAGAGCTTGTGTGGGGTGGTTTCCAAGGCATCCAGCGTGATTTTCCTAGCGTCTAGGAGTGTCTAAGGTGAGGGTTTCATCGTAATTTGCGCATTTGAAAATGTTGAACATAAACTTTAATTTTTGTGATTTAACCGTAGGTTGTTATTTTGTTTGTTTCATTGCTTAAAGAATGTTCTCTAGCAATTGTAGAACGTGTATTTATAGCTTTTTAACATTTTCTGCAGTTGAATATCGAATTTGAAATATAAATTGTGTAATGAATAGTAAATAGTGAATAGTAAACCCCCGTTTCGATGAAGTTGCGCTGCTATGCTTTCTGTTGATGTGAAAAGGTGCTAGGTATGCTAGAATGTCTAAATGCATGGTTTGTTTAGGTTGCGTAATGGAAAAAATGAGAAAAATGCCTTGGTGAAAGTCGGGGTCGTTTAGGTCAAGTTTAGCATTTTCTCGTTTTGCATGATGGCATTGTTTCGGGAGGCCATGGAAGCACTTTTGGTGCGATTATGGCATTGGTTGGGTGTTTGGTTAGTATAGTTATAGTTCAAATGAGCAAAGGGAGAAATCGGGACTTTGTGTGAATTCTAGGGTAAAGTAGGATTTCGGGGTCTTTAGACGTGCCTTATGGTGACGTAGGAGGATTGGTGAAATCAGTTTCCAAAGCTCGTGGCTCGTTTGAAAGTAGTAGCGTTTGAAAGTTGGGGTCATTTTTGGGATTTTGTGTGTTTCCATAGTATAATGCTTATAGAATGTTTATAATGCTTATAGAATGTTTATATTGCTTATAGAATGCTTATAATGCCTATAGGATACTTGTTATTGCTTGATAAGGTTAATTGGTGTTGTTCTTGTTACTTGTTTGATTGTAAATGCTTGTTAATGCTTATTACGCTTGTTAGAGTTGATTATTTATTGAAATGTTTATCAAATGTTGATAATGCTTGACATCTTGTTTATCGCTCGTTTATCGCCTTGTATCGAGTCTTGCATTGCATAGTGTCCAGCGCGTGAGTGATGGGCCTCTTTGGGTAGCCTCGGGTTGCCAATGTTGGTTGCTCTAGCTCCGTCGCTATTCCCTTTTCTCGTTTGGGTTGCCTCCCAGGGAGATTTGGGTCGTAGAATTGATGGTTACTCCCGGGGTATTCCAAAATGGTGTTATAAGGTGGTTGCGTGCTTATTGTCATCGTTGTCAACATCAAGCTCGAGATTGATGTATCGCTCGTGAAATGGTATATTGCTCGTAAGAGTGAACCATAGCCTTCAGAGTGTGGTATAGCTTTGAATGGTTGTGTTAATGCTTTCAGTAATTGATTATTGTATTGATTGTTTGTCTTGATTGCTTACTTATCAGTTATATTGCTTAACTGTCTTATTTGTATTGCACGACTTTCTTTCTCTCCAACTCGATATTTGTCTCGCCCTCACTGAGTATACGTGTTGTGTATACTCACTCCTCACCACCACATTTCAGGAAATGTCATGTTAGCTGGAAGTTCGTGATTTCGTGAAAGTTCGTTGCCTGAAGAGTTGTCTTGCGTGCCTATGTGGCTTGAGTGTCGAAGTTGTAAAGATATATGCTTTCATATGTTGTATGTATTTATTGTTAAAAGAAATGTAATCTAAATTAGCTAAATAGTTGAGGTAAATTGATAAGCTAGTTATGTAATCAGTTAGCATAGCTTAACTTCAATGCATGTTTGTAATGTCCCAAGGAAAAGAATTAGAATGGCATGATAGTTTATTTTATGCAGTAGCTTAGTATGGTTTAATTGTCTAGTTTGAATATACTTGTCAAAAATGAAAAGAGATAGGTTAGCTTTTAAATTGGAAATGTATGTATACTTGCTGAGTTTAATTGTTGAGAAGCGAGGCTCGGATGGCCTCGAGGTAGTTTGTATGGTTGGACACGGTGTTGGTCCACTTATATGCTGTTGTAAGTTTTACATTTCGCCTAGAAACAGGGGAGACTCCGTCCGTTTTCCCTGAAAATTATGCTGGGGTTTGGTTTGGGTTGTGATTAGATCGATTGATAGAACCTCCGGTCTCGAGAGGGATCGGGGTGTTACAGGTGGTATCAGAGCTTGTCTAGCTCATAAGCCGGGACAGGGTCCTCGGTCTGGTGGGTAGTGACCCTTGAATGTGTGCTTGTTAAGTGTGTCTTGAAAGTGTATGCTTGTATGTGAGATTGTGTGTCTTGATCTGAATGTGTGCTCTTATGTGATATAGTTATGTGTTATGTGTTAATTGTGTGCTAAGTAAAGTGAAGTGTCTAGTTGTGCATTGAATTGACCTATTAAATTGGCATCGTGAATCGAATTGATCTCTTGAATTGTTATTTGCTTGAAGTATTACTTTTAATGTATGTATAGAATGTCTTGAATTAGCTATACCGTGATTTGAATTGATTATGTTGTGCTTGACTTGATTGCCGTGCTTGAGTGACTTTGTTGAATAAACTGTTTTGTAAACTTGCTTGCATAATAGCTTAAGGCATATGTATAACTGTGATATATTGGCATTCATACATGTCCTATTGAAATGGTAAATAAGTCATCTTCCTCCCCTGAAGAAAGTGGTTCACCGCTAGCTTTTCAAGGTGTATGGATTGGCTGGAAATGAATGGCATTTGAGTAGCCTTTATTTGGGAATTGGTGTTTGCTTTTGGAGCTCGGTTATTGGCGAATCTCTAGGGTCCTCTTCTGTGCTTAACATCTGTGAAAGAATAGTTTTCTTTTAAGGTTCTATTTGGATGTTCTTTGGAGAGCATTCTTTGGCATTCTTATTGGGTATTCTTTGGAATCTTTTGTTGGCACTTCTCGGTGGACTTGGCTATTGGGATCTCAATCGGACTTACTGTATGGTATTATCTATGGCATATGTGTCTCGGTCTTTATTGGTGCGATACTGGCATTCCTGATTGGAAATTCTTCAATGGTATTTTATGGAATTCTCAGTGGCCAATTATTTAGTATTTACTTATTGGGCAAACTTGGCTACTTTCTTATTGGAGCATTGTTTTGGATATCTTTTTCAGTGTTCCTCAGTAGGTTTGGTATTTGGAGTTCCTATCAGACTTATTGTATAATACTACTTATGGTATTCTTTGAGATTCTTATTGGGCGTTCTATTGGTATTTTCCTTATTAGCAAGGTTGTATGAAGTTGTCACTTGGCAAACAGTGAAGAGGCCTCAGAGTTTGGTTTCGGTATATTGTTCACCAGTTCGGTTTTTATCCTTTGAGTTTTCATCCATCTGGGAAGCTATGTTTGTTATTCAACTTGATTGTCTTGTTGGGCACATTATATTTTCTCTGCTATTCCTTAGACCTTCTTCTCAGCATTTGATAGCGATACTCGGAATCTAATTGGTTATCCTATGGGGTTATTGTTTGGAAGGCTTCTTTGGAACTGTTGAAGTATATTTGATTGGGTTTCTTAGTATTTTCTCCAGCACTCTTAATAGGGAATTCTTCTATGAAATTCATGACCAGCGGGGTAATTCTTTGGACCTCTAGATGGAACCTTTGATTGGGCCTTTATTTGGCTTTTTGCTTGGGGATTCTCGGGCAGTAAAAGTTAGATTTCTATTGGAGATTCGTGCGTGGGGTATTCTTCTTTTCGTTATTGTGTGGTATTAATGACATCTACAGTATCTTTGCTTTAGTCTTTATTGGTATTATCTCGGCACTTTTGGTTGGAATTTTATTCTTTTTCGGTATTCGTGTCAACGTGATTCTTGTGCGGTATCTACATTTGAGCCTTTATTTGGCATCACTACTTGGAATTTCTTCTTAAACTTCCCTATTGGTTATCTTGATTAATATACTTGCTCAGCAGCTGAAGAAGATTAGTCAGAGTTGGATTTCAGTGGATGCAGAGTTCTATTGGAAGAAGAATTGGGAGGACGCAATTGTTTTAAGGGGGGAAAGATGTGATACCCCGAACCTGGCATATATTTAATAGCATTTAAAGTTCATTTAAATTGCATTTTATTGACCTTTCACCTTCTTTGACCAAACTAGTTGACTTTTCATCTACAATGACCAACTAGGGCAAGGTGAAATTTTTTGAAATGTTTAATAAAGGGCAAACTTGGGATTAGAAATAAAAAAATGCAATGTTAAGTTAGTCAAATTTTGGGTCAACTTTGGAATTAAATCTGAACCAATTGGGGAAGAGTTAGGTAGCAAATTATATATGGTTGGAAAGCTCTATGAGTCTAGTTTCTGAGGCTTCAAACAGTTCGTGAATTGTAGTTTTTTAGAAGAAGTTATGGCCGTTTTCGTAAGGTTACGCATAGCTGTTTTGGTTTAGCGGGTTGACCGAAGCTTTGACCATTTTTCATCTTTTATTTAAGTATGAAATACGAAACAAAAGAGCAAAATCAGGAAATAAAGAAGGCCATGGCTGAAACCATGGAGGAAAAAAAAAAAACATTTCAACTTCAAACTTCAATTTCTTCGCGAGAGCTTGTGTGGGGTGGTTTCTGAGGCATCCAGCGTAGTTTTCCTAGCGTCTAGGAGCGTCTAAGGTGATGATTTCATCGTTATTTGCACATTTGAAAATGTTGAACATAAACTTTAATTTTTGTGATTTAACCGTAGGTTGTTATTTTGTCCGTTTCATTGCTTAAAGAATGTTCTCTAGCAATTGTAGAACATGTATTTATAGCTTTTTAACATTTTCTGTGGTTGAATATCGAATTTGAAATATAAATTGTGTAATGAATAGTAAATAGTGAATAGTAAACCTCCGTTTCGATAAAGTTGTGCTGTTATGCTTTCTGTTGATGTGAAAAGGTGCTAGGTATGCTAGAATGTCTAAATGCATGGTTTGTTTAGGTTGCGTAATGGAAAAAATGAGAAAAAGTCTTGGTGAAAGTCGGGGTCGTTTAGGTCGAGTTTAGCATTTTCTCATTTTGCGTGATGGCATTGTTTCGGGAGGCTATGGAATCACTTTTGGTGCGATTATGGCATTGGTTGGGTGTTTGGTTAATATAGTTGTAGTTCAAACGAGCAAAGGGAGAAATCGGGACTTTGTGTGAATTCTAGGGTAAAGTAAGGTTTCGGGGTCTTTAGACGTGCCTTATGGTGACCTAGGAGGATTGGTGAAGTCGGTTTCCAAAGCTCGTGGCTCGTTTGAAAGCAGTAGCGTTTGAAAGTTGGGGTCATTTTTGGGATTTTGTATGTTTCCATAGTATAATACTTATAGAATGTTTATAATGCTTATAGAATGTTTATATTGCTTATAGAATGCTTATAATGCCTATAGGATACTTGTTATTGCTTGATAAGGTTAATTGGTGTTGTTCTTGTTACTTGTTTGATTGTAAATGCTTGTTAATGCTTATTACGCTTGTTAGAGTTGATTATTGATTGAAATGTTTATCAATTGTTGATAATGCTTGATATCTTGTTTATCGCTCGTTTATCGCCTTGTATCGAGCTTGCATTGCATAGTGTCCAGCGCGTGAGTGATGGGCCTCTCTGGGTAGCCTCGGGTTGCCAGTGTTGGTTGCTCTAGCTCCGTGGCTATTCCCTTTTCTCGCTTGGGTTGCCTCCCAAGGAGATTTGGGTTGTAGAATTGATGGTTACTCCCGGGGTATTCCAAACTGGTGTTATAAGGTGGTTGCGTGCTTATTGTCATCGTTGTCAACATCAAGCTCGAGATTGATGTATCGCTCGTGAAATGGTATATTGCTCGTAAGAGTGAACCATAGCCTTCAGAGTGTGGTATAGCTTTGAATGGTTGTGTTAATGCTTTCAGTAATTGCTTATTGTATTGATTGTTTGTCTTGATTGCTTACTTATCAGTTATATTGCTTAACTGTCTTATTTGCATTGCACGACTTTCTTTCTCTCCAACTCGATATTTGTCTCGCCCTCACTGAGTATACGTGTTGTGTATACTCACTCCTCACCACCACATTTCAGGAAATGTCATGTTAGCTGGAAGTTCGTGATTTCGTGAAAGTTCGTTGCCTGAAGAGTTGTCTTGCGTGCCTATGTGGCTTGAGTGTCGAAGTTGTAAAGATATATGCTTTCATATGTTGTATGTATTTATTGTTAAAAGAAATGTAATCTAAATTAGCTAAATAGTTGAGGTAAATCGATAAGCTAGTTATGTTATCAGTTAGCATAGCTTAACTTCAATGCATGTTTGTAATGTCCCAAGGAAAAGAATTAGAATGGCATGATAGTTTATTTTATACAGTAGCTTAGTATGGTTTAATTGTCTAGTTTGAATGTATTTGTCAAAAATGAAAAGAGATAGGTTAGCTTTTAAATTGGAAATGTATGTATACTTGCTGAGTTTAATTGTTGAGAAGCGAGGCTCGGATGGCCTTGAGGTAGTTTGTATGGTTGAACACGGTGTTGGTCCACTTATATGCTGTTGTAAGTTTTACATTTCGCCTAGAAACAGGGGAGACTCCGTCCGTTTTCCCTGAAAATTATGCCGGGGTTTGGTTTGGGTTGTGATTAGATCGATTGATAGAACCTCCGATCTCGAGAGGGATCGGGGTGTTACATCTTTCATTGCTCTTCCCGTAAAAGGAAGGAAAATTTGAAATTGTCCCCATTTTTAGCTCAAAAGTTAACATTGCCTAGAGCCGGTGGGGCTATGGCAAATTCAGGATTGTAATCACCCGAAGAGAAATGTTGACGAAGTGTCATTTGTAGGCCAACGGGTCGATTAACAGGTCGGTTAACAGGTTGAGCTATAGGAAGAGGTGGTATGTCATGGACATTTTCTTCTTGTTCCGCCATCGGGATTTGGATTCTCTTTCGCGAGTTTTCTGGGGCTCAGGATCAAACTAAGCGAGTTCCAGATTTAAAGATCGACGCCCATACATACAAAATCAACTAAAGCTAAGTGCAATAAGTAAAGAAAGAAAATAAACTAAGTATATTAACTAAATACAGAAAGTAAACTACGTACTATAAATAAAGCCAGAAAGTAAACTAAGTACTGGAGTAAATACAGAATTTAAACTAAGTATTAAATTAAAGAAAGAAATAAGCTAAGTATATGTGCAAGCTATTTTAACAAAGCATGATATGAAAAAAGTATGTGTAAGTATTATACAGACAATATACAAATTTATAAGCTATGTGCAAAATACTTTACAAGTAGAATTTATACAATTTAACACAAATAATTACAACACTTAAAACAATTTCACAGTTTTAATTCAAAAATTAAACTAGACCGTGCTTCCCCGGCAACGGCGCCAAAAACTTGATGTGATCAATTGTGTGTGTAAAAATCAGTGTTAAACGACCAAGTTAAAATACTCGCAAGTACATGGATCTTTGCAGTGTAGTGTGCTATGAGTGCGGAATCGTACCACAGGGAAGCTCGTTAGTTAGTTAGTGAAGTAATGTGTGAAAATGTTAAAGCGGTAAGTGACAATTTGTACAGGGTGTTTGATTATACTATAACTAAATTAAACTAACTAAATATGAATATGATAGGTAGTGATCTAGGGGTTGAATATGTAAATGAGGCAATTAACCCAGGCTCAGTATTCAAGATTATCTGTTTTAATGCAAGGGTTAAGCTACAAGCATTTAACCTAGTCAATTAACTTAACTTATTAAAATCTCGATTACTAACTCTGATGTAGGTGTTGTACCATCTACGACCATTGGAGCCATAGTATGGAACTGTCCTTACAACCTAGCGTAAAAGGTCTGTTTCGACTAAGCAATTAACTTCTTATTTCTTGGACTAGAACTACGATCTACTTAAAAGCATTACTTATAGTTCATGGAATCTAAGATTGTCAAGCTATTTCTGATTCACTATTAAAGCATGGATACATGGCACGAAAGTAAATCAATCATAACATCTACTTAAAAGCATTACATTATGAAAGACAATATTTAATAGTAAAGTAATCATACATCTACTGAAAAGCATTACGTATGAAATGCATTACTGAATTAAAACAAGCCATGTATTGCATTTAAAGTGTATAATTTGAATCCGAGACCGTATATTAAAAGACTAACATTTTCAATATTTTTCCCTAGATATCAATCTACTCAGACATAATTAAATATGAATTCTATAAATAAAAGAGAGTCAAGAAAGGCTCTCCAGTATCGAGGAAAGCGTATTTCTGATCCAGAAAATTTGAGCAGAGGTCCGACGCAAAGTAGCTATTCGGGCGGAGCTAATTTTTCTCGAATAAGAACTACTAAGGATGAGTTTCCCCCGAATAACAGGTTTCCTATTAAAAGCTATTCGGGTAGAACCTCCCCCGGATAATAACTACTTGGGTCAGACTTCCCCCTAATAGTAGCTATTCGGGCAAAATTTTCCCGAATAAGAACTACCTAGGTGGGCTTTTCCCTGTATCCTACTAATTAAATACGACTACAACTAAAACTAACTAGAATTAACTCAAAAATTGATTAAAAATAACCAAAATCCAAAATTAATTATAAAATTCGAAGGGAAGGGGGGCTATTTATAGACAAAAAATTAGAGGGGCGCTCGAGCTTCTAGTAGGTGTGCTCGAGCGCCCTTCTGTGCGGTCCGTTGATTTCGCGACGCGTGGCGGCTTTCGGAAGCTTTAGCAATGTGCTCGAGTGCCACTTAGGCGCGTTCGAGCATTATTTTACTCCATCGTTGACTTCGCGACACGTGTCTTCTTCCGGAACATGGTGGAATATTCGTGCAGGGTGTTTGAACGCCAGGAGGGCACACTCGAGTGCCGTTTTGTTGACATTTTGGACTTTGAATTTCTGATTTTGACTGAGTTTTGACCGAGCGTTGATCGAGGCATTTCGGGCTATTTTCAGTGTTCCGAGTCTGATTATGCGATAGTTTTGGCCAAATTCCATCTCTATCGGCTTCATTCTTCTACCGTTCCGCATGCTTTCCCCGTTGTCCACTTTTTGACTTGTATTTTGGATCATTTAGGGTCTGCATTTCCACTTTCCAATATCATCCTATATTGAATCGAATGTATCAAAGTGTTGCAATAATTCCCAAGTTAATATGCAAATATAGTACAAATACCAAGGTTTGAGTGCTACAAATACAGTCGCATCACTCATCAAGGAGTTGGAGGTATCATCTAATATGGAAGAAAGTATTTTGAGACAAAAGTCGAGGATCGACTAGCTTAAAGGGGGGACTCTAACTCTAGTTTTTTCTTTATAACCATTAAAAACAGACAGTCTAGAAATGGCATTTTAAGCTTACAGAAATCTAATAGCACCAGATTGACAGAGGATGATAGCATTTGGAATGAAGTTGTGAACCACTTTATTAACTCGCTAGGAACTAATGATAATTCTTATACAGTCTCTTGCCATTCAACCAGACAGATTCTTGGGAAAACCATCTTAAAAGTTGATTCGGCTAGTTTGAGGATACCTATCACTAATGAAAAAATTAAAGATGCCATATTTTCTATCGACGGAAATAAGAGTCCGGGGCCATATGGGTTTAATTTTTATTTTTTCATCTCTACTTGGCATATCATTGGGAAAGATATCACTAAAGCCATCAATTCATTTTTCTTGTTGGGGTTACTTCTCAATGAAGTTAATTCTAATATTCTTACACTTGTGCCGAAAGTCCCTACTCCAGCCAAGATTATTGATTATAGGCTCATTATCTATTTTAACATCCTTTATAAGAGCATTACTAAAATCATGGTCAATCGAATTAGGTGTTTCCTTGGCAATGTATTTCCCAAAATCAATCTGCTTTTAATCCATGTAGAAGGATTTTAGAAAATATTTTATTGGCTCAAGAAATTGTTCGTGGCTATTGCAGGGAAAAGGGTGTCCCCCGGGTTTCAATGAAAATAGACCTCATGAAAGCCTATTGTTAAGGTGAATATACTTAAGTAGGGGGTGAATTAAGTATTTAACTAATGACTACCAATTAAAGACTTCAATAAGAACAATTTAAATTCAAGCAAGCAAATTATCAAACACGTAGAGAACACAAAAATGAAAGCAAGGAAATAAAAAGGATAGAAGATGAACACAACGATTTATGGTGAATCTACATCTACCACCTAAGGTTTCCTCCCCCTTAGGATTTCCACTAGCTCCACTAGTAGTGCCTCTTCACAAGTTGGTGAAGCACAAACCAACAATACAAGTTTCTCTTGAGTCCACAAGAATAGTACAATCCTCTTCACTTCCTTGAATCCACAAAGAAGATTTAAAGCACTCCCTATACAATGATTCTCTCAAAGCTAGAGTAGTGTTTATCTCACAATAAGAGTAAATAAAATATGAGTACAATGAACTCTCTTCAAGAATAGATGGATACAATTTAATGCTTTTGAGTGCTCAATTGATTTGCAAGTTAAGCTCAATAAATGATCAAACAAATGTGTTTTGAAGATATGAAAGTTTTAGAGCAATTACTTTATGTTAGAAGAGGTGTTTTTAGCAAATAGGGTGTGTTAGAACATATAGGAAACATTTTCAATGGCTCTTTAACGACTCTTTTTTACAAAACCGGTTGAGCGGTCGATCGAGTAACTCGCCCGGCTTACTCGACCGGCATTGCTTGAGAAGCCACTAGAAAGGCCGGTTGAGTAGTCGGTTGAGTGGCCGGTTGAATGGCCGATTTAGTTACTGGCCTGGAATTGCTCATCCGACTTGCCCTGTTTTTGCAAGTTAAATAACATCTTTGAAAACTTTTCAAAATTCTTTTTGAGTGCTAAAAACATACTCAATACTTCTTTGGACAAGATTTTCAAAAATATCATTTTAAACACAAGAAAATAATTTTTGCAAATTAACTTCAAAAAGGTTTTTCAAAGGGAAGAAACGTTTTGAGCTTTACCAAGCAATTCAAAGTCATTCAACATATTATTTGTCAGTACCCCTATGTCGCCACGTCTCCTCTTATAGCTATCTATCTTCTAGTCTTCTAGTCTTCATTCTTGAAATATGATCTTCACTTCTTTAACTGTTCAAGACTTCATTTCTTCTTCATGGATGTAACTTCTTCAAAGCTTCAAGATCTTTATCATTTCTAGTACTTCAATCTTGACTAGAGTTGCATTTATTCATTTATGATCATCTCCCATTCTATGACTAATCTTAAACACATAAAACTTATACAAGCATGATTAGTCAATAGGTAGGTCTTGGTTTAAGATTTAGTTATCATCAAAATATGAGATTAATACCCGTAGGCTAACAATCTAATACCCGTAGGCTAACAATCTCCCCCTTTCTGATGATAACAAAATCTTACACAAATATCACACAATGGGAATGAAAAGTAAGGCATAAACAATGTAAGCATGAACACAAATGGGAGGCTCCCCCTTACTTAGTGCATATCAAGTTGCTTTCCTTTTAGCAAGGCTTATCACACCCCGACCCGGAGACATGCAGAGGCTAAGGCTGGAACATGGCATTTGTAACGAATAAAACTTGTGATTAACAACTTAATAACCTGAACATCATTTTATAAACCACAAATGTTTCACAAGACAACCAAGTCACTGGCCTTAAAGGAATTACCACAACCGGTTACATATTTACAAGACATCGAACCACCCATTCAAACATAATATCTAGCCAACATTTAGGTTCCTAGGTCTCAAAAGAATAGAAGTATACTTAGTGACAACATAATCGTCCAAAAGAATAAGTTCAATACATCAATAGTTCTTCAAGTACATCAACAAATAGGATCACATAAGACAGAAATTCTCAATGTCATACCAAGGAGTAATACCAGCATCTTGAGGGGCATGCTCTGGCTTAACTTCCCCTGAAATGGTAAGGAAAAAGATAAGCTACAACTAGCTCAATGAGGGAGAAAATGGGAAGGGTTTTCACAAACCTTTTTGTCATTTCGCAAACTGATTGATAAACCATGCTATGCACATTTAAATGCACATAGGAATAAACGAGCTATAACTTGAATATATTTAATAAGAATCAAGAATAAGAACAAGATATATTCATTGTAAAAGATACTTGAGTAACGGTGATTGTTGATGATGACGGTTTCTGCCTCGAATCAAGTAACAATAACCCCACACCACAACTGAGGGTTCCAGATATTATCCTCAAAGAATAGGACAATGGTAATCGAGGCTATGACCGGCAAGCCCGATGCTGCCCGGTGGCCGACGAACTCTACTAGGCCTTTATGCAGTTGCAACCTATATATATATATATATATGTACAATAATACCCCAACTCTCCAAGGAAAAATACCAAGCGAGAGAGGGACTAAGAGGACAACAAAGTAGGTTGCCTCCGTCACAAGAGTGATTAACAATGACATGATGAATATTCATGTAAGTACCTTGCATATAAAACTTGGGACATGTCATATAGCATTGACATGAAGTGTACTTAGAAGTGTTATATGCGGTAGCTATTGCACATCCACAAGTTAATACCATGCCACCACCCAATGTCCATGAACTAAACAACAAACAACCACATAGGACCTTTAAAAGGATGCAAACATATAAGCTAAAACAAGGAAAGTTGGTCGAGTAGGCGGTAAAGTAACTCGACCGGCCTTTCCAGAGAATGGTGGCCTAATGCCGGTTGAGTAGTTGCGCGAGTTACTCGCCCTGCTTCTCAACCTGCCAGGGTAAATTCACCATGGGAAATTTCACAACTTTGTTCTTTTACTTGTTGTCTTACACCCAATCTTAACCAAGCACTTTGTGTCACGCCCTAACTCGACCCCTCCTATGATCAGTCAGGACGCAACGGAATTTCGGCAGTATAACGACAGTATTTAGGATACCGAGGCTCTAAACCAACTCTTTTCAACTCATACAACCAAACTCCACAAACAATTCAACAATCAACTCCTCAATTAAGTTAACAACATACAACACAATTATATTATACAATAACCATTCTTTTAACAATCCATTCTTAGTTATACGCCTCTATTCCAACATAATCCATTAACTTTAATATACATTGCAAAACAGATTGAAACCAACTTAGCAACCTAATCACAATCAAAAGAAAGACTACTAAGTTAGCAACATTTAGTTCATAATCTTTGTCACGCCCCAACTCGACCCCACCTACAATCAGTCAGGACGCAACGGAATTTCAGCAGTATAACGACAGTAATTAAGACACTGAAGCTCTAAACCAACCTCTGAAGAATATCATACAACTAACTCCACAAACCATTCAACAATCAACTCCTCAATTAAATTAACAACATACAACATAACCATATTATACAATAATCATTCCTTCAACAACCCATTCATAGTTATACGCCTCTATTCCAACTTAGTACATAGGCTATACATACATTTCAAAATAGGTTATAACCAACTTAGTAATCTAATCATGATCAAAACAAAGACTACTAAATCATCATACATATGTCTTTATATAAACAATCCTTAGCATGCACTAAGCAATAATATAACATCAATTCAACTTTCTAACGGTTCAAAATTCAATTATATGCAAAAACATAAAAGATGACATTTGAGATCTAGAATTTTTCTCTCACCTTTGATGTGTTATGAAGCTAGAAAGATGCTCAATGGATGCTCAAGAAGTGGAATCAAGCTTTGGTTGATGAAGTTTGGCCTTTAATTGCAACTTTTAATGAAAAATCTCTTTGAAAAAATGTTGAAAAAAAACTCTCAAAGAAAGCTATGGAGTTTCGGCCAGCTTGTGTGTGTGCTTGTGGTGTTTTTGTGTTGATTCTAATATGTGTTGATGCATATATGCCAAGGTCAAACAAATTTAAAATGATCAAAGTTAGTTTTATTTAGTCTTTTAATTATATTTTTAGTCTTTTAATTCATTTATTGACTATTCCTTGCTCAACTATTAAATTGACACCTAAATTAATTCTAGACAATATATCTTAGGTGACAAAGAGTTTTACATTCAAACATTTTCACCCGAGTCGGCTTCAAACTCGATTTTCACAAAAGACGGTGTAAAAACCTTTATAATTTCAAAACCAATTCCAAATTTGTTTTAATCAAACACGGGTCTATTAATTCCCGAGGACTAGGTTTTAAAATGTTTAAAACACCCCTGTAAAAATTTTAGCGGACAGGTGTTCAAAATACTATTCACTAAAACCGGCAATAAAATTTCTGATTCCGTTTTTGATGAAAATTTCATGAATGCACATATAGCATGTATTAGGAATATAAATCACATTTTTAACATATTCTAACTCATATAACACATAAACAGGTCAAAGCACGCAAAATGAGGCAAAATACGTAAATATGAATAAAGACGAAAGTTGGGGTTTCACACTTTGTATACCTAAAGAAGTTTACTAGGCAACATATCTAAGCTCAATAACATCAACATAGCACCCTTGAATCAAACAATAACTAAAGAACACTCAAGAATTCCCAAATGCCTCAAGAACACCATTAAGTCCTAATGTGCTTGGCCTCCAATTTCAAACTTGCATACAAGTTAAACTTCCTCCATTCAAGCAAGAACATATCATCTAACATATATATAACTCTTAAACTCATCAAGAACATGCAAGGAGGCTAGCCCTAGCTCAAATAACCATAACAACACATCAATCATACACCAAGCTCTTATTTATGCACCATAGGCATGAAACCAACAAATTTACACATCATATTTTTGAATGAGCTTTAAGTAAACCTTTTGAAATAATCCCTCACCTTGATCTTGGAATTGAAAGCAAAAGAAGCAAGAAACACCTTTGAAGAAAGCTAACAAATGCAAAGAATGGCTTGAAGATAGTTGAAGATCCTCATTCTCCTTCCTTTCATTCCTTCTTCTTCCTCTTTTTTCTTCTTAGTCGTGTGTGTGTAGTGTGTGTGTATGTCATGTGGGTATATGTGTATTGTGTGGTGTTGGTGTGTTTTGTTTGGTGAGATATTTTTCTACAATGCCAATAGACCAAAAAGCCCCTCTAACTAAAAACTTATTTCTAGCTTGCCACACAGTTATGTTTTAACTATTTAGTTAGCTAATGTAGCTTAGTAAATTTTTAATACTACTTACAACACCTAAAATACTCAAAGGCACGTTATAGGATATAAATGCACGTTAAACGATGCAAATGCATGTAAAATGAGGTAAATGCACCTAAAACAATGTAAATGCACATAAAATAATTTAATTATGCATTTTATGTTCTATATGCATTTGAGGTCTCATGTTGGGCCTTACAAGGCTCCCTCTTACTCAATGCATATTTTTAATTCATCACATACATCTCATCACATATATCCCAATACATGAATTCATAATTCAGATATTCATATATAGCCCAATACATACATCATCACATATATCCCAATATATGCATTCATATTTATCCCCCTTTTTGACATCATCAAACAAGCCTAACACAATGGGATTATAGACAATTCTTTCCCTTGAACATATGGATAGAAGAATAATTCCATTTTTCACAAACTTAGCAACCAAGAGCATCATAGCAATGTATAGCAAACCATACACAAATATAGCATAATCTTTAAAGCAGACTTGCCATAGAATAAAAGGCATGAGAAATATAGCATCAACAAATGAACTAAAGGTAATTTAAAGTCATAAAGAAAGAATTTCATAGTTATGCAATATCTACGAAGGTAAGCAGTTTTGTTTTGAAAAACATGAAAAAGACAATGTAGGAGAGTTTTGAAAGAATTGTGTCCAAGGAACATCAATCCTCTCCCTCAAACATAAATCATTTCCCTCGTCAGCCTCGTCCTTTTCCCCATCTTCATCATCAAGCTCATCTCGGTAATCCTCACATGCATGTTCAGGTGGAACATTTTGGTAGTTTGGAGGTATAGGAGGTACTTTTCCATTCTCCTAAATCCAAGCAGTATAGCCATCAACCCATTGATTTAAGTTACTTACTTGGATACGAACAGTCTCCATATCTTTCTTCACTATTTTATGCTAGAGATTCAGTTGTTTTCGAAGAGATTTACCCCAAGCATTGATTTTTTTGTTCATGGAAGTTTGCATTTGACCCATAGCAACAATTATTCTATCTGTATCGGACATAGGAGCACTCTGAGGAACAACTGGAGGTGCACCAGAACAACTATCAACTCCGAAACTTGACCCTATGCCTCGACGACTGTCTTCCTCCATTCTTGCAGTCTCTCGAGATTGAGCTAATACTTGCTGGAAGACTGGGTCGGCTGGGTTTTCTGGGTCAGATGCCATAGCATCATATCCTTGCTTGGCTTCATCAACCCCTTGATTTTCCCCAGTTGTAGCTTTCTTACTTTTCGATAAGCGAGCTAAAATTGCGTGTTGAGATGGTAATGACAATGTCTCTAATTGTGGCCATCTAAGGATATGACACTCATGAATAAAAAAAACCCATTCTTTTTAGAGCAGCATGATCAAGTCTTCAACCATGATGAAAAGGTCTCTTGAGACTTCTTAAATGGACGCCAACAAACTCAAATATACGGGTCAATACTATGCCATATGAAAGACTTTTGCTTTATTTGACGGTATACCACATATGATCCAATATCAATTCAAGCCGATTGATACATTGAAGAGTGTTAAACAAGTACATAATGAATGCATCAAAATTGTTGATTCGCCTATTATTAGTCACTCTATGCATAATTAAATCATTTGCCAAATGTTGCAAAAAATAATTTAGACCCGTTACTTCTCGATTATTAGGAGTTATGTCATAGAATATCTGATCAAATCCTTCAAATAGCATATTACACATATTAGTTCTGTCAGTTCCAGTCAAGGTAGGCCAACCCTGAGCACAGTAAACCCTTCGACCACCTATGGAAATATGAAAGATCTCACTCAACACAGTAGTAGATAACTCAATTGACTTACCACCTACTTTACAACTAAATTATTTCCCGAGTCTTCATACATAGTGGCATAAAATTCTTTCACCATATCATCATAAACATCACATTCAACATGCATAAAATCACGCCACCCTTGAAATTCTAGCATCTCCACAATATCAGTACCAACAAAAAAATTATCAATAACGAACTTCCTGAGTAGAAGATTTTTCTTATAGATTGAAGCTTTACCTTGCTTGGGAGGAGGTGCTTGAGGTGTTGGAGGAGCTTGAGGAGATGGAGGTGGAACACTTGTTCTTCCCTTTTAAATAGTATTAGGTAAGCATCTCCTCAATCATAATTTCTGATCCATCATAAGTCAAAGCATATGTTTAGAAACAATTCATGTACAACATCCCATTAAATTAGCCGCATGTGTTTTTCATGTACAACATCCCATACATATTGCCATACGTTGCTCTTGGAAGTTATTTATATAATGAGTTTATGCTCAAGCAATAAAATAACTTCAAAGGATATTATTTCTCTTATATGGTATCAAACACCTAGAAACTCCAACGAGTAGTTTCAATCCTTATTTTTTTTTTCTACCATGGCTGCTGAAAGCTCACATACAACATCTCCCTTACCTTCTAATGTTGTTTTATCATCTGTCCCACCTCTTATTGCTATCAACGCTGCCAATCAACTTCCTCTTAAACTTACTTCATCCAACTATTTTTCTTGGAAAACTCAGTTCAATGCTCTTCTGTATGGCTATGATCTTCTTGGCTATATTGATAGAACTTTTCCTTGCCCACCGCAAGAAATCGACTCCGATGGCAAAAAGATCCCAAACCCAGCTTACATAGCTTGGATGCGCCAAGACAAGCTATTATTACTTGGCTTTATTGGCTTCTTAAGTGCGAATGTTATACCCATCATTTGCTCTTGTACATCATTAGCCGAGGCATGGTCTCGCCTTGCCAAAAACTTTGCTAATCCATCATCCTCACGAATCATAGGATTAGTGGAACAACTTACTCTTATCAGTCGAGGCTCATAATCAATCTTTGAGTACTTGGCCACCATTTGTGATATTGCAGATGAACTTGCTCTTGTTGGCGCTCCAGTACCTCCCTAATATCTAATCACACATACCCTTAATGGCGTTGGCCAAGAATTCAAAGAGATCGTTGCTGTCGTTCATGCTCGTGACATTATTATCAGCTTTGATGAACTCTAAGAGAAACTTGTTGAGTATGAGTCTTTTTTGAAATGAGAAGAGCTTCGCACAACAGGCATTCTTAGCTCCATTACAGCCAATGCTGCTCGTCATTCTTCTTCTTCCAAACACGATTCCAAGAAGTCTTACACTAACAACAAAAATAGCTAAAACTCACGCACCCCAAATTCTAACAAAAACAACAACTATCACACAAACAATGGAAGCTCAGGTTCTTCCAACAGAATACCCGGTGCTATTTGTCAATTTTGTGAAAAGAAGGGTCACACCGCACGCCAATGTTATACTGCAAAGAAGTTATTCTTTCCCTCATCCTCGGCTATAGCCAATACCGCTACCAGAGCTGCACCTTCTAGCTGGCTTTTGGACTCTGGGGCCTCTCATCATGTTATTCCTGACATTCGTAATCTCTCTATATCTTAGCCATATGAAGGACCTGATGACATTGTTATAGGTGACGGTAAAGGTTTACTCATTACTCATATTGGAAAAACACAACTCTCAACTTCCTTACACAAATTTAATCTCTCAAATGTCTTATGTGTTCCAGCAATGAAAAATAACCTACTGTATGTTTCCTAATTTTGCAAGAACAACAACGTTTCTTTTCAATTTAATTCTTCCTCTTTCTCTGTTAAGGATCTCATTACGGGGGCATTTCTCGCAATGGGACAGAGTAAGAATAATGTTTATGAATGGCCTATGTATGGCATCCTTAGCCCCACAAATAAACAAGCATGTACAAGTACTAAAGTGACAAGTCAGAATTGGCATAACTGGTTTGGATACCCATCCTCAAACATCATCCGCCAAATCATCTCAACACATGACCTCCCATCTATTGCATCTACATCTTCTCATCTGTTTTGTGATTCTTGTAACTGTAATAAAAGACATAAGTTTCCATTTGGGATTTCTACTTTAAAAAGCATGTGTCCTCTTAAGCTTATATATACTGATGTTTGGGGACCTTCCCCAGTTCGGTCTATAGATGGCTTCTTTTATTATGTTATATTTGTTGATCACTTTACAAAGTACACGTGGCTTTTCCCACTTCGCTTCAAATATGATGTTTTCACTCTCTTCCCCAAATTCAAATTAATGGTTGAAAAATATGTTTCAAGGCCTACAAAAACAATTTATTCAGATGGTGGGCGTGAATACCAAGGTCTTAAAACTATATTTGAACAACATGGTATTCAACACTTAGTGTCACCCCCGTATACACCTCAACATATCACCACAACCGAACGCCGTCATCGGTACATTGTCGAGACTGGCCTAACATTACTTCATCATGCCAAACTTTCTCTTTCAATTTGGTCATTCTCTTTCAAAACAACGGTTTATCTCATCAATAGACTTCCAACACCTATTCTTTAAAAAAAATCACCATTTGAATGCCTCTTTAACTCGGTGCCAAATTACTCTTAACTTAGCACTTTTGGTTGCCTTTCCTACCTATGGCTACGCCCATATACATCTGACAAACTTGAGCAATGATCCAAATCTTGTCTATTCCTAGGCTATTCGGATGTTCACAATTCTTATATCTGCTTCGAGCCAAAAGATCACAAATTCTACTATTCCGCCATATTCAGTTTATTGAACAATGTTTTCCTTATTTACCAACCTATTCCCCACGTGACAAGCTCAATGACCACACTTTATCTAAATGGCTCTTTGATCCCCCTTTGTATCCCCCTACTCAAAAGCCCTCCCACTTACTTCATACGAATACTTAATTTGAATCAACACCTTTTTCTCATGACCATGCAAGAAACACATTAATCCTACTAGTAACCCCAATTACAATCTCTCCATCTAAAGAAAATGCCTCATCGTGCTCAATTAATGCTCTTGTTATGCCGTCGTCACTCGATCCTCTATCATGCCACAACTCTCCATGTGTCTCCACCCAACCTAGTCTAGTCCAAACAGTTGCCACTCACGAGACATTATCAAACTCTATGCGTGAAGTTGTGCCTCTAAACATTGCCCTATCAGAACCACTTGTTCAAACACAACCAGTCCATCAAATGCAAACTCGTTCGAAAAATCAAATATACAAACCAAAGAAAATGTTCACCCTCACAACTACCAACAACCATTGCCACCTACACTTAAACCTACTACCGTGTGCCAAGCTCTAAAACACCAAGCTTAGAGAGATGCTATGGACCTAGAACTTCAAACACTTGCTAAAAATGAGACATGGGAGCTTGTTCCTCGGATACCAAATTAAAATGTTATTGGCTGTAAATGGGTTTTTTGTATTAAACGAAACCTGGATGGTAGCATTGCTCGATACAAAGCCCGATTGGTTGCAAAAAGATTTAATCAACGACCTGGTCTTGATTACACAGATACCTTTAGCTCGGTTGTCAAGCCTACCACAATTCGAGTTATTCTTTTACTCGCTCTCTCCAACGAATGACAAATAAATCAACTAGATGTTAACAATGCTTTCTTGCATGGGCCACTTCATGAAAATGTTTTTATGACACAACCACCTGGCCATATTGACTCTGAAAAGCCGCATCGTGTGTGTCATTTGCGTCGCTCACTATATGGGTTGAAACAAGCCCCATGAGCTTGGCTCCATGAGCTCAAAAAATTTATTTTGTCACTTGGATTCAAGCAATCTAGAATTGATGCATCTTTATTTGTTCGAGCTAACCCATCTTATCTTCTCTATATCTTGGTTTATGTGGATGACTTATTGATAACAAGAAACTCTCATAATCATGTACGCCAAGTGACTCAAGCACTATCAGCAAGGTTTTCAATCAAAGACATGGGCAATATACATTTTTTTTCTCGGTATCGAAGTCATTCTAACAAATGAACGGTACTTCTTGTCTCAACACACCTACATTTGAGAACTCCTTACTCACTTCAACCTGTATGGCGCAAAAGAGGCTGTTACACCAATGAACTCTACCACTCAACTGCTACTTGCAGATGGCTCACCACCAACAGATGTTACACAATATCGAAAGCTAATAGGTGCCATGTAATACCTCTCTATTACTCGACCTGATGTCGCTTATGCTGTCAACAAGCTTGCCCAGTTCATGCATTCTCCCACAAAAAATCATTGGATTGCTGCCAAGTAAAAAAATTTTGTTGTTTGATGCTCTAAGAAGCAAAGAACAGTTGCACGATCTTCTACTGAAGCTGAATATCGGTCTGTTGCCTCTACCGCTGCTGAATTAGATTGGCTCACAAACCTGCTTCGTGAACTCTATCTTCCAATTCAGACAACGCCAAGACTTCTTTGTGACAACATCGGGGCCATCTATCTATGTGCGAATCCCGTGTTTCATACTTAGATGAAACATCTAGCTTTAGATTATCACTTTTTCCGTGAACAAGTTGTGGCACAATCTCTGAAAGTTGCTCACATCTCCACTGAAAACCAGTTGGTGGACATGCTCACGAAGCCTCTCACGAAACAATGCTTTGCTCATCTACGATCCAAGATTGGTGTGTCCGATGGGACTACCATCTTGCGGGGGCATATTAGGCAATAATCTCCTTAATCAAAATTTCTAATCCATCATAAGTCAAAGCATATGTTTAGGAACAATTCATGTACAACATCCCATTAAATTAGCCGCATGTGTTTTTCATGTATAGTATTCCATACACATTACCATACGTTGTTCTTGTAAGTTCTGTATATAATGAGCTTATGCTTAAGCAATAAAATAAATTCAAAGGCTATTATTTCTCTTATAAATAGCCTTTGCCCTCTAGATCTTGTATCAACCATTATTGCTTTTGAAAATAAAAGCAAAATTTTGAGATAAAACGAAATAGGTAAGAGTTCTACCAATTCAATTTTGAGTTTAATCAGTGAAAAAATGAAAAAAAGTTGAGAGAATTTTGGTTGTTTATGAGTTTCAGGCGGTTTTGGTACCCCTTATGTCGCTACATCTTCTCTTATAGCTCCCTCTCTATCTTCGAGTCTTCCAGTCTTGATTCTTGAAATATGATCTTCACTTCTTTAACTCTTCAAGACTTCATTTCTTTTTCATGGATGTAACTTCTTCAAAGCTTCAAGATCTTTATCATTCCTAGTACTTCAATCTTGACTAGAGTTGTATTTCTTCATGTATGACCATCTCCCATTCTATGACTAATCTTAACATATAAAACTTATACAAGCTTGATTAGTCAATAGGTAAGCCTTGGTTTAAGATTTGGTTACCATCAAAATATGAGATTAACACCCTTAGGCTAACACCTATGACTCGATTAGTTGGGACCTTATTCTTAAGCCGATAAAAGCTTTTGGTATCCCAAATAATTTTGTGAAATGGACTGCGGAATGTATCACAACTCTGAAATTCTCGATTGCAGTCAACAAAAGTCTTGAGTGATATTTTAGTGGCAAGAAAGGACTGACATGGGGACCCTTTATCCCCATATATTTTCTTCATCGACATGGAGGTTCTCTCACAACTACTAATTAAGGCAAGCCAAATTGAGGATTTTGCATTCCCCCCCAAGTGCAAAAAAATCAACTTTAATCATCTTTTCTTTGTAAATGACATCTTCATTTTTTGCAAAGATAATGTGAAGTTAGTGCAAGTTATTAAAAGTGCGCTTGATATGTTCATTAAAATGTTGCAGCTACAAATCAATAACTCTAAAAGTGAAATGTTTTTTGGGGGTGCAATAATTAGGATAAGTTTGAGCTTTTAGAACTGATAGGGTTCAAGGAGGGCTTCCTTCCTATTCGATACCTTGGACTTCCTTTGTTCTCAGGCAGAGTCTGTAACACCCCGATCCCTCACGAGACCGGAAGTTCTATTAAACAGTCTATTCTCAACCTAATACCAAACTCGTGCACCAAGTTTAGGGAAAATAGACGGAGTTTCACCTGTTTACAAGATGAACAGTTTACCTACACACGCAATATAAGTGGACTACTACTGTGTCCAAACATACACAACTTCTCAAGGCCATCCGAGCCTTGGTTCTCAACAACATACACAACCAAGTACCAAGTTCATCCCATCCCTTTTCCTTAAACAAATTTATGCAATGAATTTAAACTTTACTAACCTATTACATAAAATAGATTATCATACCACTCCAATTATCTAATTAAACTTAAGTTACATTCTTTTATACATTGAATACATACAATTCAAAAGAATAACTTTACAACCACGCCACATAACACGTTGACTTCCAAGCAAAATCAAGCACCATAAGCATGAACGTTTCTACTAGCACGGTAATACCTGAAATGTGGTGGTAAGGAGTGAGTATACAACACACGTATACTCAGCGAGGGCGAAACAGATATCGAGGGAGATAGAAGAAGGTTGTGCAATGCAAATAAGGCAGTTAAGCAATATAACCAATAAGAAAAGTAATCAATATAAACAACAATACAATAAACAATTAAAGAAAGCATTAACACAACCAATCAAAGCTATACCACACTTTGAAGGTTACGGTTCACTCATACGAGCAATGTACCAAGCGATTCGATTCCACAAGCAATACATCAATCTCGAGCTTGATGTTAACAATGATGACAATAAGCGCGCAACCACCTTATAACTTCGTTTGGGTGTACTACAGATGTACCCCGACACATCTACGATCCAAATCACCCAGGGCGGCATCCCTAGTGAGAATGGGAATAGGACACAGAGCTAGAGCAACCCAATCCTGGCAGCTCAAGATTGCCCAGAAAGGCTCATTACACACGCGCCTGACACTATGCAATGCAATACGAGAAATATGACGATAATCAAACCTAAGCACCAAAGTGCAAATTAGCAGCAACAATTGACATTCAAGCATTATAATCATTAATAGCAACAAGTACAACAATTAAACAAGCAATGGTAGTTCAAACAAGAAAAACGATGAGTAACACTATTCAATCTCTAACTTCCAAAGGCAATTACGAGTAAACAAGCTACGAGATTAGAGAATCATCTTCATTACCCACACTTAGGCACTACAAGGCACGTTTCTATGGCACAAAACCTCACTTTCCCAACTGAAGCCCGAGAGTCCACCTAATGCTTTTGAACTACAACAATGTTAACCGGTCACTCAATCAACGCCACAACAGCGCCAAAAGTACTTCCATGCACCCACAAGCCAAACCTCCAACTCAATTCGAGCACGGTCAATACTCGGTCAAACGGCCCATTTACGTTTCAAAGCTAATTTCTCAATTTTACCAAAGGGAATCCATTTTTATTGCACATTTAATCTTTCTAGCATTAATGGCACCTAACCAAATATATATAATTGGCAATTGTTTTTTTATGTCTTCTTTTCCGTATAGTATTCTCATATTTTCTTTTACAACTATAGTTGAAGTTGGAAATGAAGGGAAAAAAGGCCAAACAAATTTTATTGCTAGGAATGAAGCCAGAAGAAAGCCAAAAGAGATTTAAGAAAGTGGAGAAGTGAAAATCTGTAAAGAGCACTTTGCATAATGAGAAAAGCTCCAAAAGCTATTGCATGGTATCACTCAATTTATTCTCAGAAATGTACAATTTGTTACACCTATGTATTCATATTTGTTTAAACTTTTCACCATTTTTATGTCTAAAGGTAGACGAGAGGACTCTGACGCAGTTGAAAAGTGAACAAGAAAAAGAAAATACAGGAAAATTAGAATAGACAGATGAATTTGTCAAAATGGAAAGGAGAAATTAAGATAGAAGAAATGATATTTCAACAACAGTAGGATCACAACATATGTATGAGAAAATACCTTCAAAAACTCTCTGGCAAAGATCAAATCTACAAACCATGCAACTCTACAATGCTGGCAAAGATACTACTTCCAAGTTAGTTATTAAAATCCATGTATAATAATAAATGTATGAACAACATGAGATATGAAGCAATATAAAGTTCAACACAATCAACCACGTCACTATCGGCTTGGAATAATTATTTAGGCAAGAAGGTCTTCTGGAGGAACATATCTCGAAAATCTTGTCCAATACCTATTGAAATATGATCAAAGAAAACTATATTCAATTTGGATTAGTCCGGAATCATAAAGAATTTAAGACTTACTTGAAACAAAATCATCAGTAAATGTGATTAATAGGAGAAAAAATCAATGTAATTGCTGAGCATTATGCCCCTTATGAAAAATCTTCAGACCCTTTGTCTCCTTGATTTGGTTGGAACAAATGGGATGTTAGGATCTGATTTTAATTGGCTATGTTTTAGCAAAAATTATGGATATTGTTGTATGGATATTGCGTGTAGAATTTTGTTATTGCAGGTAAGTTGCTATGAAGTATTCAAGTGCAAGAGAAATTCGAGTTTTGAGGAGTTCTAGTACAAGTAATATTCAAGCCATGAAGAGTCCAAGTTCAAATAGAGTTTATGCTATAAAGAGCTCCTACATCTTTGGTGATAAGGTAATTAGGTGATAAGGTTCAAGCTATCAAGAACTCTTGTGCTAAAGAGATAAACTTGAAGACGTTCCTACCTATACTCAACATCTACACCAAACCCTATAAATAGGTGTATCAATTCTCAGTTGAAGGGTAGCGAGCAGTGAGCAGTAGAATCGTGAGTTAGCTGTAGGCATCTGTGTCAAGTTGTGTTGCAACATATTGTTTAACAGAGTGTACTAGATGTTCTAGTTAGTATTGTAACACAGTCTGTTTTAGACAAATGAATTGATCGATCCATCTAGAATATTGTGACTCTTTAATTTATATTTTTAGTACACATTCTTCGAGAGAAGAATGTGTGTTCTCGGGAGAGAACTTTGTAAGTCAAGGGAAGCTCTCCAAACTAGAGAATCTAATAAGGGAGTCTTACACCTAGGTGGCAAGGGTTAAGAGGGAGTCTTCGATTGCGTAAGTTCTATTGGTCTTTGTAATCTCTTGAAAGTTAGTCGATTGATTTGTTAGGCCAGGGAGTGGCCTCGTGGATGTAGACCTGGTTGGTCGAACCACGTTAAAATATATGTGTCCTTACATTTGTTGCAACAAATTTATTTTCCTGCAAATTTACTTTGTTGATTTGTTTAGTTATCAAATTGATTAAGAGCCAGAAATTTATAATTAGTATCTGTCACGCCCCAACTCGACTCTACCTACGATCAGTCCGGACGCAACAGAATTTCGGCAGTATAACGACAGTAACACGGACATCAGGGCTCTAAATCAACCCTTTATAATATCATACAACCAACTCCAAAGATCAACAACAACTCCACAACCAAATTAACAACATAGAACACAACCATCACCATATATTAAACATTCATTCATCAGTTCATTCACAAGTTATACGCCTCCGTTCCAACATCATTCATAGGCTATATCATACATTCTCAAAATAGATTATAAACTAGTCTAACAATCTAATCATGTTCAAAAGAAAGACCACTAAACTAGATTTATATAAGCCTTTATCTTTAAGTAATTTATACAATAGATCATACTACAAAAACTAAGACAAACTCATGGATATGACTCCGGCACATAAGACTCCTCCACATAAGGCACATACTCAGCTTCTTGAGGAACGCATACAAAGTCTAGCTTTGTAACACCTGAGTGCAGAACACGAATAAGAGTGAGCTTATATAAAACAAGCCCAGTGAGGATTCGATAAATCTTTTAAAAACATTTACTATACCCCTTGGAAATCATCTTTTGATCAGTAAACACACAATGAACATCAACAACAATTTAAGTACAACAATAATAATAATCAATCAATAAGGATACTCTAGTTGGTGTAGCTTAAAACGCTATCATGATCTCAACCATCTTCATATAACTCCCATAACATACACCCGAGGTACCTCATCTAGCCCCTTCCTCCGTGGCATCTCCGCCTATGCAAGCTGGGGGTAGTCTATGATAGTCATGCCGTTATCAACCTGATAGCCAAATTCTGCCCGAAAGGTGGCACACACTTATCAAGACTCATGACAATAATAATAATCATTCATATCATGGAAGGACAACAAAAGTAGGTTGTCTATCTCCCAGCATCATCAATCATCAATCGGTTAACAACATTTCAACAACATAACATCAATTAATCAATTAGCAACTAAACAACTAAGTTAGACGACAAAGTAGGCCATCCAACTCACATGCATTAAACCACACATTCAATCCTGAATCTAATCAACAACAACCTAAGAATTAATCACTCAAACACCACCCAAAACCCAAAGACAATATATCAACATTTTAAAGAAAAATAACACAAAATTCTAACAATCATAACTTACAATCTACTAATCCAACGAACTCCAAACCACTTTCTATCAATCACCCACACATGCAACTACATAGTCCCCTCGGAAACCAACCATATTGCATCCCAAACAAGCCCGACAACCCTAATTCTGCAATGCACTAAGGCTGAATTTTCTGGACTTTTGCCACGATATCACAATAAAAAATTCGGCATCACAACATTATTACCTCACAATTAACAAACTTTTAGAAGCAACAAGCAAGCAATTCCAACTATTACAACAACAATTATTCAACAATGAACTCAAAAACCAATTTTAATACCCGAAAAATAGAAATACATGCTACAACCATTCAAAACTTATATAAACACACATAAATGATCCTTGGTATCCACTGAGCATTAATCTAACAACAATTTAACATTTCATCGGATAAAAATTCAATTATATGAAAATGACACAAAATAGCATTTTAAGATCTAGAATTTTTCTCTCACCTTTGATGTTATATGATGATAGAAATGTGTAGAATGGATGCCCAACAAGCAAATTCAAGCCTTGAATGAAGTTTTTTGGACTTGAATTGCAAAATCTATGAAGAAATTACTTGAAAACTTGAACAAAAATGGCTTCTCTTTTCTCCTTGGGATTTTCGGCCATGTAGGTTTTTTTGAGGTTTTTTGTGCTATTTTAGTGTGTGTTGATGATTATATATCTTAAGTCAACAAAAATGCAAAAGTCAAAGTTGAAACACTTATTTAGTTTTTAGTATTTTTAGTTGTTTTAGACTGGTTTGCTCAAAAACAAGTAAACTACTATATTTACTATATTTAGTAAACTAAATTTAGGTGACAACAAATTTTATATGCATACATATACATAAAACTAAGGTATAAAACTCAATTTTTGTAAAAGAAGATAAAAAGTCATATTGTTTATTTTCAAATGTCTTTTGAATACACAATTAATCTAAAATCATTTAATACCACATATAAATACATCTATATTAATATATATTAGGTCAACGAAAGTCAATGCAAGAATCGATTTTAGAAGAAATTACTATTTGTCTCAAAAATGCTATTTTTCGCCCGAAAAGTCCATTTAAATTTCTATTCCATTTTAGAATCAATTTTTATCAAACATGGGTCTACTAATATCCGTGGACTAGGTTTTCAAACACTAAAAAGACCAGTTTCAAAATTATAGAGGACGTGTTTCAAAAATACTATTCACAAAACTCGACGATAAAATTTTCGATGCCATTTATGATGAAAATTTCATGAATGCTCACATAGCATGTAATAAGAATATAAATCATAGAATTAACACATTCTAACTTATATAACACATAAACAGGTCAAAACACGCAATTCTATGCAAATGTAGAATCTGGAGTTTCACATTCTTCCCCCCTTAAAACAATTGCATCCGCGCAATTCTCGAATTGACAGATAACTAAGTCCTCAATCGTTACACTTTAACAATACTTTTCTTAGTTCCCATTTATCTCTTAGGATGACACTTAAACAAAGACCTCAAAGGAAATAAACTCCATTGACTGCAAGATGATTATCACAATTCCCAAAACAATTATCAATTCATAATTCACTCCCACCTAATATCATATTGCATATGAAAGAAATCACAACTTCAAGGTCTTAGCATAATACCACTACTTATCAATCATCATCTACTACACAAAAGGGCTCTATGAACACCCCGAGGGTTTAAAAACTCATTCATGGTAACATGAATGATTACTGATCAAGGGAATATCTCAAAAGTGACACTGGTCAGAATATGGCTATTATGAAATTTACCAGGAAATAAGGATATAGAAAGTCATATTCGAGCCAACAATCAAGTGAACAAGAGGTCAAACAAGTTAGAGAATCAAGAGGCTAATTGTAACACCCCGATCCCTCTCGAGACCGGAAGTTCTATTAATCAATCTAATCGCAACCCAATTCTAAACCCGGGCATAATTTTTAGGGAAAGACGGACGGAGTCTCCCCTGTTTCTAGGCAAAAAGCAAACCTGCGACAGCATATAAGTGGACCAGCATCGTGTCCAACCGTTCACAATTCCTCAAGGCCATCCGAGCCTCGATTCTCAACAATTAAACACAACAAGTATATATGCATTTCCAAGTACCCAGACTATTCTAACTCTTTCCTTTAGACAATATAAACATGCATTGAAACCAGAACTTACTAACCTATACATAAAATTTAAATGACTTTTCTTTACACATTGATTATATACATCTCATGAAAGTAAAATCTTTACATCTTTGACAACCCAAGCCACATAGCACGCAAGGCAACTCTTCAAGCACGATCTATCACATAACCACGAACTTTCCAACTAACATGGTATTTCCTAAAATGTGGTGGTGAGGAGTGAGTATACACAACACGTATACTTAATGAGGGCGAAACAGATATCGAGGTGGAAAGAAAGAAGATCATGCAATGCAAATAAGACAATTAAGCAATATAACCGACAAGTAAAACAATCAATATAAACAACAATACAGTAAACAATTAATAAAAGCATTAACACAACCATTCAAAGTTATACCATACTTTGAAGGCTATGGTTCACTCATACGAGCAATGTACCATTTCACGAGCAATACATCAATCTCGAGCTTGATGTTGACAACGATGACAATAAGCGCGTAACTACCTTAAAACTTCCACTGGGTGTACTCCGGATATACCTCGACACATCTACGACCCAAATCACCTAGGGCGGCATCCTTAGCGAGAATGGGAATAGGACACGAAGCTAGAGCAAATCAACCCTGGCAGCCCAAGACTGCCCAGAGAGGCCCATCACTCACGTGCCTGACACTATACAATGCAATACGAGATACAAGCAATAAACGAGCGATAGCACGAAAGTGCAGATTTGTATCAACATTCAATATATCAAGCACTTACAATCAATAATAGCAATCAATTAACTTTTCAAGCATGATTATCATTAATATCAACAAGATTATCAACTAAACAAGCAATTAGCAGTTCAAACAAGAAAAACTACAAATAACACTATTTAATCTATAACTTCCAAAGGTAATTACGAGCAAACGAGCTACGGGATTAGGAAACCGATTTCACTACATTCACTTAGGCACTACAAGGCACGTTTCTATGGCACGAAACCTCACTTTCCCAACCGAAGCCCGAAAGTCCACCTAATGCGTTTGAACTACAACTATGTTAACCGGACACTCAATCAACGCCACAACAGAGCCAAAAGTGCTTCCATGCCCTCAATAGCAAAACCCCCAACTCAATTCGAGCACGGTCAACCCTGGGTCAAACGGCCCCTTTACGTTTCTTTGTCTAATTTTTACTTTTAACAAAGGTCGATCCGTTTTTATTGTACATTTTATCCTTCTAACGTTAATGGCACCTATCCAAATCAAGAAATCGCAATTCGGATCAAAAATTCGAAAATCTAGGATTTTACTATTCATTTTTACTATTCACATTCTTCCCTAATTCAAATACACAATTTCAGCCGTAAAAATTGCTAAATAACTAACAAGAAATACTCTTCGAACCCTAAGGAAGTTATTTCAAGCGATAACAGGCATTATAAGGCGATAAATATCAAATCTGAAAATTTGAAACAAAAATCAAATTAAAATAAAAATGCACAAAAACGTGAAAACCCTCACAGAGATTGAAGAGAAAGGCTTGGAAGAACCCTAGCCTCGATCCTCGCTCAATTCCACGCAAGATTGAAGAAGAAAATGCAAAATAAATTTTTTTCTTTTTTTTCCATGAAGTTTCGGCCATGGTGGCCTTTGCCTTGTTTTTATTTTATTTTTTTCTTCTTTTCCTTTGTTTAAAAGATGACACAAAGGGGTAAAATGGTTAAAGGCTAAAAGCTTGGTCAAAATCAAGTTAAAAATTGTCAAATTAGCTTATTTTGATGCCATTTAATCTAATTCAAGTTAAAACAATGCAATTTAATGCAAATCAACTAAAAACTAATTAAATAAAACTAGAAATACTATTCACAAAGTCTGAGAAATATTTCTCTAACTCTCGTTTTCGATGCATTTCGATCAAACGGTCAATAAATGATCACTATTAGAATGATAAACAATTTCTTAAAAATATAATTTTTGAAAAGTAATTTAGTTTAAAATTCACTCCGAACTCTGAGCCATTTTTCTCATTTAACTGAAAACTGAGTAATTAAATGCAAGAAAATAAAACCGATTATTAAAATAATCAAAACAATCAATATTCATTTAAAAATAATTAATTTAACTATTTCTAGAATATTTTAAAGAATTATGAATTTAATGCTAAGATACGAATGAACAAGTTAATATAAACACGTAATCAAATTAAATTAAATATTAACATTTAAGATGACACTTAATTAAATACAAGAAAGTAAATCCAATTACTATAAACAATAAAAATAGGTAATAATCTTTTAAATTAATCAATATAAAAATTATTTGAATATTTTTAAAAGAAATATCAAAATAGTGCAAAATGGATGATTTAACTAATTAAACACTTAATTAAATGCAATCAAATGCTATTAAATGCATGCCGGGTTCGGGGTATCACATCCTTCACCCCTTAAAACAATTGCGTCCTCGCAATTCTTCTTCCAATAGAACTCTGCATCACCTGAGATCCAACTCTGACCACTCTTCATTGGTTGCTAAGCAAGACACTGAATAAGATACTCGTAGGAAAACCCAAATAGAAATCCCAACCAAGAATGCCGAGAAAATACCAACTAAAGACTGAAGCAGGGTTACTGTAGATAAAATTAACTTCACATATTAATGACAAGAAGGATGCCGAAGAAATACCCCACATACGAATCTCCAGTAGAAGTTCAACAAGTACCAAATAAGGAAGTCAAAGGATAGCCAGAGTAGATGCAGCACATATAAGACCAAACTCCAAGACCTCATCACCATTTGTCGAGTGCAAACTTTATATAACTTACCACCAAGAAAGCCCAAAGTATTCCACAGCATACCGTAAGCAATATGAGATAATAAGTCTGAACAAGATTCCAAGTATAAAACTTCCAATAGTGCCAACAAGGAAAATACTAGTAGAATGCCCACTAAGAATTCCAAAGAATACCATAAGTAGTACTATACAATAAGTCTGATAGGAATTCCGAATACCAAACCTACTGAGGAACACTAAAGAAAATACCCGAAACAATGCTCCAGTAAAGAAGTAGCAAGGATTGCCCAAGTAGTAAGTACTAGATAAATGACCACTAAGAATTCTATAGAATGCCATTGAAGAATTTCCAATAAAGAATGCCAGTAACACACCAATAAAGACCGAGACACATATGCCATAGATAATAACATGCAGTAAGTCCAATTGAAACCCCAATAGCCAAGTCTACCAAGAAGTGCCAACAGAAGTTCCAAAGAATACCCAATAAGAAAACCAAAGAATGCTCCAGAAAACAACCAAATAGAACCCCAAAAGAAAGTTACTCTTTCACAACTGTTAAGCACAGAGGAGGACCTTAGAGATTCGCCAATAACCGAGCTCCAAAGACAAACACCAACTCCCAAATAAAGGCTAGTCAAATACTGCTCATTCTCGTCAATCCACATAATTGGAGGGCCTGCTACTAACCACTTCTCTTCAGGGGAGGAAGAAGTCTTTCTTACCATTCCAACAGGACATGTATGAATGTCAATATATCGTATTTATACATATATGCCTTAATCTATTATGCAAGCATGTTTGTAAAACAGTTTATTCAACAAAGTCACTCAAGCACGACAATCAAGTCAAGCATAACATAATCAATTCAAATCACGGCACAACCAATTCAAGACATTCCAATACACATATTACAAGCAATACTTCAAGCAAATAACAATTCACGAGGTCGATTCGATTCACGATGCCAATTCGATACACGAGTAGTCACTTCACTTCACGTAACACACCTTTAACACATATCACAGAACTATATCACATAGGTGCACACATTCAATTTAAGACACAAAATCTTACATACATGCACACATTTTCAAAACTCACTTAACAATCACACATCTAAGGGTTACTACCCGACAGACCGAGGACACTGTCCTGGCTTATAAGCTAAACAAGCTCTGATACCACTTGTAACACTCTGATCCCTCTTGAGACCGGAAGTTCAATTAATCAATCTAATCGCAACCCAATTCCAAACCCGGGCATAATTTTTAGGGAAAGACAGACGGAGTTTCCCCTGTTTCTAGGCAAAAAGCAAACCTGCGACAGCATATAAGTGGACTAGCACCGTGTCCAACCATTCACAATTCCTCAAGACCATCCGAGCCTCGGTTCTCAACAATTAAACACAACAAGTATATATGCATTTCCAACTACCCAAACTATTCTAACTCTTTCCTTTAGACAATACAAACATGCATTGAAACCAGAACTTACTAACCTATACATAAAATTTAAATGACTTTTCTTTACACATTGATTATATACATCTCATGAAAGTAAAATCTTTACATCTTTGACAACCCAAGCCACATAGCACGCAAGGAAACTCTTCAAGCACGATCTATCACATAACAACGAACTTTCCAGCTAACGTGGTATTTCCTGAAATGTGGTGGTGAGGAGTGAGTATACACAACATGTATACTCAGTGAGGGCGAAACAGATATCGAGGTAGAGAGAAAGAAGATCGTGCAATGCAAATAAGACAATTAAGCAATATAACCGACAAGTAAAACAATCAATATAAACAACAATACAGTAAACAATTAATAAAAGCATTAACACAACCATTCAAAGTTATACCATACTTTGAAGGCTATGGTTCACTCATACGAGCAATGTACCATTTCACAAGCAATACATCAATCTCGAGCTTGATGTTGACAACGATGACAATAAGCCCTCAACCACCTTATAACCTCCACTGGGTGTACTCCGGATGTACCCCGACACATCTACAACCTAAATCACCTAGGGCGGCATCCCTAGCGAGAATGGGAATAGGACACGGAGCTAGAGCAAACCAACCCTGGTAGCCCGAGACTACCCAGAGAGGCCCATCACTCACGTGCTTGACACTATGCAATGCAATACGAGATACAAGCAATAAACGAGCGATAGCACGAAAGTGCAAATTTTTATCAGCATTCAATATATCAAGCACTTACAATCAATAATAGCAATCAATTAACTTTTCAAGCATGATTATCATTAATATCAACAAGATTATCAATTAAACAAGTAATTAGCAGTTCAAACAAGAAAAGCTACAAAAAATACTATTCAATCTCTAACTTCCAAAGACAATTACGAGCAAACGAGCTATGGGATTAGGAAACCGATTTCACTACCTTCACTTAGGCACTACAAGGCACGTTTCTATGGCACGAAACCTCACTTTCCCAACCGAAGCTCGAAAGTCCACCTACTGTGTTTGAATTATAGCTATGTTAACCGGTCTCTCAATCAATGCCACAATAGCACTGAAAGTGCTTCCATGCCCTCAATAGCAAAACCCCCAACTCAAGTCGAGCACGGTCAACTCTTGGTCAAACGACCCCTTTACATTTCTTTGTCTAATTTCCAATTTTAACAAAGGTCGGTCTGTTTTTATTGTACATTTTATCCTTCTAACGTTAATGGCACCTATCCAAATCAAGAAATCGCAATTTAGATCAAAAATTCCAAAATCTAGGGTTTAACTATTCATTTTTACTATTCATATTCTTCCCTAATTCAAATACGCAATTTCAGCCGTAAAAATTGCTAAATAACTAACAAGCAATGTTCTTCGAAACCTAAGGAAGTTATTTCAAGCGATAACAGGCATTATAACGCGATAAATATCAAATCTGAAAATTTGAAACAAAAATCAAATTCAAATAAAAATGCACAAAAACGTGAAAACCCTCACAGAGATTGAAGAGGAAGGCTTGCAAGAACCCTAGCCTCGATCCTCGCTCAATTCCACGCAAGATTGGAGAAGAAAATGCAAAAGAAATTTTTATCTTTTTTTTCCATGAAGTTTCAGCCATGGTGGCCTTTGCCTTGTTTTTTTTTTCTTCTTTTCCTTTGTTTAAAAGATGACACAAAGGGGTAAAATGGACGAAGGCTAAATGCTTGGTCAAAATCAAGTTAAAAATGGTCAAATTAGCTTATTTTGATGCCATTTAATCTAATTCAAGTTAAAACAATGCAATTTAATGCAAATCAACTAAAAACGAATTAAATAAAACTAGAAATATTATTCACAAAGTCCGAAAAATATTTATCTAACTCTCATTTTCGATGCATTTCGATCAAACAGTCAATAAACGATCACTATTAGAATGATAAACAATTTCTTAAAAATATAATTTTTGAAAAGTAATTTAGTTTAAAATTCACTCCGGACTCCGAGCCATTTTTCTCATTTAATTGAAAATCGAGTAATTAAATGCAAGAAAATAAAACCGATTATTAAAATAATCAAAACAATCAAAATATTCAATATTCATTTAAAATAATTAATTTAACTATTTCTAGAATATTTTAAAGAATTATGAAATTAATGCTAAGATACGAATGAACAAGTTAATATAAATACGTAATCAAATGCAATTAAATACTAACATTTAAGATGACACTTAATTAAATACAAGAAAGTAAATCCAATTACTATAAACAATAAAAATAGGTAATAATATTTTAAATTAATCAATATAAAAATTATTTGAATATTTTTAAAAGAAATATCAAAATAGTGCAAAATGGATGATTTAACTAATTAAACACTTAATTAAATGCAGTCAAATGCTATTAAATGCATGCCGGGTTCGGGTTATCACACTAATAGTTTAATAAGAAAGCATGATAACTAAGATATGGAATGTCTCAACACCTATCAGTTAAATAAGTACGAACAAAGGATGATGACGGGTCAAAACGGTGCTGAGTATGTTGAACAAACATTCCTGAACAAGTAAACATTTCAATTCTCGATGATTGTTCAAGGAACCCACAAGTAAGTTATACTTGAGGCAAAATGAAATTAAGAAATAAGAGTTGATTAATTCAATAAAAAAAATGAGTGTCAATATAATAAGTATCTCAGCACACAATAACCAAGAAAGTAAAAATAAGATAGGAAAATGCTGAATATATTGAATGAGCAATTACAAGCAAAGTAATGACTCGGGATTTAATACTAAAACAATCGGATCAACAAAAATGACAATGATGTACTTAGGTAAGGAGTACATCAAACATGTGAGATTCGAATATGTAAAATGGTATACCAAAGGAGAAATTACTTTCAAATAAATGGTAATAGGATGAAATGAAATAATGAACCCAATGACTGGAGATATAGAATGAAGTATAAAAGTCTCAAACCTTAGCTTTAATAAGTGACATTACTATAGGAAGCAAATATGAATGTTAAGAATAGAAACAATGTCAAATGTGTATAGGATCCATTAATCCAATAAGCAAAACTTTTAAGAAACAATTGATATGCTAGAAAAGTGTAACTCTCTCTCAAATAAGTAAGAATAGAGTAAAAGAGAATAATAAGACCGATAGAAATAGAAATCACAAAAAGGGTGTCCCACCTACATACTTAAACACCAATAAGTCAAATCTTATAATTTATCTCTCTCCAAAACAAGACGCTTATATACTTCAAGAAACCAGTCACTAGACAAGATAAATCATTAGTTACCAAACAAGGTTCATAGATGAAGACTTCAAAAGTGCAAGATCACAACCTCAAGGGAACCTCTACTTATGACTTATCTCCAAGTAATAACAAGCTACACATGGCAAGAAAAATAACTCTAATCATCAAAATATATTGTTATTTCTTCGAACAACTTCATTCTCGCTAAAGGAACATCATGATCAATCTGTTAAGCTGAGACTAAAATCCATAAACATAACAATTAAAATCTCACTGATTAACTACTAGAATAATAATAATTCAAAATCACGTCCTACCTCTGGTTCCGAAAGCTCTTGCAGCTATCTTTACTTCACCGAAAAGAGTCACCCACGGTTATAGCATATATATAATTATCTCTCCTAAAAACAAGTACAACATATTACATGATTATCATATATTACGACATTATCACATAACACACAATTCAACACATAGAAAGCCAATATCACATAAACAGGTTATATTACTGAAGTAAGTTATAAACAACTAAAGTCACATAAGCAACAAACTTCACATAAGACAAGTTGATCATGTAACTCATTGAGCACCTAAAGCACATTGTTTCACATAAGCTAGTTATAACCAATTAAAACCACATAAACAACTAACTTCACACAAGGCACTTTGATCACATAAAACACAGTTGTCACATAATACACATTAATCACATAATGCACATTAATTACAACACATTGAGTATGTAAGGCATGTTATCACATAAAACATATTGACCACATTAGTTCACTTAACACATAAAGCATATTGATCACAGAGAAAGTTAGACACAAATAAACTAATCACATAAACATATTAACATATGTTTCACTTTTCTTTCACTTAATACATACTTGCATGCTTAGACCACTACCCACATTCCGAGGATACCCCGGTTGACAGCTAAACATGCGCTCTGATACCACTTAAATGTCATGCCCCAAGTCAACCCCATCTACAATATTTCAGGATACAACGGAATTTGGGCAGTATAACGACAGTAACACGGACATCAGGGCTCTAAACCAACCCTTTATAGCATCATACAACCAACTCCAAAGATCAACAACAACTCCACAACGAAATTAACAACATACAACGCAACTATCTCCATATATTAAACATTCATTCATCAGTTCATTCACAAGTTATATGATTCCCTTCCAACATCATTCATAGGCTATATAATACATTCTCAAAATAGATTATAAACCAGTCTAGCAATAAGAAAGACCACTAAACTAGATTTATATAAGCCTTTATCTTTAAGTAATTTATACAATAGATCATACTACAAAAACTAAGACAAACTCATGGATATGACTCCGGCACATAAGACTCATCCATAAAAGGTATATACTTAGCTTCCTGAGGAATGCACACAAAGTCTGGCTTAGTAATACCTGAATGCAGAAAAAGAATGAGAGTGAGCTTATATAAAACAAGCCCAATGAGGATTCGATAGATTTTTTAAAAACATTTACTATACCCCTTAGAAATCATCATTTGAGCAGTAAACACAGAATAAACATCAACAACAATTTAAGTACAACAATAATAATAATCAATCAATAAGGATACTCTAGTTGGTGTAGCTCCAAACGTCATCACGATCTCAGCCATATTCATATAACTCCCATAACACACACCCGAGATACCTCATCTAGCCCCTCCCTCCATGGCATCTCCGCTCATGCGAGCAAGGGGTAGTCTATGATAGTCATGCCATTATCAACCCGACAACCCAATGTTGCTCGAGAGGTGGCACACACTTATCAAGACTCATGACAATAATAATAATCATTCATATCACGGAAGGACTATAAAAATAGGTTGCCTATCTCCTGGCATCATCAATCATCAATTAGTTAACAACATTTCAACAACATAACATCAATTAATCAATTAGCAACTAAACAACTAAGTTAGATGACAAAGTAGGTCATCCAACTCACATGCATTAAACCACACATTCAATCCTGAATCTAATCAACAACAACCTAAGAATTAATCACTCAAACACCACCCAAACACCCAAAGACAATATATCAACATTTTAAAGAAAAATCACACAAACTTCTAACAATCATAACTTACAATCTACTAATCCAACGCACCACAAACCCCTTTCTATCACTCACCCAAACATGCAACTACACTAGCCCCCTTGAAAAACCAACCATAATCTATCCAAAACAATCCCAACAACCCTAATTCCGCAATGCACAAAGGCTAAATTATCTGGACTTTTGGCACGATATCACAATCAAAAATTCGACATTACAACATTATTACCCCATAATTAACAAACTTTTAGAAGCAATAAGAAAGCAATTGCAACCACTACAACAACAATTATTCAACAATGAACTCAAAAATCAATTTTAATACCCGAAAAATAGAAATACATGCTACAATTGTTCAAAACTTATATAAATACACATAAATGATCCTTGGTATCCACTGAGCATTAATCTAACAACAATTTAACATTTTATCGGATAAAAATTCAATTATATGAAAATGACATAAAATAGCATTTTAAGATCTAGAATTTTTCTCTCACCGTTGATATTATATGATGCTAGAAATATGTAGAATGAATGCTCAACAAGCAAATTCAATCCTTGAATGAATTTATTTTGACTTGAATTACAAAATCTATGAAGAAATTACTTGAAAACTTGAACAAAAATGGCTTCTCTTTTCTCCTTGGGATTTTAGGCCATGTAGGTGTTTGTAGAGGTGTTTTTGTGCTATTTTAGTGTGTGTTGATGATTATATATCTTAAGTCAACAAAAATGTAAAAGTCAAAGTTGAAACACTTATTTAGTTTTTAGGATTTTTAATTGTTTTAGACTATTTTGCTAAAAAACAAGTAAACTACTATATTTAGTATATTTAGTAGACTAAATTTAGGTGACAACAATTTTCATATGCATACATATACATACTGTGACGTCCGAGAACTTCACCGTATATTTATTTACTATTGTATCTACTATTTGCGCATTTTCACTATGCATTGCTTGTTGCTTATGTGGTTACTATTCATCACGCTTTTCAACCACTTAATTTATTCGAATTAGCATTTTTCTTAAATCATATTAATTGTTTTAGGAATGACAAAAATGGGGGGCATTTGAGCTAAAAGCGATAGGAGCATCTGTTTAGAAAATGATTTATTGAAACTAATGAATAGTATTACGTAACTAAACTAGGTGCTTTAATTAGCTAACATTAATTACACAATTAGGACTTGTTTCTAGCTAGCTAAACTCATTTTAATAGTCAATAGGTGCACCCAAACATAACCCCAACTTAATATATACTCACATAACACTTTATAACTCATAAAAATACAAAAAAAGAGAGTGCAAAAGCTGGAATCACTGTAGCGAATCTGAACAGCTTTGTGCAGCCAAGGAGGAGAGTTTTAACTCATCAAATCTCCATTCTAAGCTAAGCCAAGATAGGTTCAAGTAGTTTAGGATGTCTACTAACCTTTGCCGAGCTCTTACGGACTTTAGGTGAGGGATTTCATGTTGTTTGTGCATTTTAAAAATGTTATTCATTTCTTGAATTCTTAGATTTGTTATCAAATGCCTATGCAATGCTCAAATATGCTTATGTATGTTGTATATAGGTAGTAGAGACCTAATTTATGCTATTATTTCATAGTTTAAATGGTTGAAATCGTTTGTTGATCATAGGGCATGAATAGTGATGGAAAAACTAGGGTTTTCTGAAATTGGACCTTATAGCTTAAATTAGTGGTTCTAATAGATACTTTAGGTATTAATGAGAGTAGTGTAAAGGCCCCATAGGGTCTAATTTCTCATAACCTAGCAAAATAATGAAATAGCCGACTTTTAAAAAGGGGTTTTGGGGTTATCGTAAATTCGGGTGAAAATGGGCTTCACTTTTGGTATTCCTAGGCTAAGTAGGCTCTAAATATGCTTTGCTACCTTCCATTTGAGTCTCAGTTGAGGTACGTGTAGTACAAAGTCAAAAGAGAAAAATTGGGGCTTTTGTGTTAAACGTGGGTATTTGGGTAACTTCGAGGGTCCTAAGGGTACCTTATGGGATTAATTAGAAGTATGGAATAGGCCGCTCGCTTAATTGGAACATTAACTTGTGTTTGGAAGAAAGATGGCTTACGTTACAAAGGTGGTATCAGAGCCGACGCGTTCGCATGGCCAGCGAGGACATTGGGTCCCCAAGGGAGGGCGGGCGAAATATCCCACATCAGACGCAGAGGTCTTTGGGCTGCTTGATATATAGAGTTCGCTCGTATATCGTGACAATGCATTTTCCTGGTAGTGGCTGGGGAAAGCAAAGCCGTGAGGGGTATGGGCCCTAAAGCGGACAATATTGTCATAGTGCGCTTCCGGGTCTACTCGCCATGGCCTCGGTGCTCGCTTGGACCGTTAAGGCCAGGGAGTATCCTGTAGGCATGGGAGTTGGGTTTGGGATGTTACATGTGATATCAGAGCTTAGTTAGCTCTCAGCCGAGACAGGGTCCTCGGCCTGTCGCGTAGTAACTCTTGTGTGTGTTCTTGCTAAGTTTGTGCTTGTATGTATGATTATGTGTCTTGAATTAATGTGTACACCTATGTGATATAATTATGTGTTATGTGTTAAACGTGTGCTAAGTGAAGTGAAGTTGCACTGAATTGACCTTGTGAATCGTTATCTGTTTGAATTATTGATTGTAATGTATGTACTTGAGCATTTTGAATTAAGTTTTGTTGTGAATTGAATTGGTTATGTTACGATTCACACTTCAATGACTTTGTTGCTTACATTGTTTTATATGTTCTTTTATAATCATGCTTGCATAATAGTTTAAAGAATGTTTATATATATGCAATAGTTTGGCATTCATACCTAGTCCATCGAATGGTAAGAAAGACTTCGTCCTCCCCCTGAACGGAGGTGATTAGTGGCTGGCCTTTCAAGTTGTGTGGATTTGTAGGAACGTGAAGCGGTTGATCAGCCCTTTTATTTAGGAGTTGGTGTTGTGGGCAAAACTCAGTTATTGGGATTTCTTCCAAGGCATTTTTCTCTGCTTAGTAGTCAGAAATGAATGGCTTCACTTGGGATTTCTATTTGATTGTTCTCTAAGGCATTCTCTTGGTATTTCTTATTTAGCATTCTTCTCGTATTTTCTTATTGGCATTTCTTTGAAGACTTGGTATTTGGAATTCTATTCAGCCATATTATACGGTATTATCTACAATATTTATGCTCCAATCTTTTATTGGTATTTTCTAGCCACTTTTAGTTGGGATTATATTATTCTACAGTGTTCGTGCCAGCGGGATTCTTATTTGTATTTCTATGTAGCATTTCTATTGGAGCCTTTATTTGGCCTTATTACTTAGGGATTCGCTTGCAGTACTACTGGGATTTCTTAACGGGTTCTTATGGGAATTCGTATATGGTATTCTTGCTCAGAACCTGATGAAGAGTAATTGAAGTTGGTTTTCAGTTGATGCAGAATTCTCTTGGAAAAAGAATTGCGTGGACGCAATTTTTTTAAGGGAGAGTGGATGTGACGTCTGAGAACTTCACCGTACATTTATTTACTGTTGCATCTACTATTTGTGTATTTTTACTATGCATTGCTTGTTGCTTATGTGGTTACCATTTATCACGCTTTCCAACCACTTAATTACTTTGAATTAGTATTTTTCTTAAATCATATTAATTGTTTTAAGAATGAGAAAAATGTGCATTTGAGCTAAAAGCGATAGGAGCATCCGTTTAGAAAATAATTTGTTGAAATTAATTAATAGTATTACGTAACTAAACTAGGTATTTCAATTAGCTAACATTAATTGCACAATTAGGACTTGTTTCTAGCTAGCTAAACTCCTTTTAATAGTCAATAGGTACACCCAAACATAACCCCAACTTAATATATACTCACATAACACTTTATAACTCATAAAAACACACAAAAAAGTGCAAAAGCTGGAATCATTGTAGCAAATCCGAACAACTTTGTGCAACCAAGGAGGAGAGTTTTAACTCATCAAATCTCCATTTCAAGCTAAGCCAAGCTAGGTTCAAGTAGTTTAGGGTGTCTACTAACCTTTTCCGAGCTGCTACGCGCTTTAGGTGGGTGATTTCATGCTTGTTTGTGCATTTTAAAAATGTTGTTCATTTCTTGAATTCTTAGATTTGTTATCAAATGCCAATGCAATGCTCAAATATGATTATGTATGTTGTATATAGGTAATAGAGACCTAATTTATGCTATTATTTCATAGTTTAAACTGTTGAAATCGCTTGTTGATCGTAGGACATGAATAGTGATGGGAAAACTAGGGTTTTCTGAAATCGGACCTTATAGCTTGAATTAATGGTTCTAATATATGCTTTAGGTACTAATAAGAGTAGTGTAAAGGCCCCGTAGGGTTTAATTGCTCATAACCTAGCAAAAGAATGAAATTGTTGACTTTTAAAAAGGGGTTTTAGGGTTATCGTAAATCCGGGTTAAAATGGCCTTCACTTTTGGTATTCCTAGGCTAAGTAGGCTCTAAATATGCTTTGCTAGCTTCCGTTTGAGTCTTGGTTGAGGTACGTGTAGTACAAAGTCAAAAGAGAAAAATTGGAACTTTTGTGTTAAATGTGGGTATTTGGGTAACTTCGATAGTCCTAAGGGTGCCTTATGGGGTTAATTAGAAGTATGGAATAGCCCACTCGTTTAACTAGAACATTAACTTGTGTTTGGAAGAAAGATGTCTTACGTTACAAAGGTGGTATCAGAGCTGATGTATTCGCATGGTTAGTGAGGACGCTGGGTCCCTAAGGGGGGGCGGGTGAAATATCCCACATCGGACGTGGAGGTCTTTGGGCTACTTGATATATAGAGTTCGCTCGTATATCGTGACAACGCGTTTTCCTAGCAGTGGCTGGGGAAAGCAAAGCCGTGAGGGGTGTGGGCCCCAAAGCGGACAATATTGTCATAGTGTGCTTCCAAGCCCACTCGCCATGGCCTCGATGCTCACTTGCACCGTTAAGCCCAGGGAGTATCCTGTAAGCACGAGAGTTGGGTTTGGGACGTCACACATACAACTAGGGTATAAAACTCAATTTTTGCAAAAGAAGATGAAAAGTCATATTATTTGTTTTCAAATGTCTTTTGAATGCACAATTAATCTAAAATCATTTAATACTACATATAAATACATCTATATTAGTATATACTAGGTCAACGAAAGTCAATGCAAGAATCGGGTTTTAAAAAAATTACTATTTGGCTCAAAAATCCTATTTTTCGCCTGAAAAGTCGATTTAAATTTCTATTCCGTTTCAGAATAAATTTTTATCAAAAACGGGTCTACTAATATCCGTGGACTAAGTTTTCAAATACTAAAAAGACCAGTTTCAAAATTATAGTGGACGTATTTCAAAAATACTATTCACAAAATTCGATAATAAAATTTATGATGTCGTTTCTAATGAAAATTTCATAAATGCTCACATAGCATGTAATAAGAATATAAATCACAAAATTAGTTTATTCTAATTCATATAACACCTAAACAAGTCAAAACACGTAATTCTATACAAAGGTAGAATCTGGGGTTTCACAGTATCGAAGCAAGTTACTGATCTAACTCAGTTAGATCTTTGGGAAAGTTTTTCTGGCTATTTTTTTGCAGGTATGGACAGAATTCGTGATGGAAGTTCAATTACAAACCACCACTACTGGATGGTTCAAACTACTCATATTGGAAGGCTCGGATGAGAGCATTTATCAAATACATTGATGAAAGAGCTTGGAGGGCAGTCGTCAAAGGATAGGCGCATCCTCCAATGAAGAATGATGAAGGAATTGATGTGCCGAAACCTGAGGATTAGTGGTCCACAAATGAAGACTATTTGGCTACCAATAATTCTAAGGCTTTAAATGTTATCTTCATTGATGTTGATCTAAATCAATTCAAGCTGATCTCAACTTGCAAAACTGTTAAGGATGCTTGAACTATTTTACAAACTGCATATGAAGGAACTACAGCCGTCAAAGTATCCAAGCTTCAAATTCTTGCAACAAGATTGAAGGAATTGAAGATGCAAGATGATGAGACTATTGCTGATTTCAATGGCAAGTTGTGTGACATTGCAAATGAGGCGTTTGCATTAGGTGAAAAATACTCAGATTCAAAGCTTGTGAGGAAAGTCTTGTGATCATTTCTCGATAGATTTGCCATCAAGGTTGTTGCCATTGAAGAAGCAAAAGTTGTTGATGACATAAAGTTGGATGAATTAATGGGTTAACTTCAAACATTTGAGATGAAATTTAAACAAACGAAAAGAAAAAAAACATTACATTCCAAACAGATGTCCAAAAGTAAGATGATCAAAGCTCTTACTATGATAAAGATGCAAAGATCACTGAATCTTTAGCATTGCTCATGAAGAATTTTAACAAAGTGTTGAAAAAATGGAAGAAACAGAGAAGTGGATCAAGGCCAGCGATTTTTGAAAGGAAGCAGACAGTTACAACAAATCCTGAGACATTCAGAAGGCAAAATGGAAAAAATGTTTGAGGAGAAAAAGAGAAATAAAGGCATTCAGTGCAGGGAGTGTGAATGATTTTGTCATATACAGGTTGAATGTGCAAATACCTTGAAGAAAAAGAACAAAGCCATGAATACCACTTGGAGTGATAAAGATTCAGATGACTCTTCTGAAAGTGACAAGGGATACACCAGCAACTATGTTGCGTTCACTGTTACAATAGGACAGGATGGCAGAAAGTCTAGTTCAACAGATGTCGCACCATTGCAACAACGTCCACAATAGAACATATGTTATTTGATGACAGCAGCACAAATTTAGAAACAGATAGTGATGATGATCTGGATGAAGAAGGAATCATGAAAGCATACAAGGAGATGTACGAAAAATACCTGATTGTATGCAAGAAGAATCAAGAGATAGAAGAATTGATCAATGAATTGGAGGAACAAAAAGCTGACTTAACAAAATCTGTGAGAACCATCAAATCCAAGCAGCCAAAAGTCAACTGCAGATTGAAGTGTTGCAACTGGAGCTGAAACAGACTCAGCGAAATGTGAAGATGTTGAATTCAAGTAGTTTGAAGCTTGATCATATGTTGTCAATTCAAAAGCCAAATAGAGGTCATACTGGACTTTGGTTCCAAGAAGGTACTTCAACTGGTAAAACTATCTTTGTCAAAGAAATCGAGGAACTGAAGCTGGAACTACATCTGGCAACATTTTCTACGACAAAGGCAAAAATTTCAGAAGGAAAGCGAAATAGCGGCATTCCTGGACACATCAGACCACATTGCTATAGGTGTATTGATAATCTAAAAAAAGGTATGTTTGTCAATCCCTTCTTTTATGGTAAACCTAGGAAATCACCAAAAGTAAGGGTTGATTTGTCGCAACAGAACTTGAAACAAATCTGGGTAAGAAAATCTGTACACACTTGTCTAGTTGCTTACACCTTATACAAGTTTGTACCACTAACTCATGGTATTTTGATAGTGGTTATTCTAGGCATATGATAGGAGATCATGGTATGTTGACAAATTATCGAAGTTGCTCAGAAGATCAAGTAACTTTTGGTGATAGTGAGAAAGGTCGAGTTCTTGGGAAAAAAACTCTTCCTATTGAAGGTTTTCCAAGATTAAAGAAGGTTCTTCATGTTGAAAGGTTGAAGGCAAATCTCATAAGCATTAGTCAATTGTGCGATCAAGAGTTGTTTTTCAAGTTCACCAAGGATGAGTATCAATTGTTTGATAAATCTAACAATTGTGTTCTTGCATAAACTAGATCGACAGACAGTTGTTATATGTTGACCTCACCATGTGCACAAACTTTGTTGTGTCAAAATAATTCACTTGATAATGTTGAAATCTAGCACGAAAAGTTAGGTCATTTGAATTATAAAATGCTAAACAAGATTGTGAACACAGGAGCAGTGCAAGGTATTCCAAAGTTGAATTGTAAAAAATTCAAGGTGTACGGACCATGTCAGATCAACAAGCAGGTAAGGGCAACACATAAGATGTTGCAAAATATCTCAACCAAAAGGACATTGGAACTGTTACATATAGATCTTATGGGTCCAATACAAATAGAAAGTATTGGTGGTAAAAGGTATGTTTTTGTATTTGTTGATGATTTTTCTAGTTACACTTGGGTGGATTTTATTAGAGAGAAATCTGACACATTTGATGCATTCAAAAAATTGTGCTTAAGGTTAAAAACAGAGAAAAGTTGCAACATAGGAAAGATTGTTAGAATAAAAAGTGATCATGGTAGAGAATTTGAGAACTTTGTATTTTCTGAATTTTGCACTGAACAAGGTATAACACATGAGTTTTCAGCACCAAAAATACCACAACAAAATGGTGTAGTTGAAAAAAAGAATAGGGTTCTTCAGGAGATGACTCGAGTCATGCTAAATGAAAAGAACATCCCACATAGGTTTTGGGCTAAAGCAATTAATACAACATGTCACACAATAAATCGAGTTTATCTTAGATTAGGTACATGCAAGACCCTATATGAAATTTGGAAAGGTAGGAAACCCTCACTCAGTTACTTTCATGTTTTTGGAAGTGTGTGCTATATTCTAAATGATAGAAAGCAAAGAGGTAAGTTTGATACAAAAAAGTGAGAAAGGTATTTTTCTTGGATATGCCAAAAATAGTCGAGCTTTTAGAGTGTTTAACTTGGTCACTAAAACTATTATGCAATCTGCTAATGTTGTGATTGATGATTTCAAACAGGTTGCAGTAAATGCTCCAAAAGATGATGTTAATTGTATGGAAACCAATCTTGTTGCAGAAGGTATCGTAACACCAGATGAAGCAACCAGTGACGATGTTTCAGATGCTGGTGCAACAGGAGGTGTAACGAATCTGGCAAAATCATAAACTTTTAGAAGCAGTAATTTGCAGTCAAAAGCTCAGGAACCACTTGCTCATGTTCACAAAAATCACTCAGCAGAAGATGTTATTGGCTCCATTCATGAAGGAGTCAAAACTCGAAGTAAGCCTAAAATGAACTACAGGGAAATGGTCAGTGATGTATGCTTTACCTCACAATTTGAACCAAAAAATGTCAAATAGGCCTTAGAAGATGAATGTTGGGTTAATGCCATGCAGGAAGAATTGAATTAGTTTCTTAGAAATGATATATGGACACTAGTGCCTAGGTCAAATGACATAAATGTGATAGGAACAAAATGGATCTTCAAAAATAAAACTGATGAGTGTGGCAACATAATGAGAAATAAAGTCAGGTTAGTTGCTCAATGGTACACACAAGTAGAAGGTGTGGATTTTGATGAAACTTTTGCCCCTGTAGCAAGGTTTGAATCTATTAGGTTATTGTTGTCTATAGCATGTGTGTTAGGGATAAGGCTTTACCAAATGGATATAAAGAGTGCATTTTTACATGGTATTTTAAATGAAGAAGCCTATGTTAAACAACCAAAAGTCTTTGAAGATCCACATTATCCCACACATGTGTATAAATTGAAAAATGCCTTGTATGGGTTGAAACAAGCCCCAAGAGCTTGGTACAAAAGATTGACCAAATTTTTGCTTGAAAAATGCTACAAGATAGGGGGAATTGATAAAACTCTATTCATTAAGAAATTTGGTTAAGGAATTTTGATTGAACAAATTTATGTAGATGATATAGTTTTTGGTGCAACATCTAAAAACAAGGTCGATGAATTTGTGAAGCAAATGAAGCATGAATTTGAAATGAGCATGGTTGGTGAATTAACTTATTTTCTAGGTTTGCAAGTTAAGCAATGTAAGAATGTCATCTCACAAGAAAAATATGCGAAAAACCATGTTAAAAGGTTTGGACTAGAATCAACAAAGCATATGAGAACACCCATGGAAGTAAATGTTAAGCTAACCAAAAATGAGAATGAAAAATCAATTGCTGGGACTCTCTATAAAAGTATGATAGAAAGCTTGTTGTATCTTACAACAAGTAGACCTGACATTTGTTTTAGCGTTGGTATGTGTGTTAGATATCAATCTAACCCAAATGAGTCACACTTAACTGTAGTTAAGCACATTATAAGATATATAAGTAGGACTACAAATTATGGTATTTGGTACACAAATGATACTAATGTCAATCTTGCTCGTTTTAGTGATGCTGATTGGGCAGGAAATGCAGATGACAAGAAGAGCACAACTGGAGGTTGTTTCTATGTTGGAAACAATCTTGTGTCTTGGTACAGTAAAAAGAAAAATGTGATCTCTTTGTCAACTGCTGAGGCTGAGTACATAGCTGCTAGAAGTTGTTGTACTCAACTATTGTGGATAAAGCAAATGTTGGAAGACTATGGTATTGAATAGGGAGTTTTAACTGTTTTTTATGATTATACTAGTTCCATAAACATTTCTAAAAACCCTATGCAACATTCACGAACTAAGCACATTGATATACAACACCATTTTATTCGTGAACTTGTTGAAACAAAAAATATTGTTCTAGAATATGTTGCAATAGAACATCAGCTAGCAGACAGTTTCACTAAGGCACTTGACTCTATGAGATTTAAAGTTTTGAGAAAAACTATTGGTATTTGTATCAATTAATGTTGGCACATGCATTGAAACATGAAAGTGATAAGTATCAAGAGATGTAAAAGTTTAATAATTAAATCAACTTGAGATTTATTATTTGAACCATACTTCTTGTGCACACTATATTTTGATCTGATTGAGAAACTGACTTTAATGGTTTGCAAGTGCAGGAATTTGAACTTCTTAGTGACTCTGGATATAAAGAGAAATCTCTTTATCCATTCTTGTACTCTATTCACTCATGAAATAGAAAAAGATTTAAAATTTAAAAAAATAAACAAAAGCAAAAACAAGAGAAAAAGTGGAAACTGGAAAAAGCTACCTAAACCAGATTGAAGGTCCTAGAGTAAAAGTTACCAAGGCCAATATTCATTTGAAAAACAAAAAATTTTGCAATGTGATTAGACGGTCAGGTTGTTTGAACATGTTGTTTTAAATTATAGATCTTGCGAATCTTGATTCTGAGGAATTTCAAGAAAGATCTTTATATAGCTTTCATACACACACACATGGTTCAAGTTATAAATTCTTGTGTGATTTAAATATTGAATAAATCTAATTTCTTGTTGATGAAATCACAATCAATGTGGATTTTATATGACATTCATTTTTCATGTTTAAGAAATAATTCATAAATATAAGTGCTTAAGTGGCTTATTAGTGAAGTTATGTTGTAACATGTACTAAAACACCTAGCTCACTAAACTTGTGCCGTAAAAAAAAAAAAAAAAAAAAAAAAAGAAGGGAAAATAAGTTTTTTTTTTTTTTGCGCCAAAGGTGTTTGATGACATGGCGGATATGTTGTGGCATTGGTAAGTTAAAAAGTTGTGACTATTCAAGAGAGTTTGAGTTCCAATAAACATGTGGCTCATTGTTTTCTATTAAATCTAGGACTTTAATCATTGAAAAACTCTCTCTTCCACAAAGTTTGCTAATCTAAGGCTTCTCATTATCTCACACGGATTTCTCTCTCATCTATTCTCTACTCACCACTTCATCTTCTTGAGAAATTGCTAGGGCATTGTTTTACAGGTTTCCCAGCAAGCATACCACAAGCATAAATGCAGAGATGGCGAGAATCTTGTACAAGATAGGGACTGGGATTAACCTAGATATTGGTGAGATTGTCTTTGCTAAAGTTATTGAAGAGGCAGCCAAGGAAGTGAAGAACCAGTATATGCCTTATCCAGCTTTGATCTTTTGGTGTTTTAACTGCTAAAAATGCTGTTCATGACCAGGTTGAACCCCTTGTGAAGTTGTCCCCTCCATTACATTTTTCTCACAAGTTTTTGTAGGGTCAACATAAAGTTGATATTCATGGGGAGCCTTGAGCTTAAGGCAATGTTGGACCAGCTTCTGCAACAACTACTGATGCACTGGTGCAACAGGTGTAGAAACTTCAGGATGAAGTCCATGAGCTGTGCAATGATCAAGCCACTGTTAAAGCCAATCGGCAGAAGATAATGGCTGACCTTGAGAAGTTGATGGAAGGACAACGAACCCTACTTGATTTCGTCTCCAAATCCACTGCTTGAATGTTCATTTGCTTGATGATTTTTGCTCTGGTACTTTACTATGTTTAAATTCTACTACATTGCTCTAGGTCTATGTTTCTGTTTGACGTTTTATGCTTTGAGCTTTGATCTGGTGCTTTGCTTTTCTACTTTGGTTTCTTTTGGAAAAGGGGGAGATGGACCCACAAGACAATGATTTTATTTTTTATGTTTTGAGCTTTGCTAAATTATGCGTTACATTGCTTATTTTGACTTGGTTGATTGTTATGCTAACCATTGCTTGTGAATTTTTGCCAAGACAAAGCCAAATGGGGAGATTGTTAAGATCTGATTTTAATTGGCTATGTTTTAGCAAAAATTGTGGATATTATGTGTAAAATTTTGTTATTGCAGGTAAGTTGCTATGAAGTATTCAAGTGCAAGAGAAATTCGAGTTTTGAGGAGTACTAGTGCAAGTAATATTCAAGCCATGAGGAGTTCAAGTTTAAATAGAGTTTATGCTATGAAGAGTTCCTACATCTTTGGTGATAAGGTAATTAGGTGATAAGGTTTAAGCTATCAAGAACTCTTGTACTAAAGAGATAAACTTGAAGACGTTCCTACCTATACTCGACATCTGCACCAAACTCTATAAATAGGCGTATCAATTCTCAGTTGAAGGGTAGCAAGCAGTGAGCAGAGAACAAGCAGCAGAATTGTGAGTTAGTTGTAGGCAGTCTGTATCAAGTTGTGTTGCAACATATTATGTAACAAAGTGTACTAGATGTTCTAGTTAGTGTTGCAACACAGTCTGTTTTAGACAAATGAATTGATCGATTCATCTAGAGTATTGTGACTCTTTAGTTTATGTTTTTAGTATACATTTTTCGGGAGAAGAAGGTGTGTTCTTGGGAGAGAACTATGTAAGTCGAGTGCAACTCGCCAAACTAGAGAATCTACAAAGGGAGTCTGACACCTAAGCGGCAAAGGTTAAGAGGGAGTCTTCAATTGCGTAAGTTCTATTAGTGTCTGTAATCTCTTGAAATTTAGTGGATTGGTTTGTTAGGCCAGGGAGTGGCCTCATGGATGTAGACCTGGTTGGTCGAACCACGTTAAAATTTATGTGTCCTTACATTTGTTGCAACAAATTTACTTTCCTGCAAATTTACTTTGTTGATTTATTTAATTATCAAATTAATTAAAGACCAGAAATTTGCAGGAGAAAAAAAGGAAAAAACTCTATACTGCACTATACTCAGTATATAGTAAACTTGGACATTTAATTTCTAATTTAGAGCTCCTTTGAGATTTAAATAACAAATTTTGCTTTTCTTATGAGATGTTTTTATTAAGTTAGCTATCAAGTTTGAAACCAAAAAACTAAAAGACAAAATAGGGTTGGTGAAAAATGAATATAATGTTAACTGAAATTTCAAAAAAAAGAAACTCATGCCATAAAACAAACAATCAAACATAAAAGAAATGGCATGTCAAACACAAGTTATGATTGATGAGTAATGAACAAATGTAAAAAAAATGGAATTGATAAAAGAATTACCTGGTGGGGGTTAAGCTGTTATTGCTAATATTACTTCAACGAATTTCACAAAGCTTCCCATACTTGTTCTTAAACTCTTGAGGCATATCAATAATCTTCAACTTTTTGAGGTTTATGAGATATTTCAATCCGTCCTCTGGTACTATCTCCAATTTCTGGCAGTCACTAATTCCTAAAATTGAAAGATTGGGCAATATTCTTTCATCCAATATTCTCCATTTCTCTAAGTTGGGTTGAAAATCAATTACAAAAGATGTGAGTTGATTGAAATATGTGGCATCGCAAATGAATTATTTCCCAATAAAGGCATATGGAAGTAGGATGAGTTGTCGCAAGTTGAGAAGTTTTTTCAAGAATTCCATTGAGTCTTCATCTATTTCAGCTCTATACAAAAGTAACCGGATGAGATTTGGCCAGAATTGCAGTTCGTAGTGTGGTAATTTGCCTATAGGACTTCCACGGACATCCAAATCATTTAGATTACGACACATTAACAATTTCCTAAAATGAGTTTGCTCAAGGCTAGATGGTCGTATTCAAATTGCTACTCATTTTATTTTTTTCCAACTATTAATATGGTCACCGATGAAAGACCAATCATCCTTGCCTAGTGTTGTACTGAAATATTGAAGATTTACTAATTTTGAGAGATCTTTATGCCTAAATCTTTTATTATCAAACCCAAATAAAGTCTTCAGCCCACTTAAGCCTTTTAATTGCAACTTTTGTGATCCATAATGAAACTAATTTAAATAAAAATGTCTCAATCGTTTAATCTTCGAGAATATGTTAGGTATATAGAGTGTTAAATGTGTCCTCAAATCGAGAGTCTCTTGATATCGCAAGTCTTGTATGAATGATGGCAATTTGTACAAGGCACGATCGTTCACACTTAGGTACCTTAGGTGGACTATTTTACTCATTTCTTTTGGTAACTTCCACTTGTGAAATGAACATTTCTGAAAATCAACAACTCTACATGATCTAAAATTGGGTGGTCTTCGTAAAGTTGCATCATGGACAAAAAGAGCTCGAAGGAATTGTTTGGTTATTTGTTCCAAAGGTAAATTGTCAACGTCGTCGTGATGGCTCCTACCAAACTGAATAGCCAATCTACGTGCATTAGTATTTGGCAAATAAGAGGTACCTCAATGAGCATCTATATCTAAATTCTCCAAAAACTCTCCTCCATGAGCATCTATATCTAAAGTCTCTCATGAGATCATGAAGTTTGCATGATTCAATCCTTCTAACGATAGAAAATTTGTCCATTTTCACTTGCACCATAGACCTAGAAGCGAGCTCACTTAAATAGCATTCAGCTACATCCATCATTGTCTTATCATTCGCTCGATGTAACAATAAAACCATGCCTTCTACTATCCACAAATGACATAATTTTCTCACTTCTATCTCCTCATCCTCCTGAAAAATGCCCATATAAAGGAAACATGACTTTCAGTTATATGGCAAATCATTGTAGCTCGAAGCCAAAACATGTACTAGTGATCCATTTCTTTTGCTTCCTTCACTTTCACTCAAATATAATTCAACGTCCTTATTGACTATTTGCCACTCACTCAAAGAGTTTCTACTTTTTAAAATCCCTCCAAGTGCAGAAATTGCTAGAGGAAGACCGTCATACTTATCCACTATTTCCCTTCCAACTCTTTCAAGTTTTGGATCTTTTTTTATATCTGCAAAACAACTCAATCTAATTTACTTTTATTAAAGAAAATTATAAGTTTAGTATTCCTATTGTTTGACTGCACTAATATGAAAGTCGAATACATAATAAAACACCTGGAAAATATAATTTTGAAATGACATAATCGATGCAATATGACCTCTGCTTTAGATATTTGGAAGAGTACAACTGTTCTACAACTTCTATTCTTAATTTGATGACTCAAACGGGGAACATGCATTGATTGTTTTGAGTCAATTTGAAATAACCAAAATATATTTTTAGTTATAATTTATTATTCCATCTACTTAGATTACTCTTATTAAAGCATGTGCAATGACCCAAAATACTATATTACAAGTTATAAAAGGTACAGTGCTTTGCTTGTGGCCTTGAATATCTAGTGCTATAATGCAAATTATGGCAAAAATACTTTTATCCATAACAATCATAGTAAAGTTTTTTTGGCTAAAACAATCATATCAAAGTTCTTTTTCCTTTTTCATTATTTGGATCATCTTACATTAGTGGTAATTGGAGGGTTTACTAATTATCTTTTAAGAGAGTGGCACATCATTTTTAATTAAAAATAAAGATTTGGATCTTCTCCCATTAGGGGATAATTAGAGGATCCTCCAGTTACTCTTTAAGAGAGTGACAAATCACATTCTCATTGAATTAAGTGTTAGATTTTTATTAGTTCATTACCCACTTAAGTATAAAACTAAAATGATGTAATTTTTTGGGCAAATTGGACAAATAGTCCCTATTATTTACAAGTTTTGGACAAATAGTCCTTATTATTTTAGAAGTAACGTGGTTAGTCCCCATTATTTATAAAAGTCCCACCATTGGTCCTTATTGTTTTGAAAAGTCTTATCATTTGTCCCTATTATTTTAAAAGTTTCACTTTTAGTCCCTATTATTTAAAAAGTGTTTCATTTAATCCTTAATATTAATTAACCGTTAAGAATTTAACATATTTCAAGGGTTAATAGTCCTTTTATAATTTATTTTGGATAATATATTATTTTTTAATTTTTTTTCCATCTCTTCCCCCCTCCCTCCCAACCCCACCCGTACCACCCACCCTCATTCCACCCGGTGCCCCTCACCCCAGCCCCTTACCCGCCATCCCAACCCTCATCTCTAACCCTACCCCCACCTATGACACCCATCTCCACCCCCATTCCCAACCCTACTCGTGACCCACACCCCTATTCTTAACCCCACTCGTGACCCTCACCCCCATCCCTACCCGTCGTGTGTGAGCGCAATATGTTTGTTTGTTTGTGTGTGCGTGTGTTGTATATGTGTGTGTGTGCAGTGTATGGTTGGCCGTTGGTGGTGGAGAGATGAGTAGGGGTAGTGGTGGTTAGGTGGTGGTAGGGTGTGTTTGGTGGTAGAAGGTAGTGGAAGGTTGACGGAGAAGAAGAGTAGGAAAAAAAACTAATTAAACAATAAAGGTACTTATGTAATTTTTCTATTTAAATCAAGGCTAATAAGGTCATTTAACACAAACAATTATTTTTTTCTGTTAATTTTAAACAGTCAATTGATGGTAGGGACTAATGGTGAGACATTTATAAACATTGGGGACTAATGGTGAGACTTTTGCAAACAATAGAAACTAATTGTGTGACTTTTGAAACAATTGGGACTAGTAGTGTGACTTTTGCAAACAATAGAGACTAACCATGTGACTTTTAAAATAATAGAGACAATTTGTCCAAAACTTGAAAACAATAGGGACTATTTGACCAATTTGCCCTAATTTTTTACATTTAATAAGAAAAAACAAATTTAAAATATAATATATAATATACAATATACAATCTTCTCCCAAAAGATGTGGTGGGAGAGGGATGGGGGTAGGGGGAGAAGCGGGGAGAGAAGGGGAAAAAAAAACTTGAACGAAGCCTTTAGCTTGTGTCACTACTGCTTCTTGTTCTTTTACTTATTTTTTACTTCCTAAAAATGTAGAATTATACTTCATTCTGGGAAGATGTCTTCATCACAAGAAGGATTGCCAAATGTTGGAGAATTAGTAATAGTTTCTACTTCCTGTTGCTAAATGTGGAGGATGTTGTTCCTTTATAACTTGGTAGCTTGTTGAAAACATGCAAGTTTAATTTTGATAAAGATATACGTTCAAGGTTTTTTTTTTCCCCTCCCACCACATTTTTGAAAGGAAGATTATAATTGTTTATGTCATATTCTTTTACTTAGTTCTTTTAGCATGTGCAAAACTATATCATTTTAGTATTAGACTTAACTATGTAATGAACGGTAAAACTCTAACATTTCATTTAAAGAATAAGTGAAGTGTCACTCTTCTAGGGGGGTAATTGGAAGATCCTTCAATCATCTTCTAACCAGAAACGATCCAAATCCTTAAAATAAAAAGTCATTTTTTCCAAAGGGTAATTTTGTTCGACACTCCATTGCACTTTCAATAAGGTTGATCTAGATACCACACTTTTAATATATGATGGTCACATCTCTTCCGCTAGTGATCTAATAAATACCCAAAACTTTTCATTCAACTACTTTCTTTTTTGTGTGATATATTCATATTGAAAGGACCCGTACTCAATTTTCGAGCATTAATATAGTAATCAAGTATTATTTATAATTAAATTGTATTACACTATGTGTCTGGTGTTCGTATTTTCTATGTTAAGAATTAATTTAAACTTAGAAAACATATTGAGCTAGCATATCAAACTAAGCATTCGTTTCAATTAAAAGGAAGAAATAACTTGGAAGGTGCATTTGGATAGTTTGAGTGTTAAAAAGTTAGAAATATTAAATTTAGTACTTCGCTTTTCATTTGGATTAAATAACTTGTATAGTATCTAAGTATGATTTCATTATTTTTATTGACTAATTATCTTATTGACTAATGATATAGGATACAATGACTAGGTAGTAAAATTTTATAGCAAACTTAACTTCTAAAATAGAAAGAATGGAAATTAGGATGTTGGCTAATTAGATACTTTAAAAATATTAGGGTTTGTGATTGAATGCTTATAAATAAACTAGAAGTGCTACCTTATATTAAATCAATACTACTTCCAATAGAATGAAAATTGTTATAGCATTCCGAATATAAATTATTAGCTTTTGAATAGAATTCATTAGGCTCATTATTTCTTAATCAGTTATTCCCTAAACGATCAAAACTTCAACTATTCTTAAACAATTGCTACATAAAATTAAAAATAGCATCATGACTAGTGTCTACCTTATTACTTAAGATAATCGGGTTATAGTGCGATTACTCATTTTATCTAAGCTTTGTTCACTCATGTTGCCCAACTACTTGTAGCTATAAGTTAACTTATTGGTTGTAGGAGTACCATGTTATTAAAGTAGTACGCCTGCAAAAAATTCTAAAAGAGTTATCATCTTAACTAAAACAAAAACAAAATAAAAGTTAAGTATGTTAACATTAATTAAGTCATCTAACACTAATACTTAGGTTAGTATTAAAGGATCCTAACTAATTCATAGAGTAATACTAAAAGATTCAGATAAATTAATTGGGGATGCTAATTCATTAGAATGAAATAATAGTGTAAGGCATGATTCATTTGTATGGTTCGTATAAGATCCACTAATTAGTTTCATTATGGATTTTCTTAACACTTTCACCACCCTTAGAAATCTTAGCTAGTTTTTTTTTGACTAAATAGCTTGAACCAATTAGTACCTAAACTAGATTTATAACACGTAGTAGTACATCATATTTATTCTTCAGATTTAACATGTACATATAGATTGTATAGAAATTATAATGGCATCTTACTTAGGCTAGCTTAGTGACAAGATTTATCATTTGATTTCATAATCACAAAATCCTATGTAGAGTTAATTGTTAAATTGGGGAACTAGTATTTACATACGCATAATGTAATTGATCTAGTTATAGTTTAGTACTTATTAGTTAACCTATAATGTAATCTTAGCACTGCAAACATTTATTCTATTTGTAACCCTATACACCAAACGAGGGCGTTTCTCTTGTATTTTCTGAGCCCGGATAGATCTTTAATTTAATTTAGTTAATTTTTCTATTTGTATATTTGCCTTATTTGCCCTTTTCTCTTGGCTTCATTTATTTAATTTTATGTTTAATATGTGTCCGGGGTGAATTTTTAACTATTTTATTTTCTGAATTTTATATGTTTTCCTCAATATACTTTATATTTAATGTATTCGTCCATTGAAAGTTTGTGCATTGCATGCTCCAAGCACGAGATATAAAATAACAAGTGTCCCTGAGTGAATAGTAACAATTAAATTGTTTTTGGGCCATTAATGTTTTAATTAGTTTTACACTATATAAACCAAGCCCAAACCTTATTCTTAGAGCCCAATCTACATTATATATCTACATATACTTATTATATACACATAGAAAATACATATTAGCTAGGCAAAGATCAGAATAAAGGAAAAAGAAAAGCATGAACCTGACGGGTTCATAGAAAAAAAAACAAGAAAGGAAATTTTGCGAGGGTTTGGTGATTTGAGCTCAATCCAAGGCATTTCAAGGTGGTTTAGCTTGATTCCTAGTTCTTAGAAGTTTGTGCAAGGTGAGGGAGTCATTTAATTGTCCATTTTTACTTTATATTCAACTATGGTGAAATTTTGATTATGTTATATAATGATATTTTGATGCCTTAAATGCTACCCAAACTAGCTAATAATGATGTAGAATAGATTTTTGAGTGTAGTATGCTTGTGTAATATGAAATACATGCATAGTTGAAATGTTGAAGAAGATGAATAGTAGTTTTAGGGTTTTTGATTAATTTTGTGTATAAGCTTGATTAAATGATATCTACACATGATTTAGAAGTAGATAAACCTAGATTAGAGTTTCGAATGGTTTGGAATTGCTAGGATTGTAAGAACTTTAATTCAAAGTAAAATAACAGGCACTACTCACTCAGAACCATTGAATTGTGACCCGATACTCGATTTGACGATTTATATGGATTCTAGGGATGCTAAAATGGTTGTTCGATAAAAATTATTGAATTCCGAGAACATTGAAAATTGAGGACTTAATTGTGTATAAAATAATAACCGAATGATGTAGCATTCCGGAGTGAGATTAAATGTGCTAATTTGTCCTATATATGTAGGATAAAGTCTAAAACACTTTTATGGTGTCAAATTAATCAACGGTTTTGATAGATGTAGTTCAAAGTAACCATGGGAGTTTTGTAGTAGATGGGGTTAGATGTGGGTTTTTTTAGTTCTAGAAGGGGTCATAAAGTGTACTTGGAAGTATAAGATAATTGGTTCGTGGATTAGGAGTCTTGTATTTCATATGTGTATTGAATTGAATTAATGAACTAAGGGGACTAGTTATAAACAAAGGTTATGGTTGTTGGGAAAAGACTTCTAATTGAACTAATAGGTGTTTAATTGTATTTATGTAATGTGATTACTTGTTTGGTGAAATATCATGAAGTGAGTTGTATGACTACTTTGTTAAATTATGCTTGTAGCTTATTTATAATGTTACCAAGCTTGTCTATTATGTACGAGGGCAATCTACTTTGTTGACCATCAATTATGTGTTTATTAAATTGTCTTGCATATTGAATTTTGAGTGCATCGCATAGTGGTTGTGCAACCATATCGTCGGGGCGGATGTATTGGGTATCTACTAGGTGGCAGTGGGCTTGCCAATGGATATTCAATCTCCGTGCTCTAGCCCCTCGCTCGCCTAGTCCGGAGATTTTCAAGGGGTGTTGGGTTGTAGAATTTTGGGGTACATCCGGAGTACACCCACTAGAGTGTTTGGGTTTATGCCTGCACATTGATCGAGTTCGTGATTCGTAGATCGATGTTCGAGATTGAAGATCAAGACTTTGGAGTGTTTGGTGGTTATTGAGATCATATCCTTTTGAGTTAACTCTCACTTAGGCCCTAAGTCTTTGGAGAGTTACCAATAATTGCATTACTTATTTAAATGTTATTTAATTGGTGTTATTAGTTGATTCTCTTGTGATGATATGGTTCGTATGTGATTGTGTTATTCATTTCCTATTGTTTATATGTAACTTGTTACTTAGCTATAGTTTATTACAAGTCTTTAATTGTTTGTTTGATATAATAGTTAAGTTAGTTCTTTTAATGTATTGATTAACTTGTTTATCTTGGGTGATAGTTTTATGTTATTAGATTCACTGACTTATTTGCATTGCACGAAAGGTTTTCAAAACTCTCCGGTTATCTATTCACCTCCCTCACTGAGCAACTGTGTTTACTCATTCCCTCTTTCTAACTATTTTAGGTTCGGTTCCTTCGGAGGTTGAGAAGGTGAGTGTTCGGAAGTCTCATTGAGAGGATGTTTTAACTTTAATTGATTGTTATGTGTGGATTTATGTAAAGTAATTGTATAGTTTGGTTTGTAATATATTTTGAGACCTTATGGTCTTTTAATTGTGTCTGCCTTGAAAGATTGTAATATGAAGTTTAAGGATTTGCATGATTTGTTTAGCTAGAAGTTGGCTTGTAATAACTTTAAAGCTTTAGTTTGTTGCTTAATTGGTTTGCATGCTTGTTTGAGTAAATTGGAGGATGATTGAATGACTTAAAATCTAAGAGAATGAATTACATAAGATTAGAGTGGTATGATAACTGATTTTATAACATAGTATTTCAATAGCTTATAAGAATGCAGGCTTGTCTGTTATATTTTGTTATAGAAGAAAAGCTCGGATGACCTTAGGAGTTTGGAAAGCCATGTTAATGAAGGTTGTGGTTGGTTATGATTGTATCTATTTTGCTATTGTGGCCAATTCTTCTATGTGCAGGTAACTAGTTAGGCCTAGAAATAGGAGAGACTCCGTCTATTTTCTCTTGTTTTTCGTGACTTTGGGAATGAGATCGGGGGATGGGCACGAGTCTTGTGAGAGATCGGGGCATTACATATGCCCTCACTTAGTAAACAAGCAAATCTTTTGACAACTTTTTTCATTCCCTTTCCTGATCTCTTAGATGCAACCTCAACAGCGAATGTTTCAAGCACATCTTTAACTTGATAACACAAATCTTGTACTTCAGTTACCCAATTACGGACCCTTTCATCCTTGTGCTGTTTCGCATCTGCATCTTTTAGAAAACATTTCATCCGCCTTAGTTCTCTTTCAAGTTCCCCAACTTGATCACTTACGCCGGATAGGAATTTCGCCTCTTCAACCAACAAATCACGAAGTGTTTCTAAAGTGGTGGAAAGAACAGCTTCGGCCATCACTGTGTTCTCTGATTGCAAAAGCTTAGAGCTCCTCTCTATGTAGACATACTGGAACACCAGAAGTCTCTTTTTGGGCGATCTATTTTACTTTTGGGGAGAGGGACGCGGCTAAAATATGGTTTAAATAATTCCATTGCCAAAGGATAGAAAATAATTTCAAGTAACACAAACTAATGAAGACATCTTTTTCTTTGGTAGATATTAAACTTTTCATTTCGTAAGCAGTGACGAAGAGTTACCTAATTTTCGTACTCTTCTAAAGCAAGTAAGAGGATACAAAAATAATTTTCAAGCATGAGTAACATAAACTGAGAAAGACATCACACTAACCCAAAAATTTAAGTTGTTTAATCGACACTTAAGTCTAAGATGCTTCCCTAATAACGTTAACACAAAAACAACATTAATTATTGGGGGATCGAGTTTGTCTGCTTTCTTCTTTCCAAGTACTGCTCAATCAGCAGGTTCATTTGTGAAGCTTGGAGAATTGAATTAAATGTACTTCGTTAGGATTCAGTGTCTTCCAATCTGGGAAAGCTTTCTTCTTATTGTTTCAGTTCATAGGTTTTATTTCCTTTGCTTGATGCCTTGTAATTAACTTTTTGTATAATTAATAGTAAATGACAAATTTGATGTTAAAGTTGAAGGTTGAACTTAGAGAAATTAAACCCGGTTTTTTTTTTTCTCTTTTCGTCTGACAAACTAAACCGACAAGTCGTTTGTAAATTCGGGCAGAACCAGGAATCAAAAATAATGAAACAAGTACTTAAATGAATGCATTTATTCTTTGGTGATAGACTTACCATAATCAATCTAACTTGAAGAGAAAATTGACGAGTTTTTTTTTTTCCTTTTCAGATAAAGAAAATTGACGAGTTTTATTTTATTTTAGTTTATTTTATTTTATTTTTTGTTGGAAAAAGGAAATTGATCTTCAGTTTCGCATGTTCAAACTCATGCTGGGTGCCATGATCTATGTTATTTGAACTGAAAGGAACCAAAGGCTCTTTTTTTTTTTCACTGAAGATCAACTTTTTGCTAAAGTTACAAATAGAGATTCTGAACTAGCCTATGTTTTGGCTTCTTTTGTAAATTTATACAGAGAATTTAGAAATGATTATAGACACTTGTATATTTAGTCAAAAAAAAAAAAAAAACTTAAAGATAAAATGCGAAAAATATGAGAACCTTTTTTATAACAAGAAATTCATTTTAGGTATGATTACAATGAATCCACCTCAATGTTACAAACTTCATGATTCAATAAGACACCAATTTATGCTTTAGGTTAATTAAGAGTTCAAAATTAGAATTTTTGACCATGAAAAGTAGCTACCAAATCACTCCACCTAATTTTTGGGGGGCCAAAATATTGACAAAGCTCGATAGAGATGGTTAATCTGTATCTTGCGACTAGTTTTATATTAATATAACTTATTTCTAAAGAAAAAGAAAGTCGTGGTAGTCAAATTAAACCCATTTTTTTTTTCTATTTTGTTTGACAAATTAAGTAATATATTTTTTCTTTTCAGAAGTCTCCTGAACCAATCAATTATATTAAGTGATCACCTCAATTAAAAGTTTAAAATTGTCCAACTGTAAAGCTTAAAAACTAACTTCGCTTGATGGTGAGTTTTGAACCAAACATCTTTTGAGACCTAAACTTTGATGTCATGTTTGGTAATCACCTTATTTAAAAGTTTAAATGAATGGCTTATTATATTATATAGGGTAAATACAACTTTTAGTCACTTATTTTTGACCTCATTGACACTTTGGTCCCTTATCTTCAAAAGTGCCCTATTTCAGTCTTTTATCTTTTCAAAATGGGACACCGTTAATCCTTGTAGTTGATTCTATTAAAAAAAAATGAAAAAGACACGTGATTGACCAAATTACCCCTACCACCACCACCACTACCACCACCGCTACTACCACCATATTGTAGGGGTATTTTGGTCAACCACACGCTTTTTCTGTTTGTTTTTAACGGAATCAGCGACAAGGACTAACGGTGTCCCAACTTTAAAAGATAAAAGACTAAAATGTCTCACTTTTGAACATAAAAGACCAAAATGTCAATGAAGTCAAAGATAAAGGACCAAAAATTTTATTAACCCTATTATATATTAATTTCAACAAATTAGATGAACTCCTTAATATTGCACGAAAAAGCAATGGGCCATGAACTGTGACATTCCACCTAATTTTTGTCGTGGCAGTCTTTGGTGGATATATATAAATAGATTAATGAAAGTATTAGATATTTTGACAAATAGGATAATGACCAAAAACATAGATTAATGGAAGTATTAGATACGATAATGACCAAAAACATAAAGAAAAAGTATTAGATAGGATAGATGTTATAAAGAAATGGGCAGGGCTTTTTCAAAGAAATGGTCAATAAGGGGTTATTATCATTTGTCCACACGAGTTGGAGAAATCATCGAGGGGCTTCTTTTTCTTTTGAATAATTTGGAATAGATGTTTGTAAATTCGGTGTTTTTATGAATCACAAGTAACAAAACAAACGTTTTAACTGGGTGTACTTATTCATTTTTGATAGACTTCCCAAAATCAATAGTTCTATAGATTACACGACTAATTTAAAGACAAAATGGTAGGACTTAACCATCATTGGGCATGGTCCAAAATCACCATACACACGTGCGCTTGGCTTGGTGAGGGTTGCAAACGTGGATTTAGGTTTCCATATATAAATTGATCTATTACGTATTGTTTGAGATAAATATCATGCGCAAAGGCAAAGAGGGGGTCCGAATCCTCTCATATTGACTTATTTTTTATAATATTATGAGAAAAGAATCTTAGTCATCTATATTATATATTATAAAACATCTTAAGTTTTGTTTGGCCTAACTTTTTGACACTCAAAAGTGCTTCATTTGCCATTTATTTTGCTTGCATTTGTTGAAATTTTATGTTTAATATGTGTCCAGGATAAATTTTTAACTATTTTATTTCTCGAATTCTATATTTTTCTTTTAGTATACATCATATTTAATGTATTTGTTCACTTGAATTATGTGCATTACATACTCTAAGTATGAGATAAAAAATAGTTAGTGTCCCCGAGTAAATAGTAACAATTAATTTATCTTTGGGCCATTCAAACTCTAGTTAGTGTTTAGTTATATAAACCAAGCCAAACCTTATTTAAAAAGCCCAGCCTACATTATATATCTACATATACTTATTATATACATATACATAATACATATTAGCTAGCAAAAGAACAAAACAAAGGAAAAAGAAAAGCTTGAACCCGATGGGTTCCATAGAGAAGGAAAAGGGAAAAAAAACTTAGGGTTTGTGAATTTGAGCTAATCCAAGGACATTGCAAGAAGGTTTAGCTTAATTCTAGTGCTTAGAAGCTTGTGCAAGGTGCGGGTGTCATTTATATGTGCATATTTTCTTGATTTTTAGTTATGGTGAAATTTTGATAATGTTGATAAATGTTGTTTTGCTACTTCCAATGCTATATATGCTAGCTAGAGATGATGTATAGTGAATGTTTGAGCTTTGTATGCATGTGTAGCTTGAGATATATGTGTAGTTGCAAGGTTGAAGACAATGAATAGTGATTTAATTCAAAAATGTTGTTTTAGTGCTTAATGTATGTTCTAGTGTTTAATTGATGGCCCACAAGAGTTTATTAAGCTAATTACTTGCTAAATATTGTTAGAACATGGTTCAAATGCAAGGTGTGTATATGTAGGCCTTTGGGCCGATTGGGTGTAGGATTCGGCCCATTGGGCCTTGTTGCATAGTTGTCCTTTGTCGAGGTCATTTTGACCCTCCCCGTGTCCCGAGCATGCTAGAAAGGCTGTATGATAGTATTAAGTGAAAATGTCATGTTTTGATAGAAGTTTGGAAATGTTCGATGTTAAGTGTTTTACTTGTGTTACCTTGGTAATTCTAGTTTGATGAATATGTTTAATGATTCTAGGAGCTTTAGAACCCCGTGCATGCTAAGTGGTTTGTTAGAGAACGAATACTATGTACGTGAACGAAAGAGTGTCATAATAGCATGTTAAGTGGTTTAAAGTAGTTTAGTGCACGTTTAATGATCCTAGAGCATGTGAATGATAATGTGCATGAGGGTGGGCTCTTTTGTCACTTCTCACTTACGTGCATTTTCTATACTCAAATGTCTAAGTGTTTCAACGTGGCAACGTGTCATGTGCTATAAACTATTTTAATCGAACTAACAGTGCTAACAAGCATTCAGCATAGCGAAGGTTGCAACCTTAAGCGTCGGCTCGGATGTGGTGATCATACACTGGGTAGCAGAAGGCTTGCCAGTGGATGCTAACTCGCCGAGGACTATTCCCTAGTCGCATGGATGGAGCGTTCCATGGACATGGATTGTAGGAATTAGCGTACATCTGGAGTATGCCCAGTGGAACGATAAGTGAAGTCGACAAGTGAAAAGTCACGGGGGAAAGAGAAGCGTAGCAGAAGAGAACTGAACCCACATGGACAAAGCGTTCCGTGGGGTTAGCGATATCCTTTTTAAAGTGTTTATTTAGTGCTTTTTAATGTTTTAATGTACATCATGATAGTATAGCTTTTAAATGTGTAGCTAAGTGTTACTTTAATGCCTTATATGTATTGCACGAAAAGGTTTTCGAAAAGCTCCCCATTTCACCCTTCCCAGACTGAGCATAATGTTTGCTCACCCCTTTTCTACCACATTTCAGGTATTGTTGAGCTAGATCCACAGGTCCCTATAGTTGTTGTGGCTGAGGAGGAGGAGACTACAGAGTTTTCGTGACTTGTCTGCTTGTAGATCAAGGTGAATGATTATGTGATATGTATGATGAGCTTGTATCTATTTTGAGGCCTTAGTGTCTTGTATGTATTCAGTGATTGTAATGGCTTGTATTAAAGTTAAAATTAAATTTGTTTGTTGGATGTATGGCTTGTAATATGTCTTAATAGCTATGTTAGATAAGTAGAAGATATTAAAGTGGCATGATAATCCAGTTAGTGGCCTTAACATGTTAGGAGTTAATGGATATGATTACATGAAAGTATGTTAGATTGCTAAAGAAAGAATGCATGTTTGGGCTTATGAACTTGGTGGATATTGTCAAAGGAAGGTTGTGAATGATTTGTGAATATTATATTGTGTTTTGTGGTTCATTTCTTTTGAGTGTAGGAATGTGGAAAATTTGCGGTACAGAGGAGACTCTGTCTGTTTGTTGGGTCTGGACTTGATCTTTAATGTAGGGTTGAATCGGGGCATGACATATAAAATATTGACATCAATACATACTAATTGAAAAGGTTTTCACCAAGAGGGACAGCGGTAGGGTTGAATCGGGGCATGACATATAAAATATTGACATCAATATATACTAATTGAAAAGTTTTCCACCAAGAAGGACAGCGCTACGTCATTCATCAAATAAAATATGACGGATTACGTACTTTGGAAGTCATCATTGCTTGTTTAATTGTTTAACTTCATTCCGCTTGTCAAAACTAAGTAATATACTTCTTTTTTTCAGAAGTTTCATGAACCAATCTATTAGATAGACTCCTTAATATTTCACGAAAAAGAAATGGGCCATGAACTGTGACATTCAACCTAATTTTTGTCGTAGCATCTATAGTTTTAGGTGGATATAAATAGATTAATGAAAGTATTCGATAATGACCAAAAACAAAAATAAATAAGTATTAGATAGGATAGATTTTATAAAGAAATGGGCAAGGCTTTTTCAAAGTAATGGTCAATAAGGGGTTATTATCATTTGTCAACACGAGTTGGAGAAATTATTAAGGGGCTTTTTTTCTTGTTAATAATTTGGAAAAGACGTTTGCAAATTTGGGCAGATTCAGTTTTTATGACTCACAAGTAATGAAACAAACATTTTAATCGAGTGTACTTATTCATTTGTAATATACTTTCCAAAATCAATGGTTTATAGATTACACGACTAATTAATTTAAAGAAAAAATGCGAAAGTATAAGAATTCTTTATTCGAAAAAAGTTTTTTTTTTTTTTTTTTTGGGTCTGAGCTAGCTTAGCGTAATATAGAATTAAAGACTTCAAGTCTAAAACCATCCATAGAAGGGTTTAGACTTCTGAAAAGGAGTCGTTTTAGATTGTTGAACTAACACTTTTTTTCTTACGTTGTATTTTTCTTTTCTTTCAAATTGTATGTGGTCTTTTTTAAAAAATAAAAAATAAATTACATGACATTATATGTCTTACATGCTTTTAAATTTATTGACCCTAATTTATAATTATTTTCAGAACGCTATCAAGTTTTTCATACTTTTCATCTGGTAAGAAGTGCTGATGGCTTGCATAATTTTCATAATTTACTAAAGTAGGAGGATTGAAAAATAATTATCAAGCATGATTAACATAAACTAAGATGTTAAATCTGTTGAATCTACTGCTAAGATGCTCCCCTAATAATGTTAACACAAAATCAACATTAGTGTCAAAAAATGATCTCCCATAACAACTCAAAGTGCTCATAGAGAAAGACAGAAGGGGTGTTTCCTCACCCAGGCTTATTCCGACTTAGCTGGTTTTAGCCTCTATTACATCAAAAAAAATTTATTCCGTCATCAACAACGTTGTTGACTACTAAAATCAGACTACTTGACAAGGAGAGGGGGTTACATGTTTATATTGTTGCTTCCCCGAAATTAGGCTGATTGTTGCTCTTAATATCATTTACAAATGCGCAAGCCACGCATTTAACGTTGTCTTGACAATGGAAAAAATTCATTTTCTCCCCAATTGCATATATGGCCAAGGAGAAAAGTTTTGGATAATTGGGTTTTTAACCCATGTGAATAGGCACACTATTGACTTAAAATTAGAGTAGGTCCTATACTTGCGTTTTCGTTTCAAGTATATGAATATAGAATATTCACAGATGAGTAATGAATAAGAAATTTGATATTAAAGTTGAAGATTCAACTTGGAGAAATGAAGAGTTTTGGAATGGCTTTCTCCTATGTGGAAAAAAATAAAACCAATAAGGTTTATTTATATACTTTAGTTCGAAGTTTGGTACGACTCCAAAGGGTAGCCATGTGATTATGTGAAGAAGTGAGAGGACTTACTCATATTGGGCTTGGTCCAAAATCACCACACACAAGTACGTTTGGCCTAGTACAGGTTATGCTATACAAATCGATCTATAATAGAATCTCTTTAAATTAATACTTGATAAATTAATAATTTTTTTTAATTAATAAAAATGTCCGATCCCGATTTGGAACCAGTGTAAAAAGTTAATAAATTTGATAAAATTATAAGATAATACATTTAAAAAATTTATTTGTATTTTATTGACCCAAATATTTCATAAATTAATAATTAACTAAAAAGTACATAATAAATTGACTATGAGATTTTCTTAAAATATGAATCAAGAGTAGTTTGTGTTTTGTTGAACTTCAAATCTTATTGAATCTCATATTTAATTATTTAAAGAGAAAAAATTGAGATAATCCTATAAGGATTAGGATACAAGATTAGAGAAATTAGTTCTCATTCTAATCCTTCCAAGGATTTGGATACGAGATTAAAGAAACTTTGTTCTAATCCTACTAAATTAAATTTTATCTTATATTCTCATTATTTATATTTTCAAATTGGATCGAAAAAATATAAGTCACTTTTCAAAAAAAAAATCATAATCATAATATGTTTACTATAAAGTCAAAAAAATTAAAAATATCTCTATTAATTAATAGTTATTAATTTATCGATAAATTAATATCTCACTAAATTAATAAAATTTAGTGATCCCAACACTATTAATTTAAAGAGGTTCTATTGTATTAAGTATTGTTTGAGAGAAATATCATGCGCAAACAAATGTACCCATTCAATTGGCTACATCGTTTAAGTTGGGAAAAAGAAGTTGTGGCTGTCAAATTAAACCTATTTTTTTGTTTTTTTTTTCTTTTTGTACAAATTTGATCCTTTCCTCCTTGTATTCTTCTTCTTATTCTTCACCGTCATGTTCAAGCAGATGTGAAGTCGTTCATTATGTAAAATCATATTAATATATTTTCTCTTTTCAAACGTCTCCTGAATCAATCTATGAGATAAAATCCTTAATATTCCACGAAAAAGAAATGTTCCATGAATTGTGACATTCCACATAATATTTGTCGTAACATCTATAGTCTTAGGTGGATATAAATAGATTAATTAAAGTATTAGATTGGATAATGACTAAAACTGATATGGGTAAGACCCCTAAGACTTACAAAATTACTGAATGACCCCTGACAGGGGTGAAGGAAGTCAAAAGGAGAAAATTAGGGACCTCGGACAGGGGTCGGACAAATGATATGGGTAAGACCCCAAGGAGATCACACCTAAGGCTCAGGCATGGCGTGCTGAGAACCCCTAGGGGGTCGGACTGACATGGACTCCAAGGAGATCGCACCCAAGGCTCGAGCATGGCGTGGTGAGAACCCCTAGGGGGTTGGAAGGGGCATAGGAGTATCCGAGGCGCTCGTTTTAAGACCTCGGATCTGGTGGAGGTTACAAACAACAGTGTTCCGCAATATCAGGGCACGTCCAATAGTTACAGTCAATTAATATCCATTAATGAAGATGGATAGCAATTACATACAGTTACACCCCCCTCCTCCCTCCCCCTCCCCCCCACTAATTCTCCACTACTCCTCCATTCCTCTCTTACTCATCTTACTCAGTAGCCATTATGCTTATAAATATCAGAGGACTCATCAAGGAAAAGATAATTGTACTTTGAATACTCACGCTCTGATATTTTATATATTTTTTCCCATAAAAGTACCAGGCTAACTTAAGCATTAGAGTGCTAACGCAGGCACGACCCGGCAAACAAACAAAGTTTTCACAAGATTGCACTGTAGCACGTGGAGGTTTGATATTTGTTTTACAAACGTCCGCATCACGTGAAGGTCACTTGCTGCTCAGCATTTTTCTACCTTAACAGGTTGGCACCCACTGTGGGGCCGATTCTTGGTTCCTCACTGAGTTTTCACAAGATTGCACCATGGTTACTACCAGGAGTCGAAGTGTAGCAAGTGTACATGAAAAAGAGGCCGTAGAACAGCCTAATATGTAATTCTGTCCAGGGGAGACCTCTAACCCTAGGTGAGTTGATCCACCACTGCTAGGGGTGGAAGTATCAGCAGGAAACCGCCCACCATACACCAACCCATACACCAACCCATTTAACCGTGCCATTCTGTCCAGGGGAGACCTCAAAGTGTCCATAGGGAGTACAACATGTACTACCTCGGTTACAGGAACTTTCAGAGGCCCAAATCTATTTAACTGTGCCATCAACGAAGTTCCAAACCCCACGCAGTACAAGTTGCCTTATTTACCCACCTATGATAGACATGGAGACCCTAAAGATCACCTGGTGATTTTCAGGCATAAAATGGAGTTCACAGAGTTTCCAGAGGCCTGGGTGTATAAGGCTTTTGTAGGGACCTTGGTGGAAGAAGCCAAGGTGTGGTATGACGAACTGAAGGAGGGGTCAGTCGGCTCTTATGCACAATTAGCAGAGTTATTCGTTAGAAGATTTTCTTCGGCTACAAGGCCGACCCGTCATACTACCTCCTTGCTCGGTCTAAAGCAGAGGAAATGAGAAACCCTTCGTCAAAATGCAACTCGCTTTAATGAGACTACCCTCCAGTGTACGCAATTTGATCAGAGATTTGCAATACAAGTGTTCACAAAAGGAGTAACGAACGAGTTGCTTCAGGCTTCCTTAGCCAAAAAGACCCTATAGAACATGACGAAGTTGATGACCAGGGCAAAGAAGTATATTAAAGTAGAGTAGGTGGCGATGACGGAGAAGGAGAAAAACCCCAAGAAGAAGGGACAAAACAACCAAACTTATGTGGCCCAGAAGGAGAGAATGGGGGAAGAGGGCAGACATGAGCAGAGGGGAAGGGAAAAGGAGAACCAACTAGATTGCAGAGGTTCCATAACTATACCCCTTTGGTGAAACCCAGATCCGAGATCTTGGCAGAAATCCGACCACGGGTGAACCTCCCATAACCACCGAAAATGAAAACAAATAAGGAGCACTGCAAAGGCAAAGAAAAATATTGCAGATATCATAGAGACTATGGGCATGATACTGATGGTTGCAGGAACTTAAGAGATGAAATTGAAGCCCTAATTAGATGCGGATACCTGCAAGCCTACATCAAGAGAGACAATCAAAGGGAAGGCAAAGAGAGAGGAGTCTAAGGCAAGCTCAGATGGCACGCGCTCAGGTAGAGATAGTTATAATAACATGAGGTTTGGCCTCAGGGGGGAGGGAAAACCAGCAGGCCAAGAAGGGATACCGCAGAGCGGGTCATTGAGATCCTCCGGTAAAAAGACCAAGAGTGGAATAAAATATCACTTTTGGGGATGAAGATTTGGATGGTCTGGTGTTACCCCACGATGATCTGTTGGTGATTATGGCGGACATCAGTGGGATTGTGGTGCGCAAAATCATGGTTGATATAGGGAGCGCAGCAGAGGTCTTATTCTTGAGCACCTTTGAGAAGATGGGGTTGAGAAGGGAACATCTGAGGATGATGAAGGGAACCTTGTCAGGGGTTCAATGGCAGAGAAGTAAGGCCTAAGGGTATGATAACATTAACGGTGACTCTCGGGCGAAATGAGTAAAGCTGTGGTGAGATGCTAGATTTCATTGTAGTAGATTGTGAATCACTCTATAATGGGATATTTTGAACGTTCAGAGCGATGGTGTCTACCTATCATTTGGCAATGAAGTTCCTATCTAAGGCTGGTATAGTGACAGTAAGAGAAGATCAGAGGAGAGCCCAAGAATGCTATACAGCCTGTTTGAGGCTGCAGAAGGAAGAGAAAGAACTAATTGAGATTCCAGAGAAGAAGGCCAAAAAGAGACGGGAGCCAAAAAAAGCCGAGCCCGTAGAGAAGTTGCAGAAAGTTGAACTGGCACTTGGAAATAAGGTTCAGATCAGAACAGAGCTTCCTACAAACCTGGCTGAAGGTATAACACATTTATTATCTTGTAATAAAGATGTATTTTCTTGGTCTATGCATGATATGACAATAATAGACCCGTGGATAGCCGTACATCGACTAAACGTAAACCCAGCATTCAGGCTGGTGAAACAAAAAATGTAGGTCTTCCACGCAAAAAAGAACCAAGCAATCAGAGAAAAAGTGAGTAAACTGTTGAGGGCTGGGCATATCCGTGAGGTGGAGTACCCCACCTGGCTGGCTAATATAGTAATGGTCCCTAAGCCTTCCGGAGCTTGGTGGATGTGTGTAGACTTTACAGATTTGAACAGAGGTTGCCTGAAAGACTGCTACCTTTTGCCGAGAATAGATCAAATGGTCGGTGCCATTTTAGGTTTTGAGATGTTGTCATTCATGGATGTCTTCAAAGGATACAACCAAATTAAAATGGCACCGGAAGATGAGGATAAGATGGCGTTCATAACAGACCAATGGGTATTTTATTACACAGTGATGCCCTTTGGCTTGAAGAACACAGGGGCTTGTTACCAACGCATGATGGACAAGGTATTCAAGGGGCAATTAGGGCAAAATATGGAGATTTATGTTGATGATATGTTGGTGAAAAGTAAGAGGGCAGAAACTCACATTGAGGATCTGTCTGAGGCGTTCTTGATAATGAGGAGGGTTTGTATCATGTGTTAATTGCTTGTTTGTGAGAAAAATAGTCAAGAAAAAAAATTAAAAGACTAAAATACTAAAAAAACTAACAAGTTTTCACCTTTGACTTTTTATATTTTTGTTGACTTTGCTTATTTATGCATCAACACACATTTAAAACAAAGCAAACACACTCACAAACACACACAAAGGGCCAAAACTTCATAGCCATCTTTGAGAGTTTTTTTAACATATTTTCAAAGCAAAATTTCTTTAGAAAACCTAGTTTTTAACATATTTTCAAAGCAAAATTACTTTCAGTGGACGAAAGAATGTCAAGTGACTTTTGAGAAGTTGAAGGAGTACTTGAGCTCGGCACCTCTAATGTATGTATATTTAGCAGTATTTCCAGTGGTCGTGGCAGTAGCACTAGTACGACAAGATGGAAAACAACAGAGGTCGGTCTACTATATCAGCCAAATACTTAAAGGGCCAGAGCTGAGGTATCCACCCAGAGAGTAGATGGCGTTGGCCTTACTTGTGGCCTCGAGAAAACTCAGGCATTATTTTGAGGCACACCCCATATGTGTGATGACGGATATGCCGTTCAGGTAGGTACAGAAACCAGGGGCATCGGGAAGACTGTTGAAATGGTTTATGGAGTTGAGCCAATTTGACATCACTTTCAGGCCATGGACGGCGATAAAAGCTCAAGTTGTAGCAGATTTCATTGTGGAATTCACGGGAGAGCCGTCAGAGAGTGGTCCAAGGCCATGGAAAATCTGGGTAGATGGGGTGTCATGCCCCAACTCGACCCCACCTACGATCAGTTAGGACGCAACGGAATTTCGACAGTATAACGACAGTAATTAAGATACCGAGGCTCTAAACCAACCTCTCAGAATATCATACAATCAACTCCTCAACCAAACAACAATCAATTCATCAATACCATTAACAACATACAACATAACCATATTATACAATAATCATTCTTAGACAATCCATTCATAGTTATACTCCTCCGTTCTAACATAATACCTTAACTTTAACATACATATCAAAATAGACTATAAACCAATTTAGTAATCTAAACAAGGTCAAAAGAAGACTACTAAACCATTATACATAAGTCTTTATACTAAGGTAGGTTTTACAATACATTATATTACAATAACTATAAACAATCTCATGGCAAAGACTCCTGCACATAAGACGCATCCACGTAAGGCACATTTTCCCCTTCTGGAGGCACGTACTCGTAATCTTGCTCAATAACACCTGTATGCAAGCAATAATAGAGAGTGAGCTTATATAAACAAGCTTAGTGAGGATCCGATAGATCTCTAATAGTATTTACTATACTCCTTGGAAATGATCCTTTGAGCAAGTAAACACACAATAAAGCATCAATAACAATATAAACTCATAACTATAATGACCAATCAATAAAGGATACTCTAGTTGGTGTAGCTTCAAACGCCATCACGATCTCAACCATTCTTCTTATAACTCCCCATTACGCACGCACCCGAGGTACCTCACTAGCCCCTCCCTCCATTATACCTCTGTCATGCGAGCTGGGGGTATTCTCTGGTAGTCATGCCGTTATCAACCCGACAGCCCGATGCTGCCTGAGAGGTGGCACACACATACTAAGACTCAACAATAATAATAAACATCATTCACAGGAGAACAATCTAGCAGAATTGCCTATCTCTCGGTTCATCAATCATCAATCAATAATTATCAATAATCATCAATTATCATTAATATAACATCAATATAACATCAAGATAACATCAAGTATTTAATTAAACAATAAACAACTAAGTTAGATGACAAAGTAGGTCATCTAACTAAACATGCATTAAACCCATAATCTACCCCTAGTCTAACCACCAACAACTCACAATTCAATCACCCAAATACTACCCAATCATCTAAAGGCTCAATTCAACAATTTAAAGAAAGACAACCTAAACTTCAAATAATCATATCTTATATTTTACTAAACCAAATCACTCAAAATCAATTTCTAACACTCACCCATTCAATCAACTACATTAGCCTTCTCGAAAACCAACCAAGACACATCAAAATCAAGCCCAACAACCCTAAAACCTCAATGCACCTAGGCTGAAATTTTCGGATTTTCACCCAAACATCGCAATCGAAAATTCGGCATTATAACGTCGTTACCACGTAATTAACAAACTTTTAGAAATCGACGGCAATCGATTCCAACCACAACAACTCAAGATAATCCTCAAATGGCTAATTAATCAACTTTTAATACCCAAAAATAAATAATTTTGCTACAATGGTTCAAATCTCGTAGTAATATACATAAACGATCCTTAGTATGCACTGAGCAATAATATAACTTCAAATTAACATTTTAACGGTTCAAAATGCAATTATAAGCAAAAACATAAAAAATGACTTTTGAGATCTAGAATTTTTCTCTCACTTTTAATGCGATATAAGCCTAGATATGCGTGCAATGCGTGCCCAACAAGCGGAATCCAACTCGACATGAAATTCTATGGACAAAAACTAGGTTTTTCTATGAAAAATTACTTTGAAAACTTGAAGAAAAGCTTTGGTTTTTTCCTCTATGGCTCTCGGCCATGTGTGTGCTTTTTGAGTGTGTTTTGTGTTGTGTTTTGTGTGTGTTGATACATATAAGCTAAAGGTCAAACTTATTATAAATGGTCAATGTTAGTTTATTAGTCCTTTAATTGTTTTTCTAGTCTTGTAATTCATTTCTTGAGTATTTCTTGTTCAACTATTAAATTAACACTTAAATTAATTCTAGACTTTATATTTTAGGTGATAAAGAAGGTTACATTAAAATAGTTTCACCCGAATCGGCTTAAAACTTATTTTCTTGCAAAAGAAAGTGTAAAAAATCTTTAAAATTTCAAAACCGATTCCAAATTCATTTTAATCAAACACGAGTCTATTAATACCCGAGGACTAGGTTTTAAAACGTTTAAAACACCCCTGTAAAATTTTAGCGGACAGGTGTTCAAAAATACTATTCATCAAAACCGATAATAAAATTTCTGATTCCGTTTTTGATAAAAATTTCTTGAATGCACACTTAGCATGTATTAGGAGTATTAATCACTTATTTAGCACATTCTAAGTCATATAGCACATAAACCGGTCAATTCACGTAAAACGAGGTAAAACATGCAAATCGAGATAAAACAAAATATGGGGTCTCACATTCTTTCCCCCTTAAAGAAATTTCATCCCCGAAATTCTTACTTGATGAACAGAAAAGATCTGGATACTGCTGCTGCATCTGATCTCGCCTCTCCCAAGTAGCTTCCTCGATACCGTGATGCTTCCACAACACTTTGACCATCAGAATCTTCTTCGACCTCAACTCTCATTTCATCTGATCAAGAATATGAATCGGCCGCTCGTCATAAGTCAGATTCTCACAAAGCTGTAACGGCTCTGGCGCAAGAATATGAGAAGGATCCGGATTATATTTTCTCAAATTAGACACGTGAAATACATCGTGGATATTAGAGAAATTCTCCGGTATAGCCAACTAATATGCCAACTTGCCCACTTTGCCAGTAATCTCAAAAGGCCCTACAAACCTCGGACTCAGCTTACCACCTTTACTATAACTAGCAAACCCCTTTCGAGGAGACAATCTCAAGAAAACCCGATCTCCGACTGCAAACTCCAAGTCCCTACGACGCTTATCAGCATAACTCTTGAATCTGCTCTGCGCTGTAAGCATTCTCTGCCTGATCAACTGAACATTCTCGATCTTCTCTAGAAGCTCTGGCATAATAGTCGGATCAACAGTCTTCATCTCCCTTACTTCATCCCAATACAAAGGTGAACGGCACTTACGACCGTAAAGAGCTGCAAAAGGTGTCATCCCAATAGTAGCTTGATAACTATTGTTATAGGCAAACTCGGCAAGTGGTAGATGTTTCTCCCAGTTCTTCCCGAAGTCCAGAACACAAGCTCTGAGCATATCCTCCAGAATCTGAATAGTCCTTTCAGACTGACTGTCGGTCTGTGGATGATACGCTGTACTAAAATTCAGCTGAGTACCCAAAGTCTCTTGAAGTTTCTCCTATAAATGAGAAGTAAATCGAGGATCTCGATCTGAGACAATACTAGATAGAATCCCGTGAAGTCTAACAATCTAATCCAAATAAAGATCCATCAACTTTGTAACTTCATCACCCATCCGCAACGAAATAAAGTGAGCTGTCTTCGTCAAATGATCCACGACAACCCAAACTGCATCGTTACCTCTCGGTGTTCTAGGTAAACCAGTGACGAAGTCTATCATAATATGCTCCCATTTCCACTGTGGTATAGCCAACGGCTGAAGTAAACCTGCAGGTCGTTGATGTTTGGCTTTCACTCGCTGACAAGTCAAACATCTAGACACAAACTGAGCAACTTCTCTCTTCATATTATTCCACTAGTAATGTTGCTTCAAGTCTCGATACATTTTGTTTCCACCAGGATGAATGGTGTACTTAGAATTATGAGCCTCTTCCAGAATACCTTGCCTCAAACCCGGTTCATCAGGAACATAAACCCTATTCCGAAACTGAAGAATACCATCCTCGTGTAATTTGAAGTCAGACTGATCATCCATGATCCGATCCTTGATCTTCTAAAGTTTAACATCGAGTTGCTGAGCTTCTCTGATATGAGATAACAATAAAGGCTGAATGCGGAGATGTGAACACATCACCCCAACCTGAGTCAACTCTGGTCTCCAATAAGTGAATTCCTCAAGAACCTCCCACTTCTTGACAACCAAATAAGAAACACTCGCCTTACGGCTAAGAGCGTTTGCCACAACATTTTCCTTCCCAGGCAGATAGCTGATAGAACAATTATAATCCCCAACAAGTTCCATCCACCTCCGCTGACGCATATTCAACTCCTTCTGTGAAAATAAATACTTAAGACTCTTATGATCAGTGAAAATCTCGAACTTACTGCCCCACAGATAATGACGCCACTTTTTCAGTGCGAAAACAACAACTGCCAACTCAAGATCATGAGTCGGATAGTTCACCTCATAAGGCTTCGACTTTCTAGAAGCATAGGCAATAACCCGACCATTCTGCATAAGAACACATCCTAAGCCCTCCTTGGATGCATTGCTGTAAATGACCATATTATCGGTCCTCTCTGGTAGAGCAAGTACTGGAGTAGTAGTCAATCTCTTTTTCAACTCCTGAAACCCACTCTCACACTTCTCATCCCAAACAAAACTAGTCTGTTTCTGAGTTAGCTTAGAAAGTGGCCCTGCAATCTTAGAAAAGTCCTTGACAAACCTACGCTAATAACCCGCCAAGCCAAGAAAGCTACAAACCTCAGAAACATTCTCCGGACATTTCCAAGACATCACCAATTCAATCTTAGTGGGATCTACAGAAATACCACTCTGTGTGATAACATGACCAAGAAAAGATATGCGTTGCAGCCAAAATTTACATTTGCTGAACTTTGCAAACAACTGATGCTCCTACAGCTTTTGTAAGACAAGCTGTAGATGTTGCTCGTGCTCCAATTCAGACTTAGAATAAACCAAGATATCATCAATAAAGATCACCACGAACTGGTCTAAGTACGGCTGAAAAACCCGATGCATAAGGTCTATGAATGCTGCCGGTGCATTAGTTAATTCAATGGGCATAACTACAAACTCATAATACCCGTATCGAGTCCTGAAGCCAGACTTCAGAACATCCTCTGTGCAAATCCGAAGCTGATAATACCCTTGCCTCAAGTCAAACTTAGAGTAGACTTTGGCTCCCTGAAGTTGATCAAACAACTCGTCAATTAGTGGCAAAGGATACTTGTTCTTGATGGTCACCTGATTCAAACCACGATAATCAATACACAATCTCAAAGTACCATCCTTCTTCTTCACAAATAAAACAGGAGCTCCCCAAGGTGAAGAACTCTGCTGAATGAAACCCTTCTCTATTAACTCCTTTAACTGAGTTTTCAGCTCCTTCAACTTAGTTGGTGTCATCCAGTACACTGATTTAGAAATAGGTTGAGTACCGGGAATAAGATTGATCACAAACTCCATATTTCTCTCTAGCGGTAACCTTGGAAACTCCTCGGGAAATACATTGGGATATTCCCGAACATTAGGAACTTTCTCCAGCTGTAGCTTATCAGATAGCTTGTTGATCAAATAAGCTAGATAACCCGAACACCCCTTACTCACCAACTTAACGGCTTTAGTTGCTGAGATAAAAAAACTCGTCTTAGTACCCCGGTTCCCTACTACCTCAACTACTGGCTGATCTGGCAAACGAAACTGTACTATCTTTGTTCTATAGTTCAAATGGGCATCATACTTAGAAAGCCAATCCATACCCAAGATAACATCGTACTCCCGGATAGGAAATAAGATAAGGCCCGAAGGAAAATTATACCCCTTAACATGAATTATACAATCCTTACATACTAAGCCAGTAATATACTTATCAGTCAAAGAGGTTCTAATCTCAACCACATAAGGTAGTCTTTCAGGTTGCACATTAACATGTTGCATACAAGCAGGAGTAATGAAAGAATGCGTAGCACCAGAATCAATTAACACTTTAACAAGTTGATCAAGTATAAGGAAGTTACCTTCTACAACTGCAGTCTCCTTAAGCATCTCTTCCAAGTCAACTGCGTAGGCCAGAGCCTGAACCCGCTGCTGCTGAGGTGCACTGCCCGCAGGTTGACCTTGATAACCCTGAGTCGCTACCCGACCCTCAGTCCTCTGATATCTAGGGCAATCCCTCGCCCTATGTTGATTGCTACCGCAACCCAAACAAGCCCCTGACTTCACTTTGCAGTCGGCCTTCACATGGCCCTGGAGCTTGCAGTTAGTACATTGCGGTGATGATGCACTAATACTGCCCCTAGAAGAACTAGAAGCTGAAGAAGCAACTGTACCAGCCTACTGCTGAGGTCTAACAAAACTAGGCCTGTATTGACCCTGAGACTGGGCTGGCCTGTACTGGGACTGAACTTGATAGGACCCCTATTGAAACTGAGGTCGATAATAATTCTGCTGACCCTGTGGCCTGACAGAACCCTGCTGAGCTGGCGGCCTATACACAACCTGCTGTACTGAAGGCCTATATACTCCCTGCTGACCCTACGGATGGAAATGCCTCTTTCTAGGCTGACTAGATACAATATGTTCCCCTTTTCTCTTCTCCAGTCTAGAAGCTGCATCAAAGGCCTCCGTAAGTATATTATACCGATTCAAGGCCATCGCATCCTGAATCTCGGGCCTCAACCCCAATATGAATCTACGAGTCTTACGTTCCTCGTCATCCATATACTCTGGTGCATACCGAGACAACCTAGTGAAAGTGGCCTCATACTGAGCCACTGAAGCATCTCCCTGCACTAAGACTAGAAACTCTGCCTCTCTCCGCTCCCTCGCGATCCTCGGGACATACTTTGCCCGGAAAGATAACAAAAAGGTAGCCCAAACATACGGAATACCCTGAGTCTCCCAGCTAGTTTTCACCGTGCGCCACCATTCTTCTGCCTCATCATCTAGCAAGTACACGGCAAAAGTGACCTTCCGCTCATCGGTATAATCAAGAGGGTCAAAAATCTTCTCCACCTTGCTAATCCACGCCTTAGCCTTCCTGTCATCCAGTTTCCCCTGAAACCACGGTGGATAATACCCTAAAAACTCTTTCAGTGTACCACAACTGTGGTACCCACCTTGTGCATTCAACAACTGATTCTGTAATGCCTGATTTTGGGCAGCCTACCCTGCCAGTAACTGTGTCTGACTGGCCATGATCTCGTTCATCCTATCAAAAGCTGCACCTATACGATCATCATCCCTAACTTGGTCTGGTGCCACATTTCTCGGAACCTCATCAGTCATCTCAGGCCTATCTCTGGTCCTCGGTCTACTCGTCATTCTACTAATCAAAGAGTTAACACAGGTTATAGCACGTAAACATGCTATAGACAGTTATTAGCAATTAAGCAACAATTCACATAAACACATAAATCACTTAAGTATCAATCACATAAACAAATTGATCACATAATCATATAAGCACTTAATCACTTAACCATATTAACACATAGTTCACTTTTCTTTCACTTCATACATACTTTCATGCTAAGACCATTACCCACATTCCGAGAATACCCCGACTGACAGCTAACATGCACTCTGATACCACTTAAATGTCACGCCCCAACTCGACCCCATCTACGATTAGTCAGTTTGCAACGGAATTTCGGCAGTATAACGACAGTAATTAAGATACCGAGTCTCTAAACTAACCTCTCAGAATATCATACAATCAACTTCTCAACCAAACAACAATCAATTCCTCAATACCATGAACAACATAAAACATAACCATATTATATAATAATCATTCTTAGACAATCCATTCATAGTTATATGCCTCCGTTCCAACATAATACCTTAACTTTAACATACATATCAAAATAGACTATAAACCAATTTAGTAATCTAAACAAGGTCAAAAGAAGACTACTAAACCATTATACATAAGTCTTTATACTAAGGTAGGTTTTACAATATATCATATTACAATAACTATAAACAATCTCATGGCAAAGACTCCTGCACATAAGACTCATCCACGTAAGGCACATTTTCTCATTCTGGAGGCACGTACCTGTAATATTGCTCAATAACACATGTATGCATGCAATAATAGAGAGTGAGCTTATATAAACAAGTTCAATGAGGATCCGATAGATCTCTAACAGTATTTACTATACTCCTTAGAAATGATCATTTGAGCAAGTAAACACACAATAAGACATCAATAACAATATAAACACATAACTATAATGACCAATCAATAAATGATACTCTAGTTGGTGTAGCTCCAAACGCCATCACGATCTCAACCATTCTTCTTATAACTCCCCATTACTCACGCACCTGAGGTATCTCACTAGCCCCTCCCTCCATGACACCTCCGTCATGCGAGTTGGGGGTAGTCTCTGGTAGTCATGCCGTTATCAACCCGACAGCCCGATGCTGCCCGAGAGGTAGCACACACATACTAAGACTCAGCAATAATAATAAACATCATTCACATGAGGACAATCTAACAGAATTGCCTATCTCCCGGTTCATCAATCATCAATCAATAATCATCAATATAACATCAATATAACATCAAGATAACATCAAGTAATTAATTAAATAACAAACAACTAAGTTAGATGACAAAGTAGATCATCCAACTTAACATGCATTAAACACATAATCTAACCCTAGTCTAACCATCAACAACTCACAATTCAATCACCCAAATACTACCCAATCATCTAAAGACTCAATTCAACAATTTAAAGAAAGACAACCTAAACTTCAAGTAATCATATCTTATATAGTACTAATCCAAATCACTCCAAATCAGCTTCTAACACTCACCCATTCAATCAACTACATTAGCCCTCTCGGAAACCAACCAAGACACATCAAAATCAAGCCCAACAACCCTAAAACCTCAATGCACCTAGGCTGAAATTTCTGGATTTTCACCCAAACATCGCAATCGAAAATTCGGCATTATAACGGCGTTACCACGTAATTAACAAACTTTTAGAAATCGACAGCAATCGATTCCAACCACAACAACTCAAGATAATCCTCAAATGGCTAATTAATCAACTTTTAATACCCAAAAATAAATAATTTCGCTACAATGGTTCAAATCTCGTAGTAATACACATAAACGATCCTTAGCATGTACTGAGTAATAATATAACTTCAAATTAACATTGTAACGGTTCAAAATGCAATTATGAGCAAAAACATAAAAAATGACTTTTGAGATCTAGAATTTTTCTCTCACCTTTAATGCGATATAAGCCTCGATATGCGTGCAATGCATGCCCAACAAGCGGAATCCAACTTGTCATGAAATTCTTCGGATAAAAACTAGGTTTTTCTATGAAAAATTACTTTGAAAACTTGAAGAAAAGCTTTGGTTTTTTCCTCTATGGCTCTCGGCCACGTGTGTGCTTTTTGAGTATTTTTTGTGTTGTGTTTTGTGTGTGTTGATGCATATAAGCTAAATGTCAAACTTATTATAAATGGTCAATGTTAGTTTATTAGTCCTTTAATTGTTTTTCTAGTCTTTTAATTCATATCTTGAGTATTTCTTGTTCAACTATTAAATTAACACTTAAATTAATTCTAGACTTTATATTTTAGGTGACAAAGAAGGTTACATTAAAATAGTTTCATCCGAATCGGCTTAAAACTCGTTTTCTTGCAAAAGAAAGTGTAAAAAATCTTTAAAATTCCAAAACCGATTCCAAATCCATTTTAATCAAACACGGGTCTATTAATACCCGAGGACTAGGGTTTAAAATGTTTAAAACACCCCTGTAAAAATTTTAGCGTACAGGTATTCAAAAATACTATTCATCAAAACCGACGATAAAATTCTGATTCCGTTTTTTATGAAAATTTCATGAATGCACACTTAGCATGTATTATGAGTATTAATCACTTATTTAGCACATTCTAAGTCATATAGCACATAAACAGGTCTATCACACAAAATGAGATAAAGCACACAAATCGAGATAAAGCAAAATATGGGGTCTCACATAGGGCCTCGGGCAAGAACGACAGCGGAGCAGGGGTCATACTGCGGGGTCCAAAAGGTGATGAGTTGTAGTTTGCTCTGAAGTTCCATTTCTTAGCCTCAAATAATGAGGCCGAGTATGAAGCCCTCATTACAGGTATCAAAGCGGCTCAGGCGATGGGGGATAATTCGATAGAGGCCCACATAAACTCACAACTGGTGGCAAATCAGATAAGAAGAGAATTTGAGGCCAAAGACGAAACCATGGCTTCGTATTTAGCCAAAGTAAAAGAGACAGTGGCTGGTTTAGGTGACTTCATAATCAACCGAATCCCGCGGGTGGAAAACAAGAGAGTAGATATCCTTTCAAAGCTTGCAGTGGGGATGGTAAAGCCAGTGACGATAGAGGTAGAATAGGTATCCGAGTCGAGTATAACTCGGGAATACAAAGAGGTAGCCTAGGTAGAACAAAGTAAACTTGGATGCAGCCTATAGTTGACCTCCTAGAGAAAGGGGTCTAACCATAAATCAGTGAGGAAGCGAAGAAGGTGAAAATTCGAGCCCCAAAGTATGTAATGCTCGAAAAACAGTTGTATCGGAAAACATATACTTGGCCCTTGTTGAAGTACATAGACAAAGGTGAGGGCGATTACATGCTTAGGGAAGTACACGAGGGAATCTGTGGTAATCATATAAGCCATAGAGCATTGGCCGGAAAGATATTGAGGTATGGATATTTATGGCCAACCCTAAATGAAGATGCTCGGCGCTTGGTACAGAAATGTGATACATCCCAAAGATTCTCGAGAATTCCATGGCAACCAGCAGTAGACTTGACTGTGATGATAAGCCCTAGAGGATCAAATGCTTCGTAGCAGTAGACTATTTTACTAAGTAGGTGGAGGCTGAGCCCATAGCCAATGCTACATATAAAAATGCTTAGAATTTTGTGTGGAAGTCTATTGTATGCAGATTTGGGATTCCAAGGGTGATAGTGACAGACCACGGGACCCAGTTCGATTGCCACTATTTCAGGAAACAATGCTCAGAGCTTGGCATTTCTCTTAGATTTATTTCTGTAGCACATCCACAGACTAATGGCTAAGTTGGAAATGCTAACAGATCTATTTTGCAGGATTTGAGAAAGAAGTTGGCAGCAGCCGCCTGAAGTCTTGTGGGGATACAGAGCGACGCCAAATGAGTCAACGGGCGAGACCCCCTTCAACTTGACATTAGGGTTAGATGTTGTCCTACTTGTAGAAATTGGCTCGACAAGCCAAAGAGTTGTTGAATATGAAGAAGAAGTTAATAACTAAGCCCTACGGGAAGACTTGGATTTAGTAGAAGAATTCAGGGAGAAGGCTAGAATAAAGATGCTCGAAGGCAAGAGGGCCATGGAAAGATATTTAAAAAAGAAAGTGAGAAACAGAGGACTTAGAGAAGGGGATTTGGTGCTCAGAAAGACAATCTTTAGATCTGACCCAAATCAGGGAAAACTCGGACCAAATTGGGAAGACCCGTACAAGATAATTCAAGAGGTCAAGCTAGGAACCTATAGGCTGGAAGATCTCAATGGCAAGGAACTGAGAAATGCTTGGCACGTAGAGCATCTAAGAAAATACTACATATAACCTTCTCTTTGAATGTTTAGGTGTTGTATATATCAAGGCAGATTATGTCTCTAGGCGTTGTTTATGTCGAGGCAGATTATGTCTCTACAATGAATTTGATGTTGCCATTCAAAGTTCTGTCGATGATTGTAATGGATAGACGTCATAAGACCAGCTTAGGCGAACTTTTAATAGAAGATAGCCAAATCCCGAAAAGGAAGGTCAACTTCCAAAATTGATAAAAGGAAGAGAGCCAAATCCCGAAAAGGAAGGCCAACTTCCAAAATTGATAAAAGGGAGAGACACACTTCCAGCGAAAACGAGATCTTCCCAAGACGACGTAAAACTGGGAACACGACCCCTGAGACTCAATGCCTGGGGCACGAGCCCCGAGGTTCAAGACCGGGGGCACGACAGGGTGCCCCATCCTTTGAATACTCATTTGAGCTAAAATTGCAGCAAGCTTGTAAATTGGAGCTGAGCTTGAAGACTAGTCAGGCAGGGGTACCATGGTAGAGATATCTCCTTTGACCTTTTTGAGCAACGAAATATGTAACACGGGATGATTTTTAGAAGTTGGTAGCAATTCCAACTTGTAAGCAACCTGACCAATAAAAGCCCCTTCAGAATCAACGCTCCTATCAACTTCACCATTATGTGGTGACATAGCTAGCATAAGTTGTAAAAATGAACTCTTCTCCTTCAAGTATTGAGCTGCTAACTCATAAGAATAAGATGAATAATATTCCCATTATGTAGGTTTATCTACAACGCCTGAAACTATATGTGCAACATTTTGTATAATCGTAGAGCTTGACTCGAATAGTTCGGCAAATACCAAAAACTGGTGGCTCAACCATTTCTAATGAAGAAAAATAACTTATGGTGTGCATGTAAGATTTTTGTAAGAAGGATTGTGCTGGCAGAACCATGTGATTGCTCCTCCAAGTTTTCCACCCTATAATAGCAAAGTTGCAATCTTAAGATGCAATTAATCTACAACAACCTTAATCTCTACTAAACGTTGAATCGGAGGCAATTGTGTTGATATCCTGACCCTCTCCTGTAGTGCGTGATATCCATCCTCGTATAACGTCCAAGCTTCCACCCAATCTCTATGAAATGCTGAAAATACAGCAACTTTAAAAAAGTGGTGAACATACAACTCCATCGAAATTGAGCTCTTCTTTTCAAGATGTGCTTTAACTCTTCTTCCTTCAACTCTGTAATAAGTATTTGCCAAGGCTGCAATTATGTTCCCTAGCCGTTTAAGCAATTGTTTAAAGTCTGAAGGATCATAAGGGCAAAAGACAATGGCGACATGGAATCGACTTCAGTACGCTTCCTCAAAGCTATCATACGGTCCTTATACAACTCCTCATCACTATAGAATTTTATCGCCCATGTGCCTTTAGCCACCAAGTCAAACCTCATTGGATCACTAAGCATCTTCAGTTGTATAACCATCGAAATCCTAATCCTACCCTTTTTCCTTACTTTTAAGTACACACTCCACGGAATCCACCAAGGATGATTTAGTAACCCATTCGCCTTTACCATATCACCTTTCAAATACACCGAACTTCGCTCCGTCATTGCATCAAACACCTTCCATGCAGAACCCATTCTGTGATGCCCGAGATTTTTGCCATACATTCATTCACTGTTGCATCCACTAATTGCGGATTTCTTATGTGCTTTTCTTGTTGTCTTTTTTAGTTACTATTCATTCTATTTTTTAACTACATAATTACCATGAATTAGCATTTTTCTTAAATCATATTAATTGTTTTAGAAATGGAAAAAATATGCATTTGAGTTAGAAGAGATAGGAACCTTCGTTTAGAAAATAGTTTAGTGAACTAATGAATAGTGTTACGTATGAAACATAATGTTTTAGTTAGCTAACTTAATTTATGTGCAATGGACTTGTTTTAAAGCTAACTAAGCTCATTTTAATAGACCATTTAAGCACCCAACATGCCCCACCCAAACATATACTCACACAACACACAACATAAGTCATAACTTAGCCAAAAAAAAAAAGGGAAGATGCAGATTTTACTGTAGCAAATCCGAGAATAGCATAGAGGAGAATGAGAGGATTTTGCTTATCAAATCTTCAAGCCAAGCCAAGCCAAGCCAAGCTAGGAGCAAGTAGTTTAGGGTGTTTGCTAGCCTTCTGAGAGTTCCTACGTGCAATTGGTGAGGGTTTTGATGACTTTTTATGCATATCTAAAATGTTACATTATTTGTTGAAAATGTTATCAAATGCTATTGTAAAGCTTATCTATGCTATTATACCTTGTATATAAGTGCTAGAGAACACATTTGAGCCATTAGTTCGCATTTTAAACGGTTGGAATCGTCATTTGAATTTATGAGGTGAATAGTGATGAGATTTCTAGGGTTTTATGTAATTGCGCATATTAGATTGATTCAATGATTCTAATAGATGCTTTAGGTGTTAATAAAGGTAGTCTAATAGCCCCGTTCACTCGCATTGCTCAAAACATGAATAAAATGTGAAATAGCCGACTTATAAAAGGGGTTTCGGGGTTAATGCTAATCCGGGTGGATTCAGGCTTCACATTTGGTATTCTTAGGCTACCTAGGTGCTATAGAAGCTTTGCTAACCCTTGTTTGAAGCCCGGTTGAGGTATGTGTAGTTCAAAACTATAAGAGGGAAATTGGGGCTTTTAGGGTAATTACGGGCAATTGAATGTGTTTGAGGATTGTAGGGGTACCTTAAGGGTTAGTTAGAAGTTTGGTATTGCTTCCTCTTGAATTTGAATCATTAACATGAGTTTGGAAGGAAAACCGATTGAATAACAAGGGGTTTAGGTGCAAATTCAACTGTTCCATGCTTCTAAGACCTTGGCTTGATTCTTTGGGTGTTTAAATGTGGTTTCAAGTTGTTTTAGAGCTTTTGGTATAATTCTATGTGTAACTTGATTATGCTCCTTTGTAAATGGCTTAAATGCTTGTATAAAATGCTTTTATTCTAACTATTCTGAGGTCAACCTACTTTGTTGATCCTTCTACGTGTTATAGCTTAGGTTGTTGATATTATATTGCCATTGTTAAGTGCATTGCATAGTGGTTGCACAACCATAGTGTCAGGGGCGGTTGTGTTGAATATCGGCTGGGCGGCAGAGGGCTTGCCAGTGGATATTCAAACTCCATACCCTATTCCCTTACTCGCCTGGTCCGGAGATTGCCAGGGGGTGTTGGGTCGTAGGATTATCAGGGTACATCTGGAGTACACTCACTCGCCTGGTCCGGCACATTGATCGTGGTTCGTGGATCGTGGATCGTGGTCAAAGATAAGAGAATCATGGTGTGTTGGGCTTAAGTGTATCGTATCCTTTGATATGTGTGGTTATTTACTGTTCTAAATGTACTTTACTTTCCTTTCTTGTTAACTGTTATATTTGTTGCATTGCATGTCCCGATTGGCCTTTATCCCTCACTGGGCAACAGTGGTTGCTCATACCTCGCTAAATGTTTCAGAAGACCCTAGGGTTGAACCCCAACTTGTTTTTGTTGAAGGTGAAGAACTAGAGGTACAGGCAGATCAGTTACCTTAGTTGTAGTGTTTAATTGTGTGAGGTGGATTTATGGTTCTTGCTGTTATGTGGAGATCTTGTTTGCTTTACGTTATTTTCTATTTTGTAGCCTAAGTGGTTATGTACATGTTTGAGTGATTGTAAGTTAAATGCTAGTTGATTGTAGTAGGAGATATGAACTATGGCATGTAATAACTTATATTTCTGCTCTTAGCTTCTTTGCATGCTTGGGAGTGAATGATTGGTTGTTTTCAATTTCTAAGAATGTTTAAAAGCTATCATAGAGTGGCATGATAAGCGGTTTTGTAAAGAAGTTAAGTTATGAATGCATGCTTGTGTGTGTCTAAACTGTTTGTATGTCTTAAGGCTCGGATGACCTTAAAGTTGGGATCTTTATTTTGGAAATGGCTTTATTGTTGTTCTATAGCTTATTGAATGTTTATAGGTTTTCAGAATGTCCATGGTACAGGGGAGACTCTGTCCGTTTTTTCCTAAAATTTTGAGACTGGGTTTGGTATTGGGTTAAGAATAACATGGTTATTAAAGTCTCAATGTCTAGTGAGGGATCGGGGCATTACAGGTAGTACCAGAGCTTAGTAGCTCACAGCCGGGATAGGGTCCTCAGTCTGCTAGGTAGTGAAACCTGAGTGCGTGCATGTGAAGTGTGTTTTGAATAAGTATGTGCCTGCATATGGGTTCGAGCTTGTTTGCGTGAAAATAAGTTCATATGTGTTATATTTGAGTAAATTAGGAAGGCTATGTGATAAGTGTAGTTGTGTGATTATGGGTGACTTAAGTGGAAATGTAATTCTGTGTGAATTGCTTAAGTGAAATATGAAAAACGTGTTAGATGCGCCATTATGTGATTGTGTACTTGTATGGCTTTGATTAGAATTATTTGTACCTATGTGTCTTAACTATGCAACATGTAAAAGTTGTGTGGCTAGTATGTTTTTATGGTTAATTTTGCATCTAAGTGATTTCCCGATAACTTATTACTTTAGATGTATGTAGTAATGTATATTAAGTGTCTAACCTATGTTTAACCATTGCATATATATATTGTCCCTAGAATTCGTAAGTAAATTCTCCCCTATAAAGAGATGGCCAGTAACAGATCTTCCAAAGATGTTCAGCCCGTGCTTTTCTCATTCGGATCTCTTATCGGAGCCTTTATTTGGTTATCATACCGGGGGTCTTCCTGTCAAGCTTCTATGGTATTCTCTTGGATATTTCCACTCGACACTTCTATTGGGACTTCTTATATACAATCTTAATTGGAATCTTATTTGGCATTCTTAAACAAGCCTTTATTTGGCAATCTCCTTGGGGATTTCTGCTATGGATTTCTTGATTGGTATTTTTTCGAACTTCTGGATTAGTATTCTTAATCGGAGCCTTTATTTGGCATCCTTATTGTGAGACTTCTTAGCTGACGGTTCCCTTGTTGGCCTACTGGGGGTTTCAATGGCATTCTTTCAACTGATACGTTGGTTTTATCCAAGGGCTTTTAGAGTGCGCAGCAGGAGTTCTTTGAAAGAGAATTGCGTGGAAGCAATTTGTTTAAGGGGGAGAAGGTGTGACGCCCGAGATTTTTGCCGTACATTCATTCACTGTTGCATCCACTAATTGCGCATTTCTTCTGTGCTTTGTTTGTTGTCCTTTTTAGTTACTATTCATTCTATTTTTCAACTACATAATTACCATGAATTAGCATTTTTCTTAAATCATATTAATTGTTTTAGGAATGGAAAAAATATGCATTTGAGCTAGGAGCGATAGGAACCTTCGTTTAGAAAATAGTTTAGTGAACTAGTGAATAGTGTTACGTATGAAACATAATGTTTTAGTTAGCTAACTTAATTTATGTGCAATGGACTTGTTTTAAAGCTAACTAAGCTCATTTTAATAGACCATTTAAGCACCCAACATGCCCCACCCAAACATATACTCACACAACACACAACATAAGTCATAGCTTAGCAAAAAAAAAAAAAGGGAAGATGCAGATTTTACTGTAGCAAATCCGAGAATAGCATAGGAGGAGAATGCGAGGATTTTGCTCATCAAATCTTCAAGCCAAGCCAAGCCAAGCTAGGAGCAAGTAGTTTAGGGTGTTTGCTAGCCTACCGAGAGTTTCTACGCCCAATTGGTGAAGGTTTTCATGAATTTTTATGCATATCTAAAATGTTACATTTTTCTTGATTTGTTGAAAATGTTATCAAATACTATTGCAAAGATTATCTATGCTATTATACCTTGTATATAAGTGCTAGAGAACACATTTGAGCCATTAGTTCGCATTTTAAACAGTTGGAATCGTCATTTGAATTTATGAGGTGAATAGTTATAGGATTTCTAGGGTTTTATGTAATTGCGTGTATTAGATTGATTCAATGCTTCTAATAGATGCCTTAGGTGTTAATGAAGGTAGTCTAATAGCCCCGTTCACTCACATTGCTTGAAACTTGAATAAAATGTGAAATAGCACTTTATAAAAGGGGTTTTGGGGTTAATGCTAATCCGAGTGGATTCAAGCTTCACATTTGGTATTCTTAGGCTACCTAGGTTCTATAGAAGCTTTGCTAATCCTTGTTTGAAGCCCGGTTGAGGTATGTGTTGTAACGCCCCGATCCCTCACGAGATCGGGACTCCTATTTATCATGCTATTCTCACCCAATTCCAAACCCCGGGCACAAAATGTAGGGGAAAACGCACGGAGTCTCCCCTGTTTATAGGATTAAACTGGTACCTGTACAAAGACACCCATAATGCTAGATCCACAAACAGCAACTCTTATAACCAATCATCCAAGATTTTTATGGGCCACCCGCGATCACAAGGCTATCCGAGCCTTGGAACAACAATTACATATAACACACAAGCAAGCAAAGCATTTCTAATTTTAACTATAGGTAATTAGATACAACAATAGCCAAGTTCTACTTCCAAGTTTGTTAATCACACAAGCATGCAAAAGAATAAGTTTACTATGGATTATTACATGTCATTCCACTTTATATCCAACATACAAGATTACAAATTATTACATTCACCATTTATACTCAAGACCCCAAGGTCACAAAAAGGCAATCAACAACAACTCCACGCAAGCTTCTCATTTTAGACAACCTTATCACACAAGAAGTCACCGAAATTGCTTAACTAGCACTTCTTCCTCTTATTCTATCAGCTGAGGATTCACCTCAGCTTCACCTGAAACATATTAAATGAGGAATGAGCAACTAAGTTGCCCAGCGAGGGAGGTGATGCAACATGCCAACGTGCAATATGATATGCAAACACAAGAAAACATATATAATCCACATAAACCAACAAGACAATAAGCCAAGCAATTAATCACTTTAAAAAGGATACGGTTCCACCTCGAAGTCTTTGATCACGAGCCACGAACCACGAGCATCACGAACATGCCGGCAAACCCCAAACACCAACAATTGGGATACTCCGGATGTATCCCGATCCTACGACCCTTTCTCCCAAGGTAGGTCCATGCCCAGCAGGTGAACCACGCCTCTGGGGTAGTGGAGTATGCCTCAGCGAGAAAGGGAATAGGCACCATGGTAGTCGAGGGAGCACGGCAAGCCCGACGTCGCCCGGGTTTCTCGACGCTACCATGTCCGCAAGAGGTTGCGCGACCCAAGACAAGTCACAGGCAATCAATATAACACATATCACATAAGAGAGACGACAAAGTAGGCCGCCCTCACATTTATGCGCGATAAAAGTTCATATAAGCACGTTATTAACTAATAGATGCCAAAAGAAGCAATCAACACAATTAATTCCAATAATCTACTCAAATAACTTAAATACATCCTAAATATTCAATGCAAGGCATTACTAACACACAACAAGTTCCAAATGCAACTAAAAAGGCTAAAAACTACTTTTCCCATTTCTTTAACTGAGCTTTCTTTCTCCTAAGCATGGTTCGAGATTCCCAATCATACCCTAGTCTTTCTATATTCCTAATTAAGCTCAAAGGTACCTTTTAAAGTCACTAAAACTCATTTTTGAAGCAAAAGTTCGGGAAGGCCCCGAACGGGTTTGAACTATAGCCATACTAACCGAACCCCATTTTCGCGAAACGAAAGCACCAAAGGTGCTTCCTTAGCTCAAGGATACCCAAATCAATGCCCAAACTTGCCCGGATTGCTTAACGTATAAAACCCCCTTTTTAAAGTAAGCTAATTATGCAATTAAGTTCAAATTCGAGTGATTCAACCTAACGTGGCTTTTCAACTAACTTCCCTAGGGTCTAGAGCACCTAATTGATGCATCAATTCAAGCCAATTAGCAAATTTTCTCAAAACCCTAGTTCTAGGCACTATTCATCATCTCTTTGATCAAATTCAACATTCAACCATTAACTTTGTTATCAACCCTCAAAAGTTAGCTCTAGAGACATTAAATAACTCATAGGAAGCATTCATAACAAGTTATATAGCTATAATTGACAAATCAAGAAAATTAGTATATGCACATAAACTTTAAAATAAAGAAAATGAAACTCCCTCACAATTTTTGAAGACAATGAAGCTTGTTGAAGGCCCTAGGATGCTCAAAACCCTCCCAAGATCAAGCTAGGAGCTCAAGATGCAAGGTTGTTGAAGCAAAATCTCCTCTTTTCCTTCTCCTATGCAATTCTCGGATTTGCTACAGTGTTTTCAGCATGCTCTCTTTTTTTTTTTTGCTAAGTTATGAGCTAATGTGTGTGTTGTGTGAGTTATATATTAAATGGGGCTAAGTTGCTTGCTTAAATGGTTCACTAAATGCGCTTAGTTAGCTTAAAACGAGCCTAGATAGTAAAATGAATGCTAGCTAATTCATTCCCTAAGTTATGTTACGTAACACTATTCATACAACTACAAAAATCATTTTCTAAACGAGCTCTCCTATCGCCTCTAGCTCAAATGCACATTTTTCCCACTACTCTAACAATTAATATGATTTAATAAAAATGCAAATTCGCTAATAGCATGAAGTTAAAAACATAGTGAATAGTAATTTAAGAAGACAGTTAATACTGCACAGAAGGAAATGCGCAAACAAGGGATGCAACAGTAATTGAATGCACGGCTAAAATCTCGGGCGTCACACCCTCTCCCCCTTAAACTAATTGCGTCCTCGCAATTCTTACACATACAAGCGAGTTACTCTCATACATAAAACACATTGATCACGTTAGTAATTTATAACAAGTCACATAAGCAACAAGTTCACATACACAAATTATAAACTACTAAGTCATTTAAACAACAACTTCAAATAAAACAAGTTAATCACATATTCACATTAGTCATATAAAGCATATCGAGCACTCAAGTACACAAAGCACATAATTCACACAGGGCACGTTAATCACATCCATTCCACTTATCACACAAGCACATAAACCACTACTAGTTCACTCAACAAATAAAACTTGTTGATCACATAAGCACATTGATCACATTACTCTCTTATCACATAAGACATGCACATACACTTTCTAAACACATTGACACTAAGGCCACTACCCCACAAGCCGAAGACCCTATCCCGGCTTGCGCCTAGCTAACTAGCTAAGCTCTAATACCACTTCTGTAACGCCCCGATCCCCCACGAGATCGGGACTCCTATTTATCATGCTATTCTCACCCAATTCCAAACCCCGGGCACAAAAATTTAGGGAAAAACGCACGGAGTCTCCCCTGTTTATAGGATTAAACTGGTACCTGCACAAAGACACCCATAATGCTAGATCCACAAACAGCAACTCTTATAACCAATCCTCCAAGATTTTTATGGGCCACCCGCGATCACAAGGCCATCCGAGCCTCGGAACAACAATTACATATAACACACAAGCAAGCAAAACATTTCTAATTTTAACTATAGGTAATTAGATACAACAATAGCCAAGTTCTACTTCCAAGTTTGTTAATCACACAAGCATGCAAAAGAATAAGTTTACTATGGATTATTACATGTCATTCCACTTTATATCCAACATACAAGATTACAAATTATTACATTCACCATTTATACTCAAGACCCCAAGGTCATAAAAAGGCAATCAACAACAACTCCACGCAAGCTTCTCATTTTACACAACCTTATCATACAAGAAGTCACCGAAATTGCTTAACTAGCATTTCTTCCTCTTATTCTATCAGCTGAGGATTCACCTCAGCTTCACCTGAAACATATTAAATGAGGAATGAGCAACTAAGTTGCCCAGCGAGGGAGGTGATGCAACATGCCAACGTGCAATATGATATGCAAACACAAGAAAACATATATAATCCACATAAACCAACAAGACAATAAGCCAAGCAATTAATCACTTTAAAAAGGATACGGTTCCACTTCCAAGTCTTTGATCACGAGCCACGAACCACGAGCATCACGAACATGCCGGCAAACCCCAAACACCAACAATTGGGATACTCCGGATGTATCCCGATCCTACGACCCTTTCTCCCGAGATAGGTCCATGCCCAGTAGGTGAACCACGCCTCTGGGGTAGTGGAGTATGCCTCAGCGAGAAAGGGAATAGGCACCATGGTAGTCGAGGGAGCAAGGCAAGCCCGACGTCGCCCGTGTTTCTCGACGCTACCATGTCCGAAAGAGGTTGCGCAACCCAATATAAGTCACAGGCAATCAATATAACACATATCACATAAGAGGGACGACAAAGTAGGCCGCCCTCACATTTATGCACGATAAAAGTTCATATAAGCACGATAAAAGTTCATATAAGCACGTTATTAACTAATAGATGCCAAAAGAAGCAATCAACACAATTAATTCCAATAATCTACTCAAATAACGTAAATACATCCTAAATATTCAATGCAAGGCATTACTAACACACAACAAGTTCCAATTGCAACTAAAAAGGCTAAAAACTACTTTTCCCCTTTCTTTAACTGAGCTTTCTTTCTCCTAAGCATGGTTCGAGATTCCCAATCATACCCTAGTCTTTCTATATTCCTAATTAAGCTCAAAGGTACCTTTTAAAGTCACTAAAACTCATTTTTGAAGCAAAAGTTCGGGAAGGCTCCGAACGGGTTTGAACTATAGCCATACTAACCGAACCCCATTTTCGCGAAACGAAAGCACCAAAGGTGCTTCCTTAGCTCAAGGATACCCAAATCAATGCCCAAACTTGCCCGGATTGCTTAACGTATAAAACCCCCTTTTTAAAGTAAGCTAATTATGCAATTAAGTTCAAATTCGAGTGATTCAACCTAACGTGGCTTTTCAACTAACTTCCCTAGGGTCTAGAGCACCTAATTGATGCATCAATTCAAGCCAATTAGCAAATTTTCTCAAAACCCTAGTTCTAGGCACTATTCATCATCTCTTTGATCAAATTCAACATTCAACCATTAACTTTGTTATCAACCCTCAAAAGTTAGCTCTAGAGACATTAAATAACTCATAGGAAGCATTCATAACAAGTTATATAGCTATAATTGACAAATCAAGAAAATTAGCATATGCACATAAACTTTAAAATCAAGAAAATGAAACTCCCTCACAATTTTTGAAGACAATGAAGCTTGTTGAAGGCCCTAGGATGCTCAAAACCCTCCCAAGATCAAGCTAGGAGCTCAAGATGCAAGGTTGTTGAAGCAAAATCTCCTCTTTTCCTTCTCCTATGCAATTCTCGGATTTGCTACAGTGTTTTCAGCATGCTCTCTTTTTTTTTTTTGCTAAGTTATGAGCTAATGTGTGTGTTGTGTGAGTTATATATTAAATGGGGCTAAGTTGCTTGCTTAAATGGTTCACTAAATGCGCTTAGTTAGCTTAAAACGAGCCTAGATAGTAAAATGAATGCTAGCTAATTCATTCCCTAAGTTATGTTACGTAACACTATTCATACAACTACAAAAATCATTTTCTAAACGAGCTCTCCTATCGCCTCTAGCTCAAATGCACATTTTTCCCACTACTCTAACAATTAATATGATTTAATAAAAATGCAAATTCGCTAATAGCATGAAGTTAAAAACATAGTGAATAGTAATTTAAGAAGACAGTTAATACTGCACAGAAGGAAATGTGCAAACAAGGGATGCAACAGTAATTGAATGCACGGCTAAAATCTCGGGCGTCACACCCTCTCCCCCTTAAACTAATTGCGTCCTCGCAATTCTTACACATACAAGCGAGTTACTCTCATACATAAAACACATTGATCACGTTAGTAATTTATAACAAGTCACATAAGCAACAAGTTCACATACACAAATTATAAACTACTAAGTTATTTAAACAACAACTTCACATAAAACAAGTTAATCACATATTCACATTAGTCATATAAAGCATATCGAGTACTCAAGTACACAAAGCACATAATTCACACAAGGCACGTTAATCACATCCATTTCACTTATCACACAAGCACATAAACCACTACTAGTTCACTCAAAAAATAAAACTTGTTGATCACATAAGCACCTTGACCACATTAACTCTCTTATCACATAAGACATGCACATACACTTTCTAAACACATTGACACTAAGGCCACTACCCCACAAGCCGAAGACCCTATCCCGGCTTACGCCTAGCTAACTAGCTAAGCTCTGATACCACTTCTGTAACGCCCCGATCCCTCACGAGACCAGGACTCCTATTTATCATGCTATTCTCACCCAATTCCAAACCCCGGGCACAAAATTTAGGGGAAAACGGATGGAGTCTCCCCTGTTTATAAGACTAAACTAGTACCTGCACAAAGACACCCATGATGCTAGATCCACAAACAGCAACTCTTACAACCAATCCTCCAAGATTTTTATGGGCCACCTGCGATCACAAGGCCATCCGAGCCTTGGAACAACAATTACATATAACACACAAGCAAGCAAAGCATTTCTAATTTTAACTATAGGTGGTTAGATACAACAATAGCCAAGTTCTACTTCCAAGTTTGTTAATCACACAAGCATGCAAAAGAATAAGTTTACTATGGATTATTACATGTCATTCCACTTTATATCCAACATACAAGATTACAAATTATTACATTCACCATTTATACTCAAGACCCCAAGGTCACAAAAAGGCAATCAACAACAACTCCACGCAAGCTTCTCATTTTAGACAACCATATCATACAAGAAGTCACCGAAATTGCTTAACTAGCATTTCTTCCTCTTATTCTATCAGCTGAGGATTCACCTCAGCTTCACCTGAAACATATTAAATGAGGAATGAGCAACTAAGTTGCCCAGCGAGGGAGGTGATGCAACATGCCAACGTGCAATATGATATGCAAACACAAGAAAACATATATAATCCACATAAACCAACAAGACAATAAGCCAAGCAATTAATCACTTTAAAAAGGATACGGTTCCACTTCCAAGTCTTTGCTCACGAGCCACGAACCACGAGCATCACGAACATGCCGGCAAACCCCAAACACCAACAATTGGGATACTCCGGATGTATCCCGATCCTACGACCCTTTCTCCCGAGGTAGGTCCATGCCCAGTAGGTGAACCACGCCTCTGGGGTAGTGGAGTATGCCTCAGCGAGAAAGGGAATAGGCACCATGGTAGTCGAGGGAGCACGGCAAGCCCGACGTCGCCCGTGTTTCTCGACGCTACCATGTCCGAAAGAGGTTGCGCAACCCAATACAAGTCACAGGCAATCAATATAACACATATCACATAAGAGGGACGACAAAGTAGGCCGCCCTCACATATATGCACGATAAAAGTTCATATAAGCGCGATAAAAGTTCATATAAGCACGATATTAACTAATAGATGCCAAAAGAAGCAATCAACCCAATTAATTCCAATAATCTACTCAAATAACTTAAATACATCCTAAATATTCAATGCAATGCATTACTAACACACAACAAGTTACAATTGCAACTAAAAAGGCTAAAAACTACTTTTCCCCTTTCTTTAACTGAGCTTTCTTTCTCCTAAGCATGGTTCGAGATTCCCAATCATACCCTAGTCTTTCTATATTCCTAATTAAGCTCAAAGGTACCTTTTAAAGTCACTAAAACTTATTTTTGAAGCAAAAGTTCGGGAAGGCCCCGAACGGGTTTGAACTATAGCCATACTAACCGAACCCCATTTTCGCGAAACGAAAGCACCAAAGGTGCTTCCTTAGCTCAAGGATACCCAAATCAATGCCCAAACTTGCCCGGATTGCTTAACGTATAAAACCCCCTTTTTAAAGTAAGCTAATTATGCAATTAAGTTCAAATTCGAGTGTTTCAACCTAACGTGGCTTTTCAACTAACTTCCCTAGGGTCTAGAGCACCTAATTGAGGCATCAATTCAAGCCAATTAGCAAATTTTCTCAAAACCCTAGTTCTATGCACTATTCATCATCTCTTTGATCAAATTCAACATTCAACCATTAACTTTGTTATCAACCCTCAAAAGTTAGCTCTAGAGACATTAAATAACTCATAGGAAGCATTCATAACAAGTTATATAGCTATAATTGACAAATCAAGAAAATGAAACTCCCTCACAATTTTTGAAGACAAGGAAGCTTGTTGAAGGCCCTAGGATGCTCAAAACCCTCCCAAGATCAAGCTAGGAGCTCAAGATGCAAGGTTGTTGAAGCAAAATCTCATCTTTTCCTTCTCCTATGCAATTCTCGGATTTGCTACAGTGTTTTCAGCATGCTCTCTTTTTTTTTTTTGCTAAGTTATGAGCTAATGTGTGTGTTGTGTGAGTTATATATTAAATGGGGCTAAGTTGCTTGCTTAAATGGTTCACTAAATGCGCTTAGTTAGCTTAAAACGAGCCTAGATAGTAAAAAGAATGCTAGCTAATTCATTCCCTAAGTTATGTTACGTAACACTATTCATACAACTACTAAAATCATTTTCTAAACGAGCTCTCCTATCGCCTCTAGCTCAAATGCACATTTTTTCCACTACTCTAACAATTAATATGATTTAATAAAAATGCAAATTCGCTAATAGCATGAAGTTAAAAACATAGTGAATAGTAATTTAAGAAGACAGTTAATACTGCACAGAAGGAAATGCGCAAACAAGGGATGCAACAGTAATTGAATGCACGACTAAAATCTCGGGCGTCACATGTGTAGTTCAAAGCTATAAGAGAGAAATTGGGGCTTTTAGGGTAATTACGGGCAATTGAATGTGTTTGAGAGTTGTAGGGGTACCTTAAGGGTTAATTAGAAGTTTGGTATTGCTTCCTCTTGATTTTGAATCATTAACATGAGTTGGGAAGGAAAACGGATTGAATAACAAAGGGGTTTAGGTGCAAATTCAACTGTTCCATGTTTCTAAGACCTTGGCTTGATTCTTTGGGAGTTTAAATGTGGTTTCAAGTTGTTTTAGAGCTTTTGGTATAATTCCATGTGTAACTTGATTATGCTCCTTTGTAAATGGCTTAAATGCTTGTATAAACTGCTTCTATTCTAACTATTCCGAGGTCAACCTACTTTGTTGATCCTTCTACGTGTTATAGCTTAGGTTGTTGATATTATATTGCCATTGTTAAGTGCATTGCATAGTGGTTGCGCAACCATAGTGTCAGGGGCGGCTGTGTTGAATATCGGCTGGGCGGCAGAGGGCTTGCCAGTGGATATTCAAACTCCGTACCCTATTCCCTCACTCGTCTGGTATGGAGATTGCCAAGGGGTGTTGGGTCGTAGGATTATCGGGGTACATTTGGAGTACACCCACTGGAGTGATTGAGGTTATGCCGACACATTGATCATGGTTCGTGGATCGTGGTCAAAGATAAGAGAATCATGGAGTGTTGGGTTTAAGTGTATCGTATCCTTTGATATGTGTGGTTATTTACTGTTCTAAATGTACTTTACTTGCCTTTCTTGTTAACTGTTATATTTGTTGCATTGCATGTCCCGATTGGCCTTTATCCCTCACTGGGCAACAGTGGTTGCTCATACCTCACTAACATGTTTCAGGAGACCCTGGGGTTGAACCCCAACTTGTTTTTGTTGAAGGTGAAGAGCTAGAGGAACAGGCGGATCAGTTACCTTAGTTGCAGTGTCTAATTGCGTGAGGTGGATTTATGGTTCTTGCTGTTATGTGGAGATCTTGTTTGCTTTACGTTATTTTCTATTTTGTAGCCTAAGTGGTTATGTACATATTTGAGTGATTGTAAGCTAAATGCTAGTTGATTGTAGTAAGAGATATGAACTATGGCATGTAATAACTTATATTTCTGCTCTTAGCTTCTTTGCATGCTTGGGAGTGAATGATTGGTTGTTTCAATTTCTAAGAATGTTTAAAAGCTATCATAGAGTGGCATGATAAGCGATTTTGTAAAGAAGTTAAGTTATGAATGCATGCTTGTGTGTATCTAAACTGTTTGTATGTCTTAAGGCTCGGATGACCTTAAAGTTGGGATCTTTATTTAAGAAATGGCTTTATTGTTGTTCTATAGCTTATTGAATGTTTATAGGTTTTCAGAATGTTTACGGTATAGGGAGACTCTGTCCGTTTTTTCCTAAAATTTTGAGACTAGGTTTGGTATTGGGTTAAGAATAGCATGGTTATTAAAGCCTCCGGTCTCGTGAGGGATCGGGGCGTTACACATTCCATATATTTTCGATAAAAAATCAACAATAATAAACTCCAATTTTGTGTTTGTATTGGATTGGGTGTATAAGTTGGTATGAATGTTTGGATTTTTGGTAACTGGGCTACAAAAATGAAGACGTCGTAGTGTCTCCAAATTCGTTTCCTACAAACGGGAAAAACTGATGGCTTGATGCATGGTAGTAGGCCTGAAGGCAACCTCTTTCTGAATTTCAGCTCGTAGGCCTGAAGCAAAACAATGACCCAAGAAGTCGTTGGGGAGGTTAGTGCTGCGATTTGCTAACACTTCAAAGGCCGAGTGATGCTCAGCGACAGTGGATGTTTGTGTCCGTTTAGCCAATGATTCATGATGGTTTTCGAATTCCATCGGCACAAACCTGATCTTCAATGCGCTCCTGAATTGAGTCCATGAACTATTTTGATTGTTGCGAAAAATCCATTGATACCACTGTAGAGCCATGCCATCCATGTGGAATGAGGCAATCATTAACTGTTGAGCATCATCAACTCCGTAGTAATCACAAAATTGTTCTTCTTTAAACAACCAATCCATTGCATCGCTACCATCGAACCAAGAAAAATCGAGCAGGAGGGGACAAGCTAACGGTGGTGGACCACCAGAATGTGAATCAGTGGCCAGAAGAGGGGCTGAGCGAGAAGAAGGGGACTCGTTAGAATGAAGAACTTGAGTGAGCTTACCATCCAAAGCAGTACATGGTAAACCCAATTGCTCCATAGATTTATGCAGAGTTGAAATCGATGATTGCACCGAATTGCTTGTTTGTTTCACTTGATTGAGTTTTCTATCAATAGTAGTGTATTGAAGAACAAGTTGCTCCATAGATTTGTTGCACATTGATGGTTGAATAAAGAGATTCAAGTATTTGAGCTTGCTGTTCGGAAAAATGAAAGCACCTTTGTAATGATCAAACTAAGAGAAAAGTTTAATCACTACTGGAAAGCAATGAATTAAAAGGAAGTAGAACTGATTGTATTGCAATTTACAAGAAGATTAAAGTAGAATTACAAAGATAACACCAATATTTTGAGTAATTAGCTAACTCCAAGAAGAGAGAAAGAGAGAAGTGTTTTGAGAGATTTCTATAACAATTTTCTGATCCCCTTTCTATTGAGCCTATCGATCACTTTATACTACTTCAGTCACGTTGTTTTCATTTGGTAACCAACTAATTAAGGTATTTTGGTGCTGACTTGTGATAGAGCCCTTTGCCCAGCTGTGGTGTATTAATCATGCGTTGAAGCATAGCCGCATTTGTGCTAGAATCTTCCTTGGGCATCTCTACATGTGAAGCATCCGGATCGTTCATCACATCCTATCTCTCATAGAAAGAAAGCCAAGCCATACCTGTCGCGCTGTTGGGTAGTTTCAAAACAAGAGATCAGGAAGCCTTTTTATTTTCTTTTATTTATTTATTCTTTGGCATAACGAGTACTCATGGAGTGGAATTGAAATCGGTAGTCCTTAAAATGGGAAGGACTAAACTAGAAATTGTCATTGTAGTAATACTGAAATAGTACCTTCTAATATAAAGAGTCATCTATTGGAACAATGAATTAAAATCCATATATATATGTTGGAATAACATAAGGCGTGAAGCAATATACAAGAAGTAGTATATGACCAGTCTTGAATTAGGCACTGAGAACAATTAAAAAAATCATTTTGAGCATCAATTCACATACAATAAAGTTACATTTGGACCAAACAAAAGAAATAAAAGAAGAGTTCAACACAATCAACCATGTTGCATCTGCTTGGAAGAATCATTTAGGCAAGAAGCTCTTTATGGAGGAACATGACTCGGAAATCTTGTGCAATACCTGTTGATATGTGATCAAAGAAACCTATATTCAATTTGGATTAGTCTTGAATCATAAAGAATTTAAGACTTACTTGAACGAAAACCATAAATAAATGTCATTAATTATGAGAAAAAATCAATGTAATTGATGAGAATTAGGCCCTTTATGAATAATCATAACTGAAATTTAAGACCTTTCATCTCCTTGATTTGGGTTAGAACAAAAAGAGAAGGGGTGAGGGGGGATGGACGGGGGGAAGAGGGAGAGAGAGAGAGAGAGAGAGAGAGAGAGAGAGAAAAAGAAGAAAAACTTTGTAATGCACTATACTCAGCATAGAGTGAACTAGGACATTTAATTTTCGATTTAGTGCTCAAGTTAGCTATCAAGTTTGAAACCTAAAAGCCAAAAAAAAAGGGTTGATGAAAAATGAATATAGGGTTTGCTATCAGAATGAATCACTTTAATCTAAATGTTAACTGAAATTTCAAAAAAAGATACTCATTGCATAAAACAACAACAAAATAGAAAAGAAATGGTATGTGACGCACACATCATGATTGATGAGTAATGAAAAATGTAAAAAAGGAATTGATAAAATTGTAGTTTTGAAAAGAATTATCTGGCAAGGGTTGAACTGTTATTGCTATTACTTCAATTGGTTTCGTGTTGGCCTTCCTTCAAATCCTCTCGTTGTTGATCACGAAGCATCCCATTCTTGTGCCTAAATTCTTTAGGCATATAATTAATCTTCAACTCTTTGAGGTTTGTGAGATATCTCAATCCATCATCTGGTATTATTCTTAATTTTTTGTTAACCTTTTGATTATACTAGGTCACTACCCGACCATTCCAACTAATTCTTGACTAATGTGGACTTATCATTGACTATGATTTTCCCTTATTGATCAGGTGTTTCAACGGATTGACAAAAGCAAAGATTTTGATAAAATAGTAGAACTTGAATTTGGTGCTCCTTTCAATTGAAGACAACACTGCAGGCATTGCAATTATTTGTCGAGACCATGAAGGCACCCTCTTCAATGGCTCAGCTTTTACCGTTCGCTGTGAATATCCACAGCAAGCTGAAGCATTTGCTATTCTTCAAGCTCTTAAGATCGCTATTCTTCAGGGTAACTACCAGATCATCATCGAGACTGACTATGAAGACGTTTTTCATGCTCTTTCATCTCACAGCTCAAAGTACAACTGGAAAATTGACTCAATTGTTATCAGTCTGAAATTGGAGCTGACTCTTCATCTCAATATTCGGATTGATCTTGTTAGAAGAAATGCCAATGTAGCTTCTGATTGGATTGCTAACCAATCTCGTTTTGGTCTCCTTCTATTAGATTGGTTATCAAATGTACCTAACTCTTTTAGCTTACTACTTAATGCTGACCTATCCACATTTGGGATAGGCTAGTGTACTGTTTCTGATTTTTAATGAAAGTTTCTAATTTAGACAAAATAAAAATAAAAAATTGGGTGCTCCTTGGTCAATTTTATGCTTAAGCTTGGTTAGGTTAAAAATTTCTTCAATCTATCACTCAAGTTTACTTGTCATTCTGAGCTTGGTTAGGCTTATAATTTCTATCACTAAATACGACCTTCTTTTCCCAAGAATTCTTGAATTTTTAAAGAAAATTTAGGTTTTTTTTAACCTTCACATGGCTTTTACTAACCCAACATCAAAGCCAGGCCAAATGATGACACCAACACCACTATCATCAATGTGATTTACCACACACATATAAGAACACCATACTCAACAACACAAATTAGAACATGTACAACAGAAGACCTTTACAAAACCCCAACTAAACAACAACAACAAGAGCAGCTGAGCATCCTGTCGAAGTTATGCAGAATCTGCAATGACCCTGATAAAAAAGACAAGTGAATTGGTCCATCTTCATTGCAAATTAACCCGTACCGACAATCTTTCTGGTTGAGGACTAAGATAGGATGCTCAGAGTTTAGTGTTGATGGGGTGCCTAATTTTTTACTTTTTTTTCCTAGAAAATTAAAGTATAAAATTGGTAATCGTTTCCAAATACTATATACTTTTTCATATAATATTCCAAGTTTTCCTTTTGTATCTTTTGTTGCTGGGAATGAAACCAAAAGAGATTTTGAGAAGTGGAGAACTAAAAATTTGTAAAGAGCACTTTGTATAATGAGAGATGCTCCAAAAGCTATTGCTTGGTATCACTTAATTGCTGTTCAGAAACAGACAATCCAATACACATTTGTACGCATATCTATGTAAACTTATTCGCCATTTGTACATCTGAAGGTAAACTAGAGCACTCAAACGCTCTTAAAAAGTGAACTAGAAAAGAAGATATAGGAATGCCAGAAGAATGTAGATGAATTTGTGAATATGGAAAAAGAGAAAGAAGAGAGAATATTTTAACAGCAGCAAGAGGTAGAGATACTAAGGCGACATTTAGATGGTGAGATAACTTCACAAGAGTACAATATATGTATAAGAAAACACCTTTGAAAACTTCGTGTCAAGGATCAAATCTAGAAACCATGCAGCTCTAACAATGCTGGCAAGTAAAACTGCTTCCTACTTCGTTATTGAAATCCATGTACAATAATAAATGTACGAATAGCAAGAGATATGAAGCAATATAAAAGTAGTATATGACCACTCTTGAATTAGGCTCTAAGAAGAATTAAAATCATTTTGAGCATCAACTCAAGTACAACACAGTTCACTTAGATCCAACAAAAGAATAAAAGATGAGTTCAACACAATCAAACATGTCGCAAATGGCTTGGAAGAATCATTTAGGCAAGACACTCTTCTGGAGGAACATATCTCGGAAATCTTGTGTGATACCTGTTGAGATGTGATCAAAGAAAACTATATGCAATTGATAGGAATGCAAGAATGAATCTAAAAAGGTCTGCTACCGTAGTTAAGATTACAACTTTGTAGGTTTTCAGTAAAAGGTATACGTAAAAATATGATTTTCTTTAGCCAAATTATGCCCTATGTATTCTACTTATATCCTAGCATGAGACCGTTGTAGAAGCAGTTGAATATCTAAATCTTAAATCCTGGATTAATTGATTCTTTAACTCTGATTAAAGTTTAAGACCCATCATCTCCTTGATTTGGTTGGAACAAAACAAAAACAAAAACAAAAACAAAACAAAACTTTGTAATGCACTATGCTCAGCATATAGTAAACTAGGACATTTAATTTTTGAGTTCGTGCTCAAGTTAGCTTTCAAGTTTGAAACCAAAAAAGAAGGAGAAAAAAAATAAAAATAAAAGGGTTGATGAAAAATGAATGTAATATTTGGTATCAGAATGAACCACTTTAATTTAAATGTTAATTGGAATTTCAAAAAAAGATACTCAATTGTATAAAACAACAATCAAACAAAAAAGAAATGAGTAAATCCCATTCTCCCCCATGAGTTCTTACCTAAAGGCCAAACTCCCCTATGAACTTTTCATATCACCCAAATTCCCCCATGCCAATATACAATGCCAAACAAAGTCTTATGGATGAGGGCAATTTAGTCTTTCTGGATATTTTAAAAAAATGGAAATGACAAAAAATCGCAACCCATAATTAGTCGCACCCTCCTTCTTCTTCTTCTCCGATACTTCTTCAGTTTTAATCTGTCGTAAAATTGTAGCTTCGCGGCCATCGTCACTGACGGTTTCAAAGAACATTCAATGACTTAATTCATGAAAATGAAGAATTGACAAAAACTGAAAATATAAAAATTACAATGAATTCAAAACTAAAGCCCCAATAACTATCACAACCCTTAGAACACAAACTGTAATCATCACAACACTACAATTTGGAAAAGTGTTGGCATATGCTAAGATGAAAAGTATCAGGCTCATAATCATATGTATTCACGAACAAGGTATTTCCTTCTCAGGCCATGAATGAAGGAACCCATCACTACCTTCAGTCCAACCATGAAATGGTGTTCATAAATGAATTTTTATTATCTGAATTTATAAGATGGAATCTACTGAATGGGTGATTAGCTTAGTGAAAATAAAGATGTAGAGGACTGTGTATGTGAACTCTTAAACCAGTAAGGAAAGAAGAAAAAGAATAAAAATAAGAGAAAAAAAAAAAGAAACGTAAAAGGAAAAGAAACAGAATAGAAACATAAAAGGAAAAAACAAATGAAATTGATAAAAGGGTAAAAAGTAAAAGACCAAAATGCCCTAAACTATAAGACTTTGTTTGCTCAAAAGTTAATGACATGGGGGAATATGGGTAATATGAAAAATTCATGGGGGAGTTTGGCCTTTAGGAAAGAACTCATGGGGAAAATGGAATTTACTCGAAAAGAAATGGTATGTCAAGTAGAAGTTATGATTGATGAGTAATGAAAAATATAAAAAAGGAATTGATAAAATTGTACGTTGAAATGAATTACCTAGTGGGGTTGAGCTGTTTTTGTTGTTACAACAATCGATTTCGTGTTGGGCTTCCTTCAAATCATCTTGTTGTTGATCATGAAGCTTCACATGCTTCTGCTTAAATTCTTCATGCGTACTTACAATCTCCAACTCTTTGAGGTTGGTAAGATATTTCAATTCATCCTCCAGTATTATCTCCTATTTATGGCATTGACCAATTAATAAACTTGAAAGATTGGGCAAGGTTCCTTCATCCATTCTCCATTTCTCTAAGTTGGGTTGATGAAAAATCTCAAGAGATTTGAGTTGAAGGAAATATGTGGCATCGCAAATGAATTCTTTCCCAATGAAGGCACCCAAATTTAGGATGAGTTCCGGCAATTTGGGAAGTTTTTTCAACAATTCCATTGACTCTTCATCTATTTCAGTCCCCCACAAATGTAAACGGATGAGATTTGGCCATAATTGCGGTTCGTACTGTGGTAACTTGCCGATAGGACTTTTGGTGCCATCCAAATGATTTAGATTGCGACACCTTAGTAATTTTCCAAAATGAGTCCGCTCAAGACTAAATTGGTTTTATTTTATTCAAACTATCAATTTGGTCGATGATAAGAGACCAGTCATCATAGCTTAGTATTGCATAGAAATATTGAAGATTTACCATTTCTGAGAGATCTTCATGCCTACAGCTTACACTATCAAACCCAACTAAAGTCTCCAGACCACTCAAGCCATTTACTTGCAACTTTTTTTTATCCATAGTCAAAATTGTGTAAATAAAGATGTCTCAATCGTGTCATCTTTGAGAATATATTATTGGGTAAATAAAGCATTGAAGATGTCCTCAAATCGAGAGTCTCTAGATATTGTCAGTCTCCTATAAATGATGGCAATGTGCCCAACTCACAATGCTTCACACTTAAGTACCTTAGGTGGACCATTTTACTAGGGATGGCAATGAGGACAGGGATTATGGGTATCCACCCCAAATGGGGCAGAGATTAAGGCGAGAAATGGGAAATGGGGCGGGGGATGGGTATCAACTTTTAATCCATGCGCGGGGACGGGGCGGGGTGCAGTGATAAGCATTTCTTACCCCGTATATATAGATAATTATTTTTATTATTTTAGTATTATATATTCATTAAAATTATACATATAAAAGTATAAAAAATAACATTAAACAAAGTATTATAAAATGGAGAAGAAAAATTAGATTATTTGAAAGGATTTTATAATTATTCTTAAAACCGCTATATGTCGTAACTTAAAATTTGCTATCATTTGATATAAATACCTCAATTTTATTATTGTTCATAGTGAATTAAGAGATTTGTTAGTTATTTCAGTTGCATTTCAAAAAGCTTCAAATAACATACCTAAAGATGAATTTTAAAGAATTGCAACTAATATTATATGTGACATACGATAAGAAAAAAAATTATAATAATCAATGCAATCTCACTAGCACAAAGAAATGTTCTTTTTCAATTATAGTTCTCATACACAATGGTTAAGTCAAAATTTATTTTAAATATTTGAGACTCAATTACTATATTATTATTTTTACTATTTAATTGCAAGAATAATTAATATTAGACTTTATTTAAAATCTATATTTATATTTATCATTAGTATAACTTTAATTTATATTTTGAAGTTGCATGATTCAAATTAATTATAATTCTTAAGGTTTAAAAAGAATAATAAAAATCCAGTGGGTAATCCCCATTCCCCACGAAGATTCGAGGGCGGGGGCGGGGGCGGGGACGGGGTGGGGGACGGGAGTATAGAATACGGGGATGGGGTGGGGGATGGGGGAACTTTTTGAGTGGCGGGGCGGGGTGTGTGGATAGCTCCTCCTGCCCCCTACCCCGCCCCATTGCCATTCCTATATTTTACCGATTTATTTTGGTAACTTACCTTTGTGAAATGAACAATCCTCAAAATTAAGAACTCTAGATGATCTGAAATTGGGTGTTCTTCGTAAAGTTGCATAACATACAAAAAGCGCTTGAAGGAATTGATTGGTTATTTCTTCCATAGGCAAGTAATCACGGATAAGTTCCTCATGAAAGGAAATAGCCAATCTATGTGCATTTCTCTCGGAGATAGTAGAAGTACTTCCATGATCATCTTTGTCAAAAATCTCCAAAAAGTGTTATTCTTTTCGCTTTTTCAAACACAAGTCTCTCATGAGATCGTGAAGTTTACATGATTTAATCCTTCTAACCATGGAAAAATTGTCCATTTCCATGTGAACCATAGACCTAGAAGCGAGCTCACTTAAATTGCGTTCAGTGACATCCATCATTGTCTCCTCATTCCCTTGATGTTTCGATGAAACCATGCCTTCTACTCTCCACAAATGATATAATTTTCTCACTTCTATCTTCTCATCTTCCTTTAAAATGCCCATATAAAGAAAACATGACTTTAAATTATATGGCAAATCATTGTAGCTCAAAGCCAAAACATGTACCAGTGATCTACTTCTTTCTTTGCTTCCTTCACTTTCACTTATATATAATTCAATATCCTTACTGACTATTTGCCACTCACTCAAAGTGATTTTATACTTTAAGATCCCTCCAATTGCTGAAATCGCTAGAGGAAGACTACCACGCTTATCCACTATTTCTCTTCCAACACTCTCAAGTTTTGGATCTGTTTTGACATTTGCAAAACAACTCAATATCATTTACTTTTATTAAGAAACTTATAAGTTTAGTATTCCTATTGTTTGACCGTACTAATATTAAATTCGAATACATAATGGAATATTTGGAAATCAATACAATGATCTCTGATTTAGATAATTGGAAGAGTACAAGTGTTCTACGAGTTATAATCTTAATTTGATGACTCAAACTGGGAACATGTATTGATTGTTTCGAGTCAATTTGAAATCACCTCTTTACGAAAATGTGCAATGACCAAAAAAAGAAAAAAAAAAGCACATGCTTTCCTTTGTTCACAATAAGATCATTAATAGCAAAATGTTAATATATTTGATATAATAATAATTAAGCTATTTATAGTATTTGAAGTTACGGTGATATACATTTTTATTTTAAGAAATTAGACATCATGTTGATGAGGCCCAAATTGAAAAATAATTGATTGCATTGACAAACTTTTGCTTACTTGGAGAAGTGTCAATATTCATGAGTATTAAGTAGTGAATTACTTGACCAAAAAAAAAGTAGTGAATAATTCATTTATTTTTCTTTTCATTCACAAACTTATCTAAAAGTCTAAATGATCTACATGGTTATGTATTTCACCATACAATATTAACATGTAGATATTATATCTTCATCTCTTCTAAAGCCACCCTTAGCGGTAATTTTTAATGCGTTTAATATGCTTTTATTTCCTCTCCATATTTTTCGTTCTCTTTTTCTTTCAACAATTATACCTAGAAGAACATTGCAAAAGGAGTCTTTTGGAGGACCATCCTGTTGGGAATCGTGTATGGTATTTAAAATTTTATAATTAAATAAACGTAGCAGAAATAATAAATACTCATGCATCCGTTCATGGCTATTTACGTAGATTACATACATGCGTAATAATCGACATTAATTACGCATTAAAGGATTTTAGGATTATATTTCCATAATGATGAATCTGTTGTAGGATTTGAACGATCTAAAACTCCTCAAATATGAAGCCTCAGAAAGTATCTACACAGAATCTGCACCATTAATTAGATTTCACCCCCACTAGATAATCTAAAGAAATCCTACATATTATTATGACTATTTTTTGTTATGCTAGCTAAACCTGTCAGAATAGTACAATATATAGGAGACACATGTGACCTAGGGCCATATGTAGACTGGACTTAAACTAACCAGTCTTGGGCTCTATAATAACCAGATCAATATCAAGTTACTACAAGCCCAATTAAATTAATATTTAGGACAATCCTAACTTTAATTTAATCTTTTCTCTAATCTAATTAATCTGCAAATTTCATTTGCGTGTGACATCTCGGGTTCATAATTAATTGACATCGAAATAATATTAATCTAATTAATATTTAATTAGAACTCTTCTAATTTAATTCTCACAAGTCGTGAGTGATACCTAGCAGTATATCACGACTACTCAACTAATGATGAAGTGAAATTCTACGAACCCTTTCATAACAATTATGCAATCAATTCCTTCTGTCTAAATTATCCCGATTGAGCCAGAGTCATGGATAGGGTCGTCAAACTCTATTACTCAATCATATGTCCAAATCTATTTAATCAGTAACTTATGAATAATACGTAGAACGACTTCCACTATTCTACCTCGGCTAATGATTTCTAGTTACTCGATTAATAGACCGCATATGATCCCTTATTGATAGATTTCATACCTTCACACACCTATCTCCAAGCCAAGATAGATCGTAATCACTAAATACATTATCCAATCCTTGATGAGGACTAGCTTTATTGTACCAATAAATTACGTTATCCCTAACACAAGATAACCGCGGTGTCTCAGGTCTAAGGACTAATTGCACCATTACACTATACAATAAATTATTGGTCATTCCATGTAATTCATTGTATTAGCGGTCATGTCCAGTCACTTGTTCTCAACAAGCACTTATACATCTACCCTTACGATATAAGACTAATCGCCCAAATCAATATCCCATATTATCTGGATAGTAGACTACAATCTGAACTTTTTGGATAAATTAACGCCCAATTAATTCATCCTACGATCGAGGACTATTTTAGAATATATTTATGAATATAGATTATGTCACTCATATCCTTACTCTTAAGGATAGAATCTATAAATATTATTCTAAGGACTTTTATTTAAATAGTTAATCACATTAATGATATTTAAATAAACTACTCACATTAAATAAATAATATAATTATTATGTCCTAAAATTGGCATTTAGGGCATATAATCCAACATATCCATCATACTCAGAGAATTACGATAAGTTCTTAGAACCTCATGGAAAGTCATTATGCATGTGCTAAATGTAACAAATAACATAATAAAACTCTATTTAACAGTTTAAGTTTTTAGATAAGATGATAACTTAAAATATGTGATCACTTAACATGACATCAGAGATTAGGTATCAAAAGGTTGTGGGTTCAAAACTCATCGCTACCATTTAAAAAAACAAGGCTAAAAAACTAACTTCGCCCGCACTTATAGGGGTGTGTTGAATATAACAAATAACATAATAACATAATAAACCTCTCTTACACGTTCATCAACATTAAGTTTTCATTGATCGTGTTGTGGTAATTTCTCCCATCCTATTTGCACATTTTTCCTAAGCTTCGAATTTGATGTTCTCAAAACAATGCCATGATTTCTCAAACTCCATAGGGTAACCTAAAAAGAAACTCAATGTTTGCCCATTGTGAATGAATCATCTCGCTTTCTTACAGAAAAGAAGCTGTACCATAACTCTCCTACTACTGGGTTTTGTCGAAACAAGTTACTAGGAAGCCACTTTATGGTTTTTGCCTAACAAGTACTTTTGGAGTGAAATTAAAATAGGTAGTCCTTAAAATAGAGAAGGATTAAACTAGGATGCGTTATTGTAGTAATACTGAACTAGGATCTTCAAGATAAAGAGTCATTCGTTTGACTATTTTTTGTCTATCATAAAAATAAAAAATAAAAAATTAAAAAGACTGTTGGAGTTGGCCTAACACCATTTTCAATAATACATTACTCAAAAATTCATTGACCACCCAAACACCAGGATAACTTTCACCTGTACACGCACACATAAAATGAATGTTTTGCGATATTACATTGTATTATGTTGACTTCTTGTTATGTGTAGCAATGCTAGATCAGTTTCATTGGATTATCCATGAAAAAAATGTTGAATAGATGGTTCCATGGCCTCGGAGTTGTTAGAGCAAAACGTATAATTTACTCATACACCAGTTATAGAGAATAGTGGTGAGGATTCTTCATCAGCAGTTATTTTGGGCTAGAGAATTGAGCTATGGAGAAAAAGAACGTAATGAAGCTCACAAAGTGCTAATTAACAAAGAAGAAGAAATGTCTGCTTTAAGAGCAAGACTTGCACTTGTGGAAGGAAAAAAATTGGAGACAAGTGAGTAGGAGATGAAGCTGAAAGTAAACAAGAGGATTGAAACGTTGTTGAAAAGTGAACTAGCAAAGAAGATACAAGAATATCAGAAGATGGCACATGAATTTGTTGAAATGGAAAAGAGAAAAGATAAAAATAAGAAAACACCGTCAAAAACTATGGCAAGGATTAAATATCCATATATATGTTGGAATAACTGAGGCATGAAGCAACATACAAAAGCAGTATATGACCAGTCATGAATTATATTGGTTTTGGAGGGAGGTGTTTCTAGTAGTTGATAGAATTGACTTTGAAAAATGGAGAATTGATTGGAGAATTTGGAGATGAGTTTGTCTTTGGAGGAAATGGTTGTTATTGATTTTTGGCTTAGATACAAATGGTGGAGGAGCTCATATTTATAGCCCTCCATGGAAATTCTAGGTCCAAGATATTTCTATAAAATATTCAAGATTTTTCCTAAAAGTCAACTAGATATTCTAGTGGAAAAATCTATGATCCTACTTTCCTAGATTTTTCTTGAATTATCCTAGATAATAATCTCTAGATTTTTATTCTTGAAATCTCTAGAATTTGGGCCTTAACTTGGATCATGTACTTGGGCTAGTTAATAATTGCTAGAACCAAATTACCATTTGGGCCAAATGAGCATTAATCCATTAGATTTTAACACTCCCCCTTAATTCTCATTTGTGTAACTCCAAGCATTCCTTATAGTATCTCGAACTTTGCATGGTCGTGGAAGTGCCTTTGTGAAAATATCTGCAAGCTGCTATTCTGTTTTGATGTACTTGAGTTCAATTTGTTTGTCATTAGTTGCCTCTCGTAGAAAGTGATATTTGATGGCAATGTGTTTAGTTCTACTGTGGTGGACATGATTCTTTGCCATTAATATAGTTAACTTGTTGTCGCAGTGGATCTAAGTAGGATTTTCTTGGTGTTCTCCCATGTCTCCAAGAATACGCCTTAGCCATATAGCTTGACTTGTTGTTAATGCTGTTGCAACATACTCTACCTCTGCTAAAGATTGTGCCACACAATCTTGCTTCCTAGATGACCATGAGAATATACCTAAGCCAAGTGAGAATGTGTAGCTTGAGGTACTTTTCATATCGTCCACCGATCCAACCTAGTCACTGTTAGTGTAGCCGATCTGTTTTGAGTCGGCCTTAGGTTTGTACCAGATACCATAGTCCTTTGTACCTTGCAAGTTTCTTAATATTCTCTTTGTAGCTCTATAGTGGTCTTGGCTTGGGCTTTGCATGAACCTTGATAATAGACTTGTCATGTACATGATGTCTAGTCTTGTGGCTATTAGATATAGTAGGCTCCCAATGAGATGTCTATATGCTGATGGATTTGCCTTTGGTATGCCATCTTCTTTGCTTAGCTTTTCATTAGTGACTAGAGGAGTAGTGACAGACTTGCAACCATGCATCTTGAACTTTTTCAATAAAGTCTATGTGTTCTTCTTTTGTGAGATAAATATTCCTTTTTCTTCTTGACTTACCTTAATGCCGAGAAAGTAGTGCATCAACCCAGGGTCAGTCATCTCAAAAGTCTTCATCATATCTTCTTTGAACTCCTTTGTAAGGACCCATACCTAAATCTCAAATGATAGTATATGGAATAAGTGTTACTCACGTGCTTGACTTACTTCACTTATGTGCTTGGTGTCTTTAAACTAAGAAAATGTGTTACAACTGGCATATCAAGCTAAGCATTCGTTTCAATTTACAATAAAATTAGTAAACTATAGAAGCAACAACTCTTCCCTATTGTTGAGTAACTTCTATAGTATTAGTTGATCTTAGTCAGGGTTTGCTAAATTTGTTTGATTTGGGATTTTACTGTTGAGCATTACTAGAATATATAAAGTGATATAGATTAGTTTGGAAGATGGAAGGAATTAGGGTATCAGTTGAACCATTATACTTGGAGATGACTATTGGCTCTAAAAGATTATGGATGATTAGTTAGCCTAGTACGTATCTTTTATTTTTGGACAATTTATAAAGCCTTTAGATATATGGAGAGTAATGGTAACTATTAATAGATGTGGAAATAATTGGTTAGTATAATTAGCTACTTTAGGAGTTGGTGATAAGAAATAAACCTAATTTAGTTATCTTTTGCATGAGTAAGTGGAGCACTTATAGTGCATTAAGTTAATTTATGAGTTTGTAGATATAGCCGAATCATATATTAACCAAAGTTATAAATAAAAAGAGTTGGAGTATTAGAATTGGTAGTGGGATGATAAACTAAAGATATAATTTAATTAACTAGCTGTATCAGTTGGTGTAAATGAATTATTGGAAAAATAGCTTGTACTGCTACTAAGGATAAGATTGGACACAATTAGGTATGCTAGCTTTTTTAAGTATTTGGAAGTATTTGGTTTATCAGGTTGTAAAAGGGAGAAATTCAGGAAATATTTGAAAAGGTTGACTAGGTAGTTTCAAAGTATACCAAAGTTTAGGAATGATTAAGTAGTAGGTAAATTGAATCTACTTTTGGGACCAATATAATTTATTGGAAGATTATCATACCAGTTGGAAGTTATTAAGCAAACAGTATAGTTATTAACAAGACTATTGTTACTTAAGAGTATATTTGGACTTTACTGAATCTGAATGGTTTTGATTAAGATTAACCTATATTAGAAATTAAGCTAGTAATAATCTTAGCTTATAAAACAATACTTAGAATGTTAGTTTTATCTTAAATATTAGTTTTGTCCTAAAATTTTGCTATAACCATGATTCAGCTAAGCATGCCAAAACAACCATTTATCCAAATTATCATCATCACCACGGCTACCACATCTCTATGCGAGCTGCAGGATTATTTTCTAGCCTATTAGTTTTGCGTCATCTCCAAGCTCCAAGTGAGCAGCTAGCTAAATAAGTACAAACTTCACTATAATCATGATTCAGCAATAATTGTTGTCAAACCATCAGCATCACCATCGGGTAAGCTATTAGCTTCACCTGTATGTTTCATCAAATGCTAAAGTCATGTCTTCAAATGGCTTCACACACAACAACTTGTTTGATGCACACCTCAAGGCTTTAGATAGATGGCATGCAAGAAGGACACGATGGGCAGCAATGATCACTTATCATTAAGTAACAAATATGAATCAGCATGGTGGAAGCAGGAGGTGTCGGCCTGCATGGTCACTAGGAACTATAGGCTATGAGTTATCATCTAAGGTTATCAAGGTGTTGAGTGAATAAGCAGCCTAAAGCATAAGTCAGTAATCACTGAGTACATCGCAGCAGCTAGGTATTACCACATTATTCAATAATGTAAAGACACGATTTTGGTTGGATTTTCATAGTTGTTGATTGCCTACAATAGGATACCTTAGCTGTCCACTTCCGAGTGCATGCATGGAGAGGTGAATCTTCAATAAAACACGCAGCAACTTAGCTATCAATCATCACCTTCGCTTCACTGTCCGTCCGTTACAAGCTTGCATGAATTAATCTCCTAACAGTAAGGCACGTAGCAGCTTAAGAAATCATGAGCTTAAATTTTACGGTCCAATAAGATCAGAAGCCTAGCATTATAAATAGAGCTATAGAACTTTGGACTCTAACACACACAAACCAAAGAAAAATAATAGACTTTTATCAAGCTTTTAGTATTTAGTTCTTCTTTCTTTCTGCGTGCAAGGCAACAACAACAGGTGCAGGTTTCTTTTAAAAAATGCATTGCTATTCTTTTTGCTTATGTTTGAAGAATTTTTACAGAATGTTACATCTTAATACGTAAGGGTATTTAAAAAAAAAAAACATTTCTAAATCTCCTTACTTATACAAGTTTGTAAGCTGCTATTATTCTTTTGTGTTTGTTTTACATGATATATGTAAGAAAATTTTGGTGTATAGGTATAATCGTGCTTTCATACCACTATAATGCTAATCATTTATATTGCAACACCAAATAGCTTTGATTCGTGAGAAGACTATAAAATGAAAGTAAGTGTAGTAGGGAATTACCTAAGTAATATTTACTTCGTATATATTTTGGATGTAAGAATAGTAGTATTAGTCTGTGTGTTGCCCTAACTCGTTTTGAATGTTTAATGAATGTAACCATGCTGGTAGGACTCGGTTAACATTTATAAGAAACAACTATTAGTACTTTTCTGAGATTAATAAGAGATTTTAAGTAAGTCCTAAATAAATTTCCATCTTTTGTTGATTAAAATTTATTTTGAATTAGAATTAGAATCCTACCCAGAAATTCAATTAGTAAATTAAAGGTTATAGGATGACTAAGTTGAATTTTAAAATCCTGGTAGTTAACTAATGTTTCTTAAGCAAGTAATTCGAGATGCAGAAAGTGTATGAACTAAGAATTAATTGGTGACAACATAAATATACATCTAGTATCTACACTTTGCTTTTGGTTGGCATTTAGGCAAGTCTTACTAACATACTCAACTTAGTAAAGGAGTTGATTTATCTACCCTGATGATTAACCACCTACCTATTATTAATCCAAACTAGCAATAATTAAAAATTATTTTTTAGTGACAACAATGCGTTACAACACAATGTCTACTTTACTAACTGGACATTTTAATTGACAACAATGAATGTAATTAGGCAATTTACTTTTACAACTACTATTTTATTTTGAGTTATTGGAAAAATATTTTGGTTTAATTAAATGTGCTTGTCCGGGACAACCTCTTTTGTTGATCCCTATCCATGAAATACTATATGCTGTGTGTTATGTGACTACTTATGCATGCTTGTGTGCTACTTGGGGGTTACAACCTCAGGCACAATAGCTGTTATGAACGCCGGGCGACATAGGGCTTGTCGGTGCTCCCGTGACTATCATGGTCCTATTCCCTCTCCCGCTTGGCGATCTCCACCCTCGGGGAGTTGGGTCGTAGAATTCGGGTACAATCCGGAGTACCTTCTTGGGAGAGATAAGAAGTTGTAATCTTGATCCGGCCAGCCCTCTTGTGAAGTGAAGACAAACGTATCCTTTGCAACGTGATTTGTATATGTTACTTATATGTTGTTATACTTGAATTGCATTGCATCATGGTTTTCAAAAGCTCGAAAACATTTTCAAAACTTCCCTGGTTGACTTCCCCACACTGAGTTCTTATGAACTCACGACCCTTTTTCCCCTATTTCAAGTAAAACAGAGAAAGATTGTAAAACCAGATAGTGACAATATGTGCCTATTATGTTTCATAGGCAACCCTGATCATCTGATTCCAAGGTTTATTGAAGTCAATATGCACCAATAGGACTCACATAGTGAAGACTACAAGAATTTTAGTGTATCCCACCATTTAGTGTATGATGTTATAGTTAATGCCGTTGTAGTAGACATAGGGTTCGGTCCTTGTGTGATGGCCTATGTACTGTACTATAGCCGTGATTACGGAGAGTAGGCTTGAAATAGTAGTTTGATTATCCAAGCTCATTTTGACATAAGCTGAGTCTAGGCTAGAAAATGATTGAAGCTTTGGATGTAATCAAAGAAGTTATGTAATATATAGTACATTTAACACCCTGGCCCGAGCATATAATTATTTTATTAATGTGCATATATTTATGTGTCTACTTTAAATATTTATATATATATATATATTGTTTTGCATAAAATATCACATCTCTTGATTTACGTGCATTTATCTCAGTTATCATGCATTTATGTGCATTCACGAGCATTTAGGTGGTTTCAAAATCGTAAGTAAATAAGTAAGTGTTACCAATAAACAACATAGCAACTAAATTAGTTAGATTCCAATGGAATGACAAACTAGAAATAAACAATTAGTTGAAGGGGCAAATTAGTCATTGAGCTTAAACTAAATATCTTACCTATCATGAATTAAATAAAACTCACACACAAACACACAAAACACATACATACAATCAGACACATACACACAAATTCACACGATCAGAAGTGAAGGAAGAAGGAGTTCTTGAGCAATCTTCTTGCGTTTTGTAGCTTCTAAAGGTGAGGGGTTCATCCTATTTGTGCATTTATTTTGATCTTCTTGCTAATGGTGCATGATATATGAGTTTAATGTTTGATTTGGGCATTTTATGTGTTGATAGAACTAGGGCTTATTCTATCATACTTTTGGTGTTCTTGATGAATTAGGAAGTTGAAATATGTGTTAAATGACATATAAGCATGCTAAGTAAGGTAGTAGAGTTGTGGTATAACAAAGATTGTATGTATACCTATGTGTTGCAAGAAGAAAGAAAAAAATTGGAGTCATGAGGTGAAATTGCGTAGCTGAGTATGCATCGATCGACTGATTTTATGTATCGGCCGGCTGATTTTGTGTATCGGCCAACTAATTTTGTGTATCGACCATCTGATTTTGTGTAGTGGCCGGCAGATTTTGTGTATTGACTTATATACATAGGTTTATGGTACGATTTTGTTGCTTAGTTTGCTAACATATAAATGAGAGTTTTTTTTGTGTTCTAATGAAGTGGTTCTTGGTTATATTCTTGTTTCTTTAAAAGTTTAGCTTAAGTAGAAAGTTGATCAATTGAGTTATTATACATATCTAACTTTTAATTTAGTAATCATAATGCTAGAGATGTTCCCTTTTAATACATTTTGCAAGTTTTATGGTAGTAGGAAGATTAAAAGAATGTTATGTTAGCCTGAAGCTAAGTTGTAGTCTACACGTTTGTAAAAATGCTTGAATTAAGTGTAACCTTACCTTAAACACACTACATATTTTATGAGTAAGATTTCAAAGAAAATTTCTAGTGTTGTGTGTGTGTGGATTTTCGGCCAAAGTGTAATGCCCCAACTCGATCCCACCTACAATCAGTCAGGACACAACAGAATTTTGACAGTATAACGACAGTAACACGGACAACAGGGCTTTAAACCAAACCTTTAGAACTTCATGCAACCAACTCCAAAGATCAACATCAACTCCATAACCATGTTAACAACATACAACGCAACCATTTCCCTATATTAAACATTCTTTCAACAGTTCATCCATAAGTTATACGCCTCCGTTCCAACATCATACATAGGCTACCTCATACATTTGTAAAATAGATTATAAACCAATTTAGCAATCTAATCATGTTCAAAAGAAAGACTATTAAACCAGATTTATATAAGCCTTTATTTTTAAGTAAGTTATACAATACATCATACTACAAAAACTAAGTCAAACTCATGGATATAACTCCGGCACATAAGACTCCTCCACAAAAGGCACATACTCAGCTTCCTGAGGAACGTACTCAAAGCCTGGTTTAGTAACACCTGATTGCAGAAAATGAATGAGAGTGAGCTTATATAAGACAAGCCTAGTGTGGAATTCAATAGATCTGGTGAAGACATTTACTTACACTCGCAAACCATCATATAAGCAATACATTCAAATAACTTATTCAACATTAACAATTCAATTCATTCACACAAATAACCATTCATTTGAGAAAGGATAGTCTAGTTGGTGTAGCTCCATACACCATCACGATCTCAACCATCTTCTTATAACTCCCCATAACACACACCCGAGGTACCTCATCTAGCCCCTCCCTTCATGGCATCTCCGCCCATGCGAGCTGGGGGTAGTCTATGATAGTCATGCTATTATCAACCCGACAACCCAATGCTGCCCAAGAGGTGGTACACACTATCAAGACTCATGACAATAATAATAAACATTCATATTACGGGAGAACAACAAAAGTAGGTTGCTTATCTCCCGACATCATCAATCATCAATCAGTTAACACCATTTCAATAACATGACATCAATTAATTAGATAAACAACTAACAACTAAGTTAGATGACAAAGTAGGCCACCTAACTTAACATGCATTAAACCACACAACCAATCACGAATCTAACCAACAACAACCCAAGATTTAACCACTCAAACACCACCCAAACAACCAAAGACAATATTTCAACATTTAAAGAAAGACTACACAAACTTCCAACAATCATAACTTACAATCTACTAATCCAACAACCTCCAAACCACTTCCCATCATTCACCCACTCATGCGTCTACATTAGCCCCCTCGGAAACCAACCATAACCCATCTAAAACAAGCTTGACAACCCTAATTTTGCAATGCACTAAGGCTGATTTTTTTGGACTTTCACCACGACATCCAAATCAAAAATTCGGCATTACAACCTTACTACCCCATAATTAACAAACTTTTAGAAGCAACAACCAACCAATTCCAGCCACTACAACAACAATTATTCGACAATGAACTCAAAATCCAATTTTAATACCCGAAAAATAAAAATACATGCTACTACCATTCAAAACCTATAAAAACGCATGCAAATGATCCTTGGCAACTACTGAGCAATAATCTAATAACAATTTAACATTTTATCGGATAAAAATTCAATTATATGAAAATGACATAAAATAGCATTTTAAGATCTAGAATTTTTATCTCACCTTTGATGTTATATGATGCTAGAAAAGTGTGGAATAGGTGCCCAACAAATGAAATCAAGCTTTAGTTGAAGAGTTTTGGCTTTGTATTGTAAATTCTAAGAGAAAATTTGATAAAAAACTAAGCAAAAATGCCCTCTAAGGTTTCGGCCATGTGTGTGTGTTTTTGAGGTGTTTGGGCTTTTGTTTTATGATATATTATGTGTATTATGTATATAAATGACAAGTCAAAACAAGTAGGCTAAGTAAAAATTGAAACAAATTTAGTATTTTTAGTCTTTTAATTGTCCTTTAGACTATTTTTGCTCACAAAAATGCAATTAACACTTAGACTATTTTCAGTAGTATATTTTTAGTTGACAAAAATTTTCATATGCATACATTAACACCCGACTCGGTTAAAAACTCGATTTTTACAAAAGAATATGTAAAAACCCTTTTAAATTCCTAAGCCGATTTAAAATCCGTTTTAATAAAACATGGGTCTTTTAATATCCGAGGTCCAGGTTTTAAGACGTTTAAAAAACCTGTGTAAAAATTTTAGCGGATGTGTTTTCAAAACACTATTTGTAACGCCTCGATCCCTCCGGAGACCGGAGGCTCTAAAAACCAAGCTATTCTCAACCCGATCCTAAACCCCGGCGCAGATTTTTAAGAAAAACGGACAGAGTCTCCCCTGTACCGTGGATATTCTGAAAACCTGTAAGCAACCAATAAAGCCAGAAAACAACCTGGAACTCCAATTCTAATTAAAGACTCAAACTTTAAGGCCATTCGAGCCTTAAAACATTCAAACAGTGAGAATCATGCAAGCATGCATTCACAATATATTTTCTTTACAAAACCGCTTATCATGCCACTCCATGATAGCCTTTAAACATACTTAGGAATTACAAACAACTATACAACCGATCATTCACTCCCAATCATGCAAAGTAGCTAAGAGCAGAAACATAAGTTATTACATGCCACAGATACATATCAAACATTACCTTCAACTTATAGCTAAACAATATATACATGAACTCATAGACTCCGGAATAGGACATAAGTAATACAAACAGATTCTTCATATAACAAACAGGAAACACATCCACCTCAAGCAAGTATCACACAACAACTAAGGAAATTCCTTCTCCAATTGCACCTCCTGAAATATGTTAGCGAGGTATGAGCAACCACAATTGCCCTGTAAGGGATAAAGACTACTCGGGACGTGCAATGCAACAATTATAGTAGTTAAGCAAGAAGGCAAGTAAAATACATTTAAAACGGTAAATAACCACACATATCAAAGGATACGATACACTTAACCCCAACACTCTAGAATTCTCTTATCTTTGATCACGATCCACGAACCACAAACCACGATCAATGTGCCGGCATAACCCCAATCACTCCAGTGGTTGTACTTCAGATGTACACCGATAATCCTACGACCTAATACCCCCTGGCAATCTCTGGACCAAGTGAGTAAGGGACTAGGGAACGGAGATCGAATATCCACTGGCAAGCCCGCTGCCGCCCAGCCGATATTTAATACAACCACCCCTGACACTATGGTTGCGCAACCACTATGCAATGCACTTAAATCCAATGACAGTATAACAAGAATATAGGGCCATAACACATAGGAGGGACAACAAAGTAGGTTGCCCTCGAAAACAATTAAGATATAAAAAAGAATATAACTCAAGCAATTAACTTAAGTCATACAATTTATTAAAGAGAAAATGAACCAAACTGCACAAAAGGATGAAAATCCCTTACCTTTACCAAGCTCCAAGATGCAAGAATTGGCTTCATTCTCAAATATTTTGGATAGTCAACTGAAGCATTATTGTGGCTATAAAACATTTCATAACCTCCTAGATGACATTAACTATATTAACATTTTACAAAGTAACCTTTATAACAAGCTCAATCAAATACCCTTTTTTCTAACAACCATTAATAATCCAATAATTCACATATAAATAGCAATTTACTTGTAGGCAATTAAACTCACAATTTCAATCCATTAATTTCATGAGTTAAGCAAGTGGAAATATTACATAGCATGATCCTGAAATAAGTAATCTAACTTAGAAGCTTCTCACTAGCAAACTTAGGGTTAAAAGTAAAAGGATGACTTAACAACTCAAGAAGGGAGTGTTTCAACTAGAATATTAAAGTTAGGTGCATTTAAGTTAAAACATAGTTAACCCAAGTTAACATAATACCATACATTGTTTATGATTTTCTTCATTCTAAATTGGATAATAACTTACATGTGAAACTAGTTCAACTCCACCTAATAATAGACTAGCAATTAACTCAATTTAAGGAATCCTCTTAAGAGTTTATAGCTAAAATAAGACAAGTTCTATTAATTGTTCAATAATGCATTCATTAACATCGACTTCCAAACATTTACTTCTTAAAAGACTTCTAAATCATACATTCTATTACTTTCCAATGATTATTAGTTAGTGCATAATATTTAACTCAATCAACATTCCAGCTCTTAGTTAGCTAACTATTCAAGAAATAAGTGTTTCACTTAAGACTTTATAACTGACAACAAATCATCCTAATCATATCATTATCTAGCTCAACAAACTTTAATATAACTTATAACTCATTATTTCACAAGTAAGACACGGGATAGGGAGCCTATCTATCAATAACTTCAACATTAACTTGACAGCAATTTAAAATAAGAACATTTTCATCTCACTTTCATATCAAACTCAAGTTAAAGATAACATTTAACAAGCCAATAAATAACTACTTCACAATTAACTTACATTCTAACTAAACCTGTAACGCCCCGACCCAACCTCGCGCTAAAGGTTAAGTCCGGACCCGACACACGGACAGAGTCTCCTCTGTACCGTGGACATTCTAGAAACCTGTAAACTCTCAAATAAATCCTCAACAAGATAAAACAAGCTTTTCATAACTAAATATTTAAAGGTTCAAGGCCATCCGAGCCTTGAAGCATCCAACAGTTCCAAAACCACACAAGTATGCAGGTAACTTGATTTCAACATAATCTAATAGCCATGCCATTCTAAGATAACATTAAAACATTCTTAAAAGATGAAACATCCTACATTAGGTTATTCACTCCCAAGCATGCAAAATGTTTAAAAGCAGAAACATAAGTTATTACAAGTCATAGTTTTCCAAATCTACACTACAACTAACTATTTTTCAACTTTGCAAGAACCAACATATACACAGCCCTGAGGCCACAAAATAGATACACAAGTGTCATAAAGCAACAAGAAGGCACATCCACCTTAGAACAACACACACACAGCAACTAGGGCAAAGGCTCTGTTTGCACCTCTTCCTCATCCACTACTACCTCAACAAGCAGGGGATCACCCTCAGCGTCTCCTGAAACATATATCGAGATATGAGCAACCACTGTTGTCCAGTGAGGGATAAAGTCCCGGACGTGCAATGCAACAGGTAAAACAGTTAAACAACAATAGTAATTTATCAATTTAAGAAGTAACAATAGCTTAAATAACTACACATTAAAAGGATACATTTTACTTAACCCCCATACTCCAATCTTCACTTGGTCTTCATTCACGATCCACGATCACGATCACGATAAGCCGGCATAACGCTAAACACTCCAGTGGGTGTACTCCGGATGTACCCCGATAATCCTACGACCCAACATCCCTTGGGAATCTCCGGACCAGGCGAATGAGGGACTAGGGCACAGAGTTTGAATATCCACCGGTAAGCCCTCTGCCGCCCAGCCGATATTCAACACATCCTCCCCTGACACTATGGTTACGCAACCACTATGCAATACACTTAACAATGACAAGTCAATATCAATAATATAAGCAATAACACGTAGGAGGATCAACAAAGTAGGTTGACCTCGATGCAGTTAGAATATAAGCAACATATACAAGCAAATAAGTAGTTTTACAAATGAGTATTTACAAGACAAGCATAGAATCATGCCAAGAGCTCTAAAACAACTTGAAGTCACATTTAAACACTCAAGAAGTCGTGCCAAGGTCTTAGAAGCGCGAGACAACTGAAATTGCACCTAAATTCCTTTGTTATTCAAGCTATTTCTCTTCCAAACCAATGTTAACGATTCAATTTCAAAGGGAAACTATACCAACCTCCTAACTAACCCTCAAGGAACCCTTTCAACCCTCAAACCCATTCAAATGCCTGCAATTACCCCAAAAGCCCCAATTTTCCTCTTCTAGCTTTTAACTACACATGTCTCATCTGGGCTTCAAATAGGGGTTAACAAAGCTTCTATAGCACCTAGGTAGCCTAAGAATACTAAAAGTAAAGCCCGAATCCACCCGGATTCGCCTTAACCCCGAAACCCCTTTGTTAAAGTCAGTTAATTCATGTTATATGCGATATTAGAGCAATTCAAGTGTACGGGGCTATTAGACTACCTTTATTAACACCTAAGGCATCTATTAGAAGTGTTGAATTGAGCTAATACGTGCAAATTCACAAAACCCTAGAAAAATGTCACTATTTACCTCATAATTGAAAATAACGATTCTAACCGTTTAAAAAGTGAAACAATGGCTCAAATATGTTCTCTAGCACTTATAAACAAGGTATAATAGCATAGATAATCAATACAATAGCATTTAGTCACATTTTCAACAAATCAAGAAAATAGCAACTATTTTAAAATGCGAAAATAAGCCCTGAAATCCCTCACCAATGCGCGTAGGAGCTCTCGGGAGGCTTGCAAATACCCTAAACTATGTGCTCTTAGCTTGGCTTGGCTTGAAGTGAAGAATTGATTAAGCAAAAAATCTCCCAAGTGCAAAAGAGGGTTGTCGGCCTGCTATAGGGTTTTTCAGCATTTGCTTTCCTTTTTTTTTATGAGCTAAAGTGTGTTATATTGGGTATATAGTTGGTTGGGGTCAAGTTTGGGTGTTTAAGTGGTCCATTAAAATGCGCATAGCAAGCTTAAAACGAGCCTAAAGTGAAGAATGTGTGCTAGCTAATTAATTTACCAAGTTATGTTAGTAATACTATTCATTTAACTACTAAAAGCATTTTTTAAACGAGTGCTCCTATCGCTTCTAGCTCAATTGTACATTTTTCCCACTCCTTTAACAATTAATATGATTTAATAAAAACGCTAATTCACTAATAGAATGTAGTTTGAAAATGGAGTGAATAGCAACTAAGAAAGACAACAGACTAAGCACAGAATTAAATGCGCAAATAATGGATGCAACAGTAATTGAATGCAAGGCAAAAAGCTCGGGCGTCACATCCTCTCCCCCTTAAACTAATTGCGTCCACGCAATTCTTTCATGAATCGGCAAATAACTCTGGATAGCATTCCCACATCTGATCCTCTCTCTCCCATGTAGCATCCTCTAACCCGTGATGATCCCACAAGACTTTAACCATCGGAATGCTTTTAGTCCTCAGCTCTCGAACTTTCTGATCAACAATACAAAGAGGTTTCTCTGTGTAGTTCAAAGTTTCACTGATCTCTAGTGGCTCAGGCTCAAGAACATGAGAAAGATCTGGCTGATACTTCCGTAGCATAGAAAAATGGAAGACATCATGAATTCTGCCCAGACTAGGAGGCAAAGCTAGACGGTAAGCCAATTCCCCAATGGTTTCAGTTATCTCAAATGGTCCCACATAACGAGGACTGAGTTTACCTCCTTTACCATGCCGAATCAAACCTTTGTGAGGAGAAATTTTTAGAAATACTCGATCCCCTACGGCAAATTTCAGATCACGACGGCGTCTATCTGCATAATCTTTTGCCGGCTCTGTGCTGTAAGCATTCTTTTTCTGATAAGCTGAACATTATCAATCATTCTGTTCATCTCTGGCAATAAAGTAGGATCAATAGATTTTGACTCTCCAACTTCATCCCAATATAAAGGAGATCTGCATTTCCGCCCATACAAAGCCTCATACGGTGTCATACCGATAGTAGCTTGATAACTGTTATTATAAGCAAATTCTGCAAGAGGTAAGTATTTTTCCCAACTCTTACCGAAGTCCAAAATGCACGCTCGGAGTATATCCTCAAGTATTAAGATAGTTCTTTCAGATTGTCCGTCAGTTTGAGGATGATGAGAAGTACTGAAGTTCAATGTCGTGCCCAAAGCTTTCTCAATCTTCTGCCAGAACTGAGATGTGAATCGGGGATCTCTGTCTGACACAATACTCTTGGGAATTCCATGAAGTCTAACAATATTCTCAACATAAATTTCAGCCAACCGATCTAGAGATTCAGTTTTCTTAGTAGCAATAAAATGAGAGGTTTTGGTCAATCTATCCACAACAACCTAAACTGAATCATGACCTCTTGAAGACCGCGCTAAATCTGACACGAAATCCATGGTGATGTGGTCCCATTTCCAAACAGGAATGGCCAAAGGCTGTAACAACCCCACCGGTCTCTGATGCTTAGCTTTTACTTTCTGGCATGTAAGACATTTAGCAACATAGTCCGCAATCTCTCTCTTCATGTTGTTCCACCAGTAGTTTTGTTTCAGATCTCTGTACATCTTAGTACTGCCTGGATGAATTATATACTTAGAATTATGAGCCTCTACAAGAATTTCTTTCTTTAAAGCTGGCTCAGAAGGAATGCAAATCCTACCTTTGAATTTAAGAAGACCATCATCATGCAATTTGAAATCTGACTCTCCCCCTTTTGACTTTTTCTGAGATTTCCATCAATTGCAGATCAGCCTGCTGAGCCTTTCTAATCCTGGATAATAAAAGAGACTGAATATGCAAACTTGCAAATTGAACACCAGAATCTGAAATGTTGGGCCTCCATAAACATAATTCCTCCATGAACTCCCAATTTTTTATGATTAGACTAGCAACTGTAGCCTTTCGGCTTAAGGCATCAGCAACAATATTAGCCTTACCTGGCAGATAATTGATAGTACAATTATAATCCTCAAGCAACTCCAATCAACACCTCTGCCTCATATTCAACTCTTTCTGAGAAAAGAGATATTTCAAACTCTTGTGATCAGTAAAGATTTCAAATTTATTACCCTAAAGATAATGACGTCATTTCTTTAACGCAAAGATAATAGCTGCAAGCTCGAGATCATGCGTCGGGTAATTAAGTTTATAAGGTTTCAGTTTTCTGGAAGCATAAGCAATAACTCTCCCATTCTGCATCAATACACAGCACAAACCTTCCTTAGAAGCATCACTATAGATTACCAGATCATCGGTACCCTCAGGTAGCGCGAGAATAGGAGCTGTGGTTAATCTCTTCTTTAATTCCTGGAAGCTAGCCTCACACTTCTCATTCTAGTCAAATATAGTCTTCTTCTGAGTGAGTTGAGTCAAAGATCCAGCAATTTTAGAGAAATTCTTGACAAACCTTCTGTAATAACCCGCTAAACCCAGAAAACTACGAATTTTTGTAACAGTCTCCGGCCGTTTCCATGCCATGACAACCTCAATCTTTGCTAGATCAACGGAAATTCCATCCTGAAAAATAATGTGGCCCAGAAAAGTGGCTTGTCTTAACCAGAACTCACACTTACTGAATTTCGCAAATAACCGATGCTCTTGAAGAGTCTGCAGTATAACTTTAAGATGTTGTTCATGTTCCGCCTCAGATTTAGAATAGACAAGAATATCATCAATGAAAATAACCACAAACTGATCCAGATAGGGGCGGAATACTCTCTGCATCAGATCCATAAATGCGGTAGGAGCGTTAGTTAACCCAAACGGCAGAACAACAAACTCATAATGACCATACCTAGTTCTGAAAGCAGTTTTGGGAACATCATCAGACTTAATCCTTAACTGATAATAGCTCTGCCTCAGATCGAATTTAGAAAATATCCTGCCACCTTGCAGCTGATCAAATAATTCCTCAATCAAAGGCAATGGATGTGAAACTCCACTTTTCTGCTTTAACTCGATTTACGTGTTTTATCTCGTTTTGCGTGCATTTGACCTATTTATGTGCTATATGACCTAGAATGTTATAATTTTGATGTCAATACTCCTAATACGTGCTAAATGTGCATTCATGAAATTTTCATCAAAAACGGGATCAGAAATTTTATCGTCGATTTTTAGTGAATAGTATTTTCGAAACACGTCCGCTAAAATTTTGAAACTGGTCTTTTTAACCCTTCTAGACCTAGACCACGGACTTTAATAGACCTGTGTTTGATTAAAACGGTTTTAAAATCGGCTTAAGAATTTATTAGGGTTTTTACACCGACTTTTGCAAAAATCGAGTTTTAAGCCGACTCGGGTGAAATTGTTTGATTGTAAAACTTCTTGTCACCTAAAAATAATTTACTTGAGCTATCTTGGGTGTTGAATAATTGTTTTGAACTTTGGTGATCAATAAAATGCATTTAAAGTCAAGAAAACACTAAAAATAATTAGTTTCCACTTTGACTTTCTTTTATTTATTTGACCTTTGCTTAATATATGATCAACACACATTAAAAACAAAGCAAAACACCACCAAAAACACACACAAAACCGTGGCTCCTTGGAGGAGAAAGATAAAGGCATTTTCAAAGCATTTTTCTCACAGATTTTGCGTTTCAAAGCCAAATTGAGTGATTCAAAGCTTGAAATTGATTGTTTGGCATCCATTCTACATATTTCTTGCATCAAAACACATCAAAGGTGAGAGAAAAATTCTAGATCTCAAAACTTGTCTTTTGCATTTTTGCGTATAAATGAAGATTGAACCGTTAGAATTGTAATATGATGTTAGATTATTGCTCCTTGCATGCTAGGGATCGTTTAGTGGTAATACTACGAGTTTCTGTCGGATGTAGCATAATTTTTATTTTTCGGGTATTAAATTTTGATTAAATTGTTCAATGTTGAATTAATTGAGTTGTGATGATCGAAATCGATTGCCGTCGATTTCTAAATACTTGATAATTACGTGTTAGCGCTGTTGTAATGCAAAATTTTTGATTACATTGCTCGTGGGAAAGTCTAAAAAATCCAGCCAAGATATCCTAGGGTTTTAGGGTTATCGGGCATGATTTGGAGGTGTTATGATGGATTTCCAAGAGGGCTAATGTAGTTGGTTGAATGGGTGAGTGTTTGAAACTGATTTGGGGTTGTTTGGATTAGTAGAATGTAAGATATGATTATTTGAAGTTTAGGTTATCTTTCTTTAAATTATTGAATTGAGCCTTAGTTGATCGGGTGTGGTTTGAGTGATTGAATTGTGAGTTGTTGATGGGTAAACTAGGGTTTAATTGTGTGTTTAATGCATGTCCGGTTGGATGGCCTACTTTGTCATCTAACTTAGTTAATTGTTGTTAAATTGATTATTGATATGATTATTGATGATGATAATATGATGATTGATGATTATTGATTGATTATTGAGTATGGGAATCGGGCACTTTCGTTGCTGATCTCTCAGAATATTGATTGATTATTGAGTACGGGAATCGGGCACTTTCGTTGCTGATCTCTCGGAATATTGATGATTGATGTTTATATTTATTGCTGAGTCTCTGGTATGTGTGTGCTACCTCTCGGGCAGCATCGGGCTGTCGGGTTGATAACGGCATGACTATCAGAGACTGCCTCCAGCTCGCATGACGGAGGTGTCATGGAGGGAGAGGTTATTGAGGGTACCCTGGGTGCGTGAGTAATGGGGAGTTATAAGAAGAATGGTTGAGATCGTGATGGCGTTTGGAGCTACACCAACTAGAGAGAGTATCCTTTATTGAATGGTCATATAGTTATGTGATGATAGTATTATTGATGTTATCGTGTGTTTACTGACTCAAAGGATTATTCCAAGGAGTTTAGTAGACCTTGCTCGAGATCTATCGGATCCTCACTGGGCTTATTTATATAAGCTCACTCTCTATTATTGCATGCATACAGGTGTACTTTTACAGGATTACGGGTACGTGCCTCCTGAAGAGGAGAATGTGGAAAATGTGCCTTACGTGGATGAGTCCTATGTTCCAGAGTCTTATCCATGATGTCGTACATGTTTTATTATCTTGTAAATTAACTTAGTAGACTTTTATCTGCTTTGTAGTTTATAATGTATAAGATGTTGATAAGTTAATGAATTAGTTGATGTTGTCTTAGTAGCTTTTCTTTTGTTTATGATTAGCTTGCTAGATTGGGTCAATATGATTTTGTATTGTATTTTAATTGATAATGTATTATGTTGGAACGGAGGTGCATAACTATAAATGAGTTGATGAAAGAATGTTTAATGTATGAAATGGTTGCGTTGTATGTTGTTAATTTGATTGTGGAGTTGGTTGGTGATTTGTGGAGTTTGATGTATGTTGTTATTAAGGGTTGGTTTAGAGCCCTGATGTTCATGTTACTGTCGTTATGCTGCCGAAATTCCGTTGCGTCCTGACTGATTGTAAGAGGGGTCGAGTTGGGGCGTGACATTTAAGTGGTATCAGAGCTTGATTAGCTGACAGCCGGGGTATCCTCGGAATGTGGGTAGTGGTCTAAGCATGCAAGTATGTATTAAGTGAAAGAAAAGTGAAACATATGTTAATATGTTTATGTGATTAATTTACTTAGGTGTCTAACTTTCTATGTGACCAATATGCCTTGTGTGTTAAGTGAACTAATGTGGTCAATGTGTTTTATGTGATAACTTGCTATACGTACTCAATGTGTTGTAATTAATGTGCATTAAGTGATTAATGTGCATTATGTGATTAATGTGTATTATGTGACAATTGTGTTTTATGTGATCAAAGTGCTTTATGTGACGTTTGTTCCTTATGTGACTTTAATTGTTTATAACTTACTTCTGTGATATAACCTGTTTATGTGATGTTGGCTTCTTATATGCTGAATTGTGTGTTATGTGATAATGTTATATTATATGATAATCATGCATTACGTTGTACTTGTTTTCATGTGATGTAATTGTATATATTCTGTAACTGTGGGTGATTTTTTTTAGGTGAAGTAAGGAGGACTGCAAGAGTTTTCGGAAATAGTGGTAGGCCATGATTTTGAATTATTATTATTCTAGAAGTTTATCAGTGAGATTTTAATTGTTATGTTTATGGATTTTAGTTTCGGCTTAGTGGATAGATCTTGATGTTCCTTTAGCGAGAATGAAGTTGTTCGAGGAAAATAGCAATGTATCTTGATGATTATAATTACTTTTGTTGCCATATTTAACTTATTATTACTTGGAGATGAATCATAAGTTGAGGTTTCTGTGAGGTTGTGATTAGACACTTTTGGAGTCTCAACTCAGACTATACTTCCTTGAGGTTATTTTAGAATGAATTTATTTGAGGAATTAGTGATGTATATTTGTGAATGGAATGAAGTGTGGTATAACATGTGAATATTTCTACTATTTGAGATTGCTATATTATTAATGGATATTTTGGAGTTTTGATCTTTAAACCTTGGAAACAATTGGAGTGATTCCTGACTAAAGTTACTTTATTCGAAGATGTAATTGTTGGGAGATAGAATAATTTGAGGAAATAAGAATGCATTTCGATGGCTGAACATTTACTTGCTTACGTCAAGCTTTTGAGTTCTAGGTGGTATGACTTTCTAAATTGTTGATTGAGGATTCACTAGTGTTATAATGGGTTAATATGAATCTGTATTGTGTTATCATATTTTGGAGTCTTCATTAGTGAATCTTGTTGGGTAATCGGTGGTTTATCTTGTTTGGTGATTGGTCTGGTACGGAATGTAAAATTTTGGAGTGATTTATCTTGTTTGATGATTGTTATGACTCCTTAGGTTCTCTAGATCTCCTTAGTGTCTTGTTTTGGAAGAAGATAGATTGTAGGATTTGACTTGTTGGTATTTAAATGTATAGGTGGGACACCCCCTTTGTGCTTCCTATTCTATTGGTCTTATTATTCATTTCTACTCTATTCTCACTTAATTGAAAGAGAGTTACACTTTTCTAGCCTATCAATTGTTTCTTGAAAGTTTGCTTATTGGATTAATGGATCCTATACTCATTTGACATTGTTTCTATTCTTAACATTCATATTTGCTTCTTATAGCAATGTCACTTATTGGAGTTAAGGTTTGAGACTTCTATATTTCATTCTATATCTCCAGCCATTGATTTCAATATTTCATTTCATCCTATTACTATTCATTTGAAAGTAATTTTTCCTTTGGTATACCATTTTACTTGTTCGAATTTCACTTGCTTGATGTACTCCTTACCTAAGTATATCATTGTCATTCTTGTTGATCCTTGTTAATCCTATTGTTTTATTATTAAATCCTTGCCATTACTTTGTTTGTAATTGCTCATTTAATATACTCAGCATTGTTCTTTCTTATTTATACTTCTTTGGTTATTGTGTGCTGAGATACTCTTGCCACTTATGTTTTCTATCGAATTAATCATCTCTTATTTCTTAATTTCATTTCGCCTCAAGTACAACTTACTTGTTGGTTCCTTGAACAATCATCGAGAATTGAAATGTCTACTTGTTCAGGAATTTTTGTTCAACATACTCAGCACTGTTTTGACTCGTCATCATCCTTTGTTCGTACTTAATTAACTGATAGGTGCTGAGACATTTCTTATCTTAGTTATCATGCTTCCTTATTAAACTATTAACCTCTTGATTCTCTAACTTGTTTGACCTCTTGTTGCCTTGATTGTTGGCTCGAATATGACTTTCCATATTCGTATTTCCTTGTAAATTTCATAAGAGCCATATTCTGACAAATGTCACTTTTGAAATATTTCCTTGATCAATAATCATTCATGTTATCGTAAATGAGTTTTTAAACCCTCGGGGTGTTCATAGGACTCTTTGTGTAGTAGGGGATGATTGATAAGTAGTGGTCTCATGCTAAGACTTTGGAGTTGCGATTTCTTTCATATGCAATATGATATTATGTAGGAAAGAATTATGAATTAAAGATTGTCTTGGAATTATGATCATCAACTTGCAGTCAACAGAGTTTGTTCTTTTGAGGTCTTTGGTTAGGTGTCATCCTAAGAGATAAATGGAAACTAAGAGAAGTATTATTAAGTGTAATGATTGAGGATTTAATTGTCTGTCAGTTTGAGAATTGCGCGGACGCAATTGTTTTAAGGAGGGGAGAATGTGAAATCTCACTTTTCTGCTTTAACTCGATTTACGTGTTTTATCTCGTTTTGCGTGCATTTGACCTATTTATGTGCTATATGACCTAGAATATTATAATTTTGATGTCAATACTCCTAATACGTGCTAAATGTGCATTCATGAAATTTTCATCAAAAACGGGATCAGAAATTTTATCGTCGATTTTCAGTGAATAGTATTTTCGAAACACGTCCGCTAAAATTTTGAAACTGGTCTTTTTAACCCTTCTAGACCTAGACCACGGACTTTAATAGACCTGTGTTTGATTAAAACGGTTTTAAAATCGGCTTAAGAATTTATTAGGGTTTTTACACCGACTTTTGCGAAAATCGAGTTTTAAGCCGACTCGGGTGAAATTGTTTGATTGTAAAACTTCTTGTCACCTAAAAATAATTTACTTGAGCTATCTTGGGTGTTGAATAATTGTTTTGAATTTTGGTGATCAATAAAATGCATTTAAAGTCAAGAAAATACTAAAAATAATTAGTTTCCACTTTGACTTTCTTTTATTTATTTGACCTTTGCTTAATATATGATCAACACACATTAAAAACAAAGAAAAACACCACCAAAAACACACACAAAACCGTGGCTCCTTGGAGGAGAAAGATAAAGGCATTTTCAAAGCATTTTTCTCACAGATTTTGCGTTTCAAAGCCGAATTGAGTGATTCAAATCTTGAAATTGATTGTTTGACATCCATTCTACACATTTCTTGCATTAAAACACATCAAAGGTGAGAGAAAAATTATAGATCTCAAAACTTGTCTTTTGCATTTTTGCGTATAAATGAATATTGAACAGTTAGAATTGTAATCTGATGTTAGATTATTGCTCCTTGCATGCTAGGGATCGTTTAGTGGTAATACTACGAGTTTCTGTCGGATGTAGCATAATTTTTATTTTTCGGGTATTAAATTTTGATTAAATTGTTCAATGTTGAATTAATTGGGTTGTGATGATCGAAATCGATTGCCGTCGATTTCTAAATACTTGATAATTACGTGTTAGCGCTGTTGGAATGCCGAATTTTTGATTACATTGCTCATGGGAAAGTTCAGAAAATCCAGCCAAGTAATCCTAGGGTTTTAGGGTTATCGGGCATGATTTAGAGGTGTTATGGTGGATTTTCGAGAGGGCTAATGTAGTTGGTTGAATGGGTGAGGGTTTAAAACTGATTTGGGGTTGTTTGGATTAGTAGAATGTAATATATGATTATTTGAAGTTTAGGTTATCTTTCTTTAAATTATTGAATTGAGCCTTAGTTGATCGGGTGTGGTTTGAGTGATTGAATTGTGAGTTGTTGATGGGTAAACTTGGGTTTGATTGTGTGTTTAATGCATGTCCGGTTGGATGGCCTACTTTGTCATCTAACTTAGTTAATTGTTGTTAAATTGATTATTGATATGATTATTGATGATGATAATATGATGATTGATGATTATTGATTGATTATTGAGTATGGGAATCGGGCACTTTCGTTGCTGATCTCTCAGAATATTGATTGATTATTGAGTACGGGAATCGGGCACTTTCGTTGCTGATCTCTCGGAATATTGATGATTGAGGTTTATATTTATTGCTGAGTCTCTAGTATGTGTGTGCCACCACTCGGGCAGCATCGGGCTGTCGGGTTGATAACGGCATGACTATCAAAACTGCCTCCAGCTCGCATGACGGAGGTGTCATGGAGGGAGAGGTTATTGAGGGTACCCTGGGTGCGTGAGTAATGAGGAGTTATAAGAAGAATGGTTGAGATCGTGATGGCGTTTGGAGCTACACCAACTAGAGAGAGTATCCTTTATTGAATGGTCATATAGTTATGTGATGATAGTATCATTGATGTTATCGTGTGTTTACTGACTCAAAGGATTATTCCAAGGAGTTTAGTAGACCTTGCTCGAGATCTATCAGATCCTCACTGGGCTTATTTATATAAGCTCACTCTCTATTATTGCATGCATACAGGTGTACTTTTACAGGATTACGGGTACGTGCCTCCTGAAGAGGATAATGTGGAAAATGTGCCTTACGTGGATGAGTCCTATGTTCCAAAGTCTTATCCATGATGTCGTACATGTTTTATTATCTTGTAAATTAACTTAGTAGACTTTTATCTGCTTTGTAGTTTATAATGTATAAGATGTTGATAAGTTAATGAATTAGTTGATGTTGTCTTAGTAGCTTTTCTTTTGTTTATGATTAGGTTGCTAGATTGGCTCAATATGTTTTTGTATTGTATATTAAGGGTTAATGTATTATGTTGGAACGGAGGCGCATAACTATGAATGAGTTGATGAAAGAATGTTTAATGTATGAAATGGTTGCGTTGTATGTTGTTAATTTGATTGTGGAGTTGGTTGGTGATTTGTGGAGTTTGATGTATGTTGTTATTAAGGGTTGGTTTAGAGCCCTGATGTTCATGTTACTGTCGTTATGCTGCCGAAATTCCGTTGCGTCCTGACTGATTGTAAGAGGGGTCGAGTTGGGGCGTGACAATGGATATTTGTTTTTGATAGTTATCTGATTAAGACCCCGATAATCAATGCATAACCGAAGAGATCCGTCTTTCTTTTTAACAAATAAGAACGGTGCACCCCAAGGTGAAAAACTCGGCTGAATGAATCCCTTCTCAAGTAAACCTTACAACTGAATTTTCAATTCTTGCAACTCAGGTGGAGCCATTCTGTATGGAGTTCTAAAGATAGGCGTAGCCCCTGGTAATAAGTCGATCACAAACTCTATCTCTCTATCAGGTGGTAAACCAGGTAACTCCTCAGGAAACACCCTCGGAAACTCTCTCACGATAGGTACATCATTCAATTTCAATTGATCACCAGGTTGATTAATCAAATAAGCAAAGTAAGCCTCACAACCCTTACCTAACATTTTTGATGCTTTAATAGAAGATATGATAGGAGTCCCCGTAGATTTTCTACTACCAACTATCTTAAGTACAGGCTGGTCGGGCATTTCTAGTTTCACAATCTTCTTTCTACAATCAAGCTGGGCAAAATATTTACCTAACCAGTCCATCCCCAATATAATTTCAAAGTCGCGGAAAGGTAGAATAATTAAATCGGCAGGAAAAACACGACCTTGAATATAAATATTACATGCCTTGCAGATAGATTTGGTGACAAACTTCGGCCCCATAGGAGTATAAACCACAATATCATGCAACAGTTTATCATGTTTCAACTTAGCATTTCGTGCACAAATAGGTGTAATAAATGAATGCAAAGCCCCGGAATCTATTAAAACCTTAACTGATTGATCATTAAGAAGAAAAGTACATTCTACTACAGTGGTCGTATCCGGAAGCTCCTTAGCATCTAAGGCAAATACTCGGGCCTGACCCCGCGGTACTGGTGCTGCAACTGAAACCCTGGTCCGATTGCCTTGACTAGATGTCTGACCCCTGGTATTCTTGAATTTCTGGCAGTCTCTAACCCTGTGTTGATCACTGCCGCATCCGGTACATCAGCCCAATCTTTTCCAACAATTTTCCTCAGTATGACCCTGGCGTTAATAGAAGCTACACTGCTGGTGACATCTTGCAACAGTGCCTCCCGAATGAGCTCTGTAATTAGAGGTAGCTGAACTACCCTGTTGAGAACGAACTACTGCTGGTTGGGTCTGCCCCTGACTCTGACTCTGACTCTGGACTGGTCGCGACTGAATCTAAATAGGCCCTGTATAACTCTGTGTCTGCCTCGGCTATGGACTCTGCCCAACTGGAATAGTCTGCCTCTGGTATCCTTGACTCTGAGACTGAAACTGCCACTTACTCGATTGACTAGTCTCTACCAACACGTATGCCTTGCGTTTTTCATACCTCGAGGCGGCTCTGACCACTGCAGCATAGTTAGGGTAATCATTCGCAGACAGACTAAGCATAATATCCTTCCTCAATCCCATAATGAACCTCTGCATCTTCATATCCTCAAGTTGTACCAAAGTCGGCATATAGCGGGAAAGCCTAGTAAAAGCAACCTCATATTGATCTACTGACATATTTCCCTGTTTCAAAGCTATGAACTCTGCCTGACGCCTCTCACGGGTAACCACGGATATATATTTATCTAGGAATTCTCGAACGAAATCAGCCCACGAATGTTGAGCCGCTTCAGCTTCCCATTTCTCATTAATAGTACGCCACCACTCCTTGGTATCTCCCTCCAACAGAAATGTAGCGTAAGTAATCTTTCTCTCATCACTGCACTCTAGAATTGCAGCCACCATTTCAAATTTCCTCAACCACAATTCGGCCTTCATATCGTCAGGTTCTCTAAAGAAGTTGTAGGCCCCGTGATGTAAAAATCGGTCATACAAATTAGCTTCAGCAACACCACTACCCTCGGCTTTGACGGCCTGATTACCCCTAAGAGCCCCTGTCTGACCTTGCTGAGTTACAAACTGTGCAATAGTATTCATTGCAGTAGCCATAGTAGCCAGAATTTGTGCAGTGCTGGGTTCTGGTCCCTGCGGTGGTGCATTCTCTACTACTCCTTTACCCTCTCCTGGTATACCCTGCCTAGGAGTTTTCTCCGGCTCTCTCCCCGGTCTGCCCCTTCTCCTCATCTCAACAGCTAGAATGCAAAGTATTATGACAGGCATTTACATAAATTACAGGTAAAGCACATAGGAAGAAGTTCAAATAAATTCACATAAGTCACATATTACACTAGGAGAATATTCACATGCAAGAGATTCATAGTCACTTAATCATGCTTGATATTCTAGACTTTTCACATTCAAACATTAACTCTTAGAGACCTTTCGCATTCTATTATCATGCTAGCATGTTCCTTTCTAATTCAAATTCCACTTAGGCAAATTAAAGGACCACAAATCCATACAATCACAAGGTCACATAACAGATCTCTACCCACAGACCGAGAAATTTAACCCGGCTTCATGCAATCTATAGCTCTGAAACCACCTAAAATGTAACGTCCCGACCCAACCCCGCGCTAAAGGTTAAGTCCGGACCCAACACACGAATAGAGTCTCCTCTGTACCGTGGACATTCTAGAAACCTGTAAACTCTCAAATAAATCCTCAACAAGATAAAACAATCTTTTCATAAATAAATATTTAAAGGTTCAAGGCCATCTGAGCCTAGAAGCATCCAACAGTTCCAAAACCACACAAGCATGCAGGTAACTTGATTTCAACATAATCTAATAGCCATGCCATTCTAAGATAACATTAAAACATTCTTAAAAGATGAAACATCCTACATTAGGTCATTCACTCCCAAGCATGCAAAATGTTTAAAAGCAGAAACATAAGTTATTACAAGTCATAGTTTTTCAAATCTACACTACAACTAACTATCTTTCAACTTTGCAACATCCAACATATACACAGCCCTGAGGCCACAAAATAGATACACAAGTTTCATAAAACAACAAGAAGGCACATCCACCTCAGAACAACACACACACAGCAACTAGGGCAAAGGCTCTATCTGCACCTCTTCCTTCTCCACTACTACCTCAACAAGCTAGGGATCACCCCCAGCATTTCCTGAAACATATATTGAGGTATGAGTAACCATTATTGCCTAGTGAGGGATAAAGACCCGGGCGTGCAATGCAACAGGTAAAACAGTTAAACAACAATAGAAATTTATCAATTTAAGAAGTAACAATAGCTTAAATAACCACACATTAAAAGGATACATTTCACTTAACCCCCATACTCAAATCTTCACTTGATCTTCATTCATGATCCACGAACCACGATCACGATCACGATAGGCCGGCATAACCCCAAACACTCCAGTGGGTGTACTCCGGATGTACCCCGATAATCCTATGACCCAACATCCCCTAGCAATCTCCGGACCAGGCGAATGAGGGACTAGGGCACGGAGTTTGAATATCCACCGGCAAGCCCTCTGCCGCCCAGCCGATATTCAACACATCCTCCCCTGACACTATAGTTGTGCAACCATTATGCAATGCACTTAACGATGACAAGTCAATATCAATAATATAAGCAATAACACGTAGGAGGATCAACAAAGTAGGTTGACCTCGATGCAGTTAGAATAGAAGCAACTTATACAAGCAAATAAGCAGTTTTACAAAGGAGTATATACAAGACAAGCATAGAATCATGCCAAGAGCCCTAAAACAACTTGAAGTCACATTTAAACACTCAAGAAGTCGTGCCAAGGTCTTAGAAGCACGAGAGAACTGAAATTGCACCTAAACCCCTTTGTTATTCAAGCTATTTCTCTTCCAAACCAATGTTAATGATTCAATTTCAAAGGGAAACTATACCAACCTCCTAACTAACCCTCAAGGAACCCTTTCAACCCTCAAACCCATTCAAATGCCTGCAATTACTTCGAAAGCCCCAATTTTCCTCTTCTAGCTTTTAACTACACATGTCTCATCCGGGCTTCAAATAGGGGTTAGCAAAGCTTCTATAGCACCTAGGTAGTCTAAGAATACTAAAAGTAAAGCCCGAATCCACCAGGATTCGCCTTAACCCCAAAACCCCTTTGTTAAAGTCGGCTAATTCATGTTATATGCGATATTAGAGCAATTCAAGTGTACGGGGCTATTAGACTACCTTTATTAACACCTAAGGCATCTATTAGAAGTGTTGAATCGAGCTAATACATGAAAATTCACAAAACCCTAGAAAAAATGTCACTATTCACCTCATAATTCAAACTAACGATTCTAACCATTTAAAAAGCAAAACAATGGCTCAAATATGTTCTCTAGCACTTATAAACAAGCTATAATAGCATAGATAATCAATACAATAGCATTTAGTCACATTTTCAACAAATCAAGAAAATAACAACTATTTTAAAATGTGAAAATAAGCCGTGAAATCCCTCACCAATGCACGTAGGAGCTCCCGGGAGGCTTGCAAATACTCTAAACTATGTGCTCCTAGCTTGGCTTGGCTTGAAGTGAAGAATTGATGAAGCAAAAAATCTCCCAAGTGCAAAAGAGGGCTGTCGGCCTGCTACAGGGTTTTTCAGCATTTGCTCTCCTTTTTTTTTTGTTTTTATAAGCTAAAGTGTGTTATATTCGGTATATAGTTGGTTGGGGTCAAGTTTAGGTGTTTAAGTGGTCCATTAAAATGCGCGTAGTAAGCTTAAAACGAGCCTAAAGTGAAGAATGTGTGCTAGCTAATTAATTTACCAAGTTATGTTACGTAACACTATTTATTTAACTACTAAAAACATTTTCTAAATGAGCGCTCCTATCGCTTCTAGCTCAATTGTATATTTTTCCTACTCCTTTAACAATTAATATGATTTAATAAAAATGCTAATTCAGTAATAGAATGTAGTTTAAAAATGGAATGAATAGCAACTAAGAAAGACCACAGACTAAGCACAGAATTAAATGCGCAAATAATGGATGCAACAGTAATTGAATGCAAGGCAAAAAGCTCGGGTGTCACAAAACCCCTACACAATTAAACTAACTCTTCAATTTAAAATTAAATCATAAGCTTAAAGAATAGATGCTATACCAAAACACTTGTCTTCATTTCCAATCAAATTAGCATTCAAGATAAACAATAGATCTAAATAACATTTGTTTATAACTAAACAATTATTTTCATGTAGGTAGTATGACATTCAAGCTATAGTTAACCTCTACATGACTTGATAAATGAGTGTACATTTTAGCAAGATGGGTAAAATGGCAAGGGAAAAGGCAGCCGCATTCCATACTAACTCATGATTTCTATTTACTCATTCAATCTCAATTATATCACAATTTACATAATTATAAGAGCTCCATTACGCTACTAATCATCCAAGAACACTACACAATAAAGTCTTGATCGAAGTTATCCAATTAGAGTTGAAATTTATCATCACTTCTAGCAAAATAACAATAAAATTCAGATTCTTGCGCAATAGGACAGTTCTGACACATCTCACCAAAATGATCATAACTTATTCTAGAAAACTCCGATTAATGCACCGTAAAAAGCATTAGAAACTAGACTCATAAGGATTTCTAATGGTATATAATTCAACCCATAATCCTTCTCCAATTAATACAATTTTTAGCTCGAAATTGCCTTACTTTTGCTGAAAAAATCTGGACAGCCACGGTTGAACACACACATGTGCACGCGTGAATTTTGCTTGGTTTCCTTACATTCCTAGCTAGTTTTAAACATTATTCAAGCATATATAACTGTTGCACACTTCATTAAGCATTTTTATCAAACATCTAGCCTACACATGTCCAAAGATAGCAAATTAACAACAACAATAAATATAACAATAACAATAGAAGCAATTTCATATAACAATTAAGTAAATTACAAAGGGGCATAATCAAGATTCACATAGAACTATAACAAAAGCTCCAAAACATCTTGAAAACACATTTAAACACACAAAGAGTCATGTCAAGGTCTTAGAAGCGTGAGACAATTGAATTTGTACTTAAGCCCCTTTGTTATGCATTCCGTTTTCCTTCCAAACTCAGTTATGGTTCTAGATTAGCAAGCGGACTATACCATGCTTCTAGTTAACCCCTTAGCCACCTTTAGGACCCTCGAAATCACGCGAACACCTGCATTTAGCCCAAAAGCTCCAAATTCTCTCTTTTGACTTTGTACTACGCGTAGCTCAATCGAGACTCAAATGGGAGCTAGCAAAGCTTAGTTAGGTCCTAAATAGCCTAGGATTACTAAATGTGGAGGCTAATTCAACCTGGATTCGCGATAACCTCGAAACCCCTTTCTAAAAGTCGGCTATTTCCTTATTTTACTAGGTTATGAGCAATTAAACTCTACGGGGCCTTTACATTACTTTCATTAACATCTAAAGCACCTATTAGAACCATTAATTCAAGATATAAGGTCTGATTTCACAAAACCCTAACATTCTCATCACTATTCATGCCAAATATCCAACGAGCAATTTCAACTGATTAAACTACGAAATAATAGCATAAATTAGGTCTCTACTACTTATATATAACATACATAAGCATATTTGAGCATCACAATAGCATTTAAGAGCAAAACAAGAAATTCAAGAAAGTTGTCACATTTCAAAACTGCAAAAATAGCATGTAAATCTCTCACCTATTGCGCGTAGGAGCTCCTAGGAGGCTAGTAACCACCTTAAACCACTTGCACCTAGCTTGGCTTGGCTAGAATTGAAGATTTGTTGAGCAAAAATCTCTCCTTCTCCTCTAATTCTAATTTTCGGATTTGCTACAGTATTTTCAGCTTTTCCTCTAAATTTTTTTGTGTTTTGCTAACTTATGAGCTTAGTGTGAGGTATTGAGCATATATACATCTATATGTTTTATTTTAGTGTGAGTATGTTGGTCAAAATATGAATTAAGCTAGCTTAAAGTGAGTTCTAAGTGCAATTTAAATGATAGCTAATCAAAATACATATTTTTGTTATGTAATACTATTTATTAGTTTCAACAAATTATTTTCTAAACGGATGCACCTATCTCTTTTAGCTCAAATGCATATTTTTCTCATTCCTAAAACAATTAATATAATTTTAAAAAAATACTAATTCGAATTAATTAAGTGGTTGAAAAGCGTGATGAATAGTAATTACATAAACAACAAGCAATGCATAGTAAAAATGCGCAAATAGTAGATGCAACAGTTAATAGGTATACGATGAAATTCTTGGGCGTCACACTATTCACAAAAATCGACGATAAAATTTTCAATGGCGTTTTCTATGAAAATTTTATGAATGCACACATATCATGTAATAGGAATATAAATCAAAGAATTAGCGCATTATAAATCATATAACACATAAACAGGTCAAAACACGCAATTCTATGCCAAGGTAAAATATGAGATTTCACATTCTCCCCCCTTAAAGAAATTTCATCCTCGAAATTCTTACTTGTAGTACGGAGCATGTGAAACCCCATATTTTACATTTGCATAGAATTGCGTGTTTTGACCTGTTTATATGTTATATGAGTTAGACTGCGCTAATTCTGTGATTTATATTCCTATTACATGCTATTTGTGCATTCATGAAATTTTCATCAAAATCAGCATTGAAAATTTTATCGTCGGTTGTTGTGAATAGTATTTTAAACGCACGTCCGCTAAAATTTCGATACGAGTATTTTTAGGGTTTGAAAACCTACTCCTCTGTTATTAATAGACCCATGTTTGATAAAAATTGATTCTGAAACAGAATAAGAATTTAAATAGACTTTTCGAGCAAAACGTAGCGATTTTGAGCTAAATAGTGATTTTTACTAAACTCGATTCTTGCATTGACTTTCGTTGACCTATTATATATTAATATAAATGTATTTATATGTGGTATTAAATGATTTTAAATTAATTGTGTATTCAAAAGATATTTGAAAATAAATAATATGACTTTTCACATTCTTTTGTAAAAATTGAGTTTTTAACCGAGTCGGGTGTTAATGTATGCAAATGAAAATTGTTGTCACCTCAAATAAACTACCTAAAAATAGTCTAAGTGTTAAATGCATGTTGGTGAGCAAAATAGTCAAGAAAAATAATTAAAAGACTAAAAATACTAATTAAAAGACTAGAAAATCAACTTTGACTTTTATTATTTTTGTTGACCTTGAGCTTATATCATCAAAACACACTAAAATAGCACAAAAACACCTCCAAAAACACCTACATAACCAAAAATGCCGAGGGAAGCAAATAGAAGGCATTTTTCTAAGGTTTTCAAGTGATTTTCTCATAGATTTTACAATTCAAGTCTAAATCACTTCATTCAAAGCTTGAAATTGCTTGTTGGGCATCCATTCTACCTATTTCTAACCATAGTTTGTATCAAAGGTGAGAGAAAAATTCTAGATCTCAAAATGCTATTTTTATGTCAATTCATATAATTGAATTTTTAGCCATTGAAATGTTGAATTGATGTTAGAATCTTGCTTAGTAGATGCTAAGGATCACTTATATGAGTTTATAGCTATTTTGAACTGTGGTAGCATGTATTTCTATTTTTCAGGTATTAAAGTTGAGTTTTTGGCGTGTTGTTGATTTAATGGAGTTGTGGTGGGTGTAATTGATTGCTGTTAGCTTCTAAAAGTTTGTTAAATACGTGGTAGTAATGTTGTAATACCAAAATTTTTATTGTGATGTCGTGGTGAAAGTCCGAAAAAATCAGCCATGGTGCATTGAGGTTAGGGTTGTTGGGCTTGTTTTGGATGGATTGTGGTTGGTTTTCAAGGGGGCTAATGTAGTTTCTTGAGTGGGTGAGTGATAGAAACTGGTTTGGAGGTGATTGAATTAATAGATTGTAAGTTATGACTTTTAGAAGTTTGAGTAGTTTTTCTTTAAATGTTGAAATAATGTCTTTAGTTGTTTGGGTGGTGTTTAAATGGTTGAACCATGGTTGTTATTGGTTAGATTCGGGTTTCGTTGAGTGGATTAATGCATGTTAAGTTGGATGGCCTACTTTGTCATCTAACTTAGTTGTTGAGTTGTTAATTGATTATCTGATGTTATGTTGTTGAAATGATGTTAACTGATTGATTATTGATGAAGCCGAGAGATAGGCAACCTACTTTGTTGTCCTCCTGTGATATGAATGATTATTATTATTGTCATGAGTCTTGGTATGTGTGTGCCACCTCTCGGGCAGCATTGGGTTGTCAGGTTGATAACAACATGACTATCATAGACTACCTCCAGCTCGCATGGGCGGAGGTGCCATAGAGGGAGAGGCTAGATGAGGTACCTTGGGTGTGTGAGTAATGAGGAGTTACAAGAAGATGTTTGAGATCGTGATGGCTTATAGAGCTACACCAACTAGAGTATCCTTATTGTTTGGTTATTGTATTTGTTGTTCTTATATTGATATTGATGTTCATTGTATGTTTACTGCTCAAATGATGATTTCCAAGGGGTATAGTAAATGCTTTTAAAAAATCTATCGAATCCTTACTGGGCTTGTTTTATATAAGCTCACTCTTATTCATTTTCTACATTCAGGTGTTACAAAGCCAGACTTTGTGTGCGTTCCTCAAGAAGCTGAGTATGTGCCTTCTGTGGAGGAGTCTTATGTGTCGGAGTCATATCCATGAGTTTGTCTTAGTTTTTGTAGTATGATGTATTGTATAAATTACTTAAAGATAAAGGCTTATATAAATCTAGTTTAGTGGTCTTTCTTTTAAACATGACTAGATTGCTAGACTGGTTATTATCTATTTTGCAAATGTATGTTATAACCTATGGATTGATGTTGGAACGGAGGCGTATAACTTACGAATGAACTGTTGAATATTTGTTTAATATATGGAAATGGTTGTGGAGTTGTTGTTGTTCTTTGGAGTTGTGTTTATGAAGTTATAAAGGGTTGGTTTAGAGCCCTGATGTTCAAATTATAGTTGTTGTACTGCCGAAATTCCGTTGCGTCCCGACTGATTGTAAGTGGGGACGAGTTGGGGAGTGACAGAACAGATTTGAAAACTACTGCTGAATCCGATCTCTCTTCTCCCAAGTAGCTTCCTCAATTCCGTGATGCTTCTACAACACTTTGACCATCGGAATCTTCTTCAACCTCAACTCCCGTTCCATCTGATCAAGAATACGAATCGGCCGCTCATCATAAGTCAGATTCTCACGAAGCTACAACGACTCTGGCTCTAGAATATAAGAAGGATCCGAATTATATTTCTACAAATTAGACACGTGAAATACATCATGAACATTAGAGAAGTTCTCTGGTAAATCCAACGGATACGCTAACTTACCAACTCTACCGGTAATCTCAAACGGTCCTGTAAATCTCGGACTCAACCTACCACATTTACTATAGCGAGCAAACCCCTTTCGAGGAGACAATTTTAAGAAAACCCGATCCCCGACTGCAAACTCCAAATCCCGACGATGCTTATTAGCATAACTCTTGTATCTTCTCTACGCAGTTAGCATTCTTTGCCTGATCAACTGGACATTCTCAGTCTTCTCTAGAAACTCTGGCAGTATAGTCGGATCAATAGCCTTCATCTCCCCTACTTCATCTCAGTACAAAGATGATCAGCACTTATGGCCGTAGAGAGCTGCAAAAGGTGCCATCCCAATAGTTGCTTGATAACTATTGTTATAGGTAAACTCGGCAAGTGGTAGATGTTTCCCTCAATTGTCACGCCCCGACCCGACCCCGCAAAAGGCCAAGCCCAGACCCGACACGCGGACGGAGTCTCCTCTGTACCGCGGACGTTCCGAAACCCTACATTCAATATAATATTCGAGAAACCACAACATTCATTTGAGACATGCCAACATTCTTTAGAAAACATACATCTTTTCATTAACAACTTTGCAACCCAAAATGATATGCATACTACACAATTATTTATGCCACTAAACAATTAGCTATTAGCATGCATTTCTTTACTAGTCATAAGAATATACTTTTACAACATTACAGCCTTTAATCCTTTACAACATAAGACCATCTAGGCCTCAAAATAGTTACTACATACAAGACTATAAGCCTCAAAATAAAGCGACAACCAAGCATTAAACACATCAAGCATGGCTCGCACAAAAGTCTGGCAATCAATCACCAGCAAAGCAAAGAAGTGCTATCATGGAAACACCTCCACCTGCTCTTCCTCCTCTATTACCTCAATAGGGTCTGCTTCAACTACTCCTGTAAAAAAATATAGTATAGAAAAGAATAAGCAAAAACTATTGCTCAGCGAGGGCAAATGGTCTCAAGGACGGAGATGAGAGGAGTATGCAATGCAATTAGTCAAGCAATTCATACAAATATCATATAGAGATACAAGCAAAGCCAACAATAAAACAAGACAAGCATTAAAACCATAAACACTCATTCAAAGGATACAATACTCTTTCCACGAGCAACTTTCAATCACGAATTCGATGACGACGCGCCAGCCCAAACCACCTTATAACACCAGTTTGGAATACCTCGAAAGTATCCATCAATCTACGACCCATATCTCCCTGGGAGGCAACCCAAGCGAGAAAGGGAATAGGACACGGAGCTAGGGCAACCAACACTGGCAACCCGAGGCTACCCAAAGAGGCCCATCACATCGCCCTGACTCTATGAATGCAATACAATATATAATGCAACAATCGAACAATAAAGCCTCACATGGGAGAATAACAAAGTAGGTTACTCTCGCACGCAATAGCAACAGTTGATAACCATTCCAATCAAAATCAACTCAAACGAGCATATCAAGCTATATTTAAACATTCTATAGGCATAATATCAAGAAAACAAGTAAAATCACAAATCGGCCCCAACTATCAAAACGCTACTACTTCCAAACAAGCCACGAGTTCTAGAAACTGACTTCGCCAATCCTCCTAGGTCACCATAAGGCACGTCTAAAGACCCCGAAACCCTACTTTACCCTAGAATTCACGCAAATCCCCGATTTTTCCCTTTGCTCGTTTGAACTACAATTATACCAACCAAACACCCAACCAACGCCATAATCGCACCAAAAGTGCTTCTGTGGCCTCCTGAAACAATGCCAACACGCAAAATGAGAAAACGCCAAACTCGACCTAAACGACCCCGACTTTCACCAAGGCGTTTTTCTCGATTTTTCCATTATGCAACCTAAACAAACCATGCATTTAGGTATTCTAGCATACCTAGCACATTTTTACATCAACAGAAAGCATAACAGCGCAACTTCATCGTTTCAAGGGTTTACTATTCACAAACTACTATTCAACAACCAATTTAAATTGTAATCTCAACATTTAACTGCAGAAAATGTTAAAAAGCTATAAATATATGTTCTACAATTGTTAAGGAACATTCTAGAAGCTTCAAAACGATCAAAACAACAATCTACGGATAAAATCTAAAAATCACAAAGTTAACATACTTGGCATTTAAATGCGCAAATAACGTGTTTCCCTCACCTTAGGCACTCCTAGTTGCTAGGAAAACAACGTTGGTTGCCTTGGAAACCACCCCGCACGAGCTTACGTGAAGATTTGAATTTTTGAAGATTTGAAATGTTTTTTTTTTCTCCTTAACCTCTCGGCCTGCTCTTGGCTGTTTCAGCTTCTATTTTTTTTTATTTTGCATTTTTTTAGCTTAATTAAGGTGATAAGTTGGTCAAAGGGTCAAAGCACTTGGTCAAATAACTTAAAATTGGTCAATAGGCCTATTTTTATGCATTTTTAAGCTAAAATAAACATCACCAACTTAATTCTAGCTAACAACAAATAAAATGTAAAATTTAAGGCACTAAAATACTAGTTTCACTATTTGTTGAGGACTAAAAGTCACCCTCTAACTATCGCTCTCGATATGCAATGCACGTTGCGACAACAAAGAAGTAACAATCAAATCCCGAAGAATCTAGGAAAATATAATTTTCAAAATAATAAACAAGAAAATTTTACATTCCGGGCTCAGGTATTATACCCTCTCCCCATTAAAACAATTGCGCCCACGCAATTCTTACCTGGTCAACAAACAACTCCGGATACTGATTCCGAACTTGGTCCTCTCTTTCCCAAGTTGCTTCCTCAAACCCATGATGATTCCACAGAACCTTTACTAACGGAATACTCTTTATGCGAAGCTCCTGAATTTTTCGATCCACAACTCGAACCGGTTTCTCTTCATAAGACAACTTTTCTTCAATCTGCAAAGGCTCTGGTTCAAGTACATGTGAAGGATCTGGATGGTACTTCTTCAACATTGACACGTGGAAAACATCGTGTAGTCTCGACAAACTCGGAGGTAAAGCTAACCGATAAGCCAAAGGACCTACCTTTTCGGTGATCTCATACGGACCCACATACTTGGGACTAAGTTTCCCGCTCTTACCGTGCCGAATCAATCCCTTTATAGGAGAAATCTTAAGAAACACCCAATCTCCCAAATCAAATTCAAGATCCCGATGGTGTTTATCTGCATAACTCTTCTGACGACTCTGAGCTGTAAGCATACGCTGGCGAATAAGGTGAACATTATCTACCATCTTAATCATCTCAGGTAACACAGTCGGATCAACTGTTCTCATCTCTCCAACCTCTTCCCAATACAATGGGGATTTGCATTTACGACCGTACAACGCCTCGTAGGGAGACATACCTATAGTAGATTGACAACTATTATTGTAGGCGAACTCTGCTAAAGGCAAAAACTTCTCCCAGTTCTTCCCAAAGTCTAGCACATATGCCCGAAACATGTCTTCCAAGATCCTGATAGTTTTCTCAGACTGGCCATCAGTTTGTGGATGGTATGTAGTACTGAAGCTCAATTTAGTTCCTATGGCCTCTTGCAACTTCTGCCAAAAATGATATCTAAATCTTGGATCTCTATCTGACACTATGCTCTGTGGCACACCATGAAGTCTCACAATATTAGCAACATAAAGCTCAGCTAGTTTATCAAGGCTATCATGTTTGTTCACGGGAATAAAATGTGAAACTTTAGTTAATCGGTCCACAACAACCCAAACAGAATCACATCTTCTCGGAGATCTAGAAAGATCAGTCACAAGGTCCATTGTTATATGCACCCACTTCCATTGCGGAATCGACAACGGCTGCAGAAGCCCAGTTGGCCTCTGATGCTCAACTTTAACCCTCTAACAAGTCAAACATTTGGATACATACCCAGCAATCTCCCTTTTCATATTGTTCCACCAGAAGTGTTGTTTCAAATCTCTATATATTTTAGTACTGCCCGGGTGAATTGTATATCTCGAATTATGTGCCTCGGACATAATCTCATTCTTCAAAGTCAGATCTCCAGGAAAACACACTCTGTCCCTGAATCTGAAGATACCATCTACATGTAATTTAAACTCTGACTCTCCCCCTTTAGCTTTTTCTTGGATTTTCAAGATGTGAGGATCAGTCTTCTGAGCCTCTCTGATCTGTGCTAGCAATCCTGACTGAATATGTAAGCTAGCAAATCGAATCCCTACCTCAGTAACTTCCGGCTTCCATGAACAAATTTCTTCCAAAGTCTCCCAATCCTTGATAATTAAGCTTGCAACAGTAGCCTTTCGGCTCAACGCATCAGCAACAACATTTGCCTTACCTGGCATGTAGTTTATACAACAGTTGTAGCCACTTAATAGCTCTAGCCATCTCCGCTGCCTCATATTCAAATCTTTTTGTGAAAATAAATATTTGAGACTCTTGTGGTCAGTAAAAATTTCAAATCTGCAACCCCACAAGTAATGACGCCACTTCTTTAAAGCAAACACAACTGCAGCTAACTCCAGATAATGTGTAGGGTAATTGACTTCATAAGGTTTCAACTTCCTAGAAGCATAAGCAATTACCTTACCATTCTGTATTAAAACACAGCCCAAACCTTCTTTAGATGCATCACTGTAGACAACAAAGTTTTTTGTTCTCTCAAGTAAAGCTAGTATAGGAGCTGTAGTTAGTCCCTTATTCAATTCTTGGAAACTGGATTCACATTTGGCATCCCAGTTGTAAGTAACTTTCTTCCGAGTCAATTGGCTTAAAGGTCCAGAAATTTTGAAAAAGTCCTTAACAAACCTCCGATAGTAACCTGCCAATCCAAGAAAACTCCGAATCTTTGACACCGTTTCAGTTCTCTTCCAGGACGAAACAACTTCAATCTTAGCTGGGTCTACTGAAATTCCTTGATCTGAAATGATATAACCAAGAAAATATATCTGATTCAACCAGAATTCGCACTTGCTGAATTTAGCAAAAAGCTTGTTTTCTTGCAAAGTCTGTAGCACAATCCTCAAGTGTTGTTCATGTTCAGCCTCGTTCTTAGAGTACACTAAAATGTCGTCAATAAAGATTACGACAAACTGATCAAGATAAGGTCAAAAAACTCTCTGCATCAAGTCCATGAATGCGGCTGGTGCATTCGTCAATCCAAATGGCAACACAACAAATTCATAGTGACTATATCTAGTCCTGAATGCCGTCTTTGGTATATCGTCACTCCGAATCCTAAGTTGATAGTAACCCTGCCTCAAGTCAAATTTGGAGTAAACACTCGCACCCTGCAACTGGTCAAACAATTCTTCAATCAACGGCAATGGGTATTTGTTCTTAATCGTGACTTGATTAAGTCCCCTGTAATCAATACATAACCGTAGCGTGTCGTCTTTCTTTCTTACAAACAACACAGGTGTACCCCACGGTGAAGAACTAGGTTGTATAAACCCTTTTTCAAGCAAGTTCTGAAGCTAAATTTTTAATTCCTGAAGTTCAGCTAATGCCATTCTATAAGGACTTCTAGAAATTGGCGCAGTGCCTAGCATAAGGTCAATCACGAACTCAATATCCCTATCCGGTGGTAAACCTGGTAATTCCTTGGGAAATACACCAGGGAAGTCTTTAACAATCGGAACCTCATTCAAATTCAACTTATCAGTAGATTGATTGATCAAATAAGCTAAGTAAGCTTTACAACCTTTATTCAACAACTTAGAAGTCTTGATTGATGATAAAAGAGGAATTCGGGCAGCCTTGCAGTTCCCAACAATCTCCAGTACCGGTAGGTCAGGAACCTGAAGATAAACAATTTTTGTTCTACAATCCTACTGAGCATAGTATTTCCCCAACCAATCCATTCACAAAATGATTTCAAAGTCACGGAATGGCAGTATAATTAAATCAGCAGGAAATTTACGGTTCTCAATCCATATATCACAAGATTTGCAAATAGTCTCAGTAACAAATTTTGCACCCAAAGGCGTACTAACTTCAACTTCATGCGGCAGTTTATCAATGCAAACATTCACAGATCGTGCACATGCAGGAGTTATAAACGAATGTGTAGCTCCGGGATCAATCAAAACTTTAATTGGCTGGGTATTGAGAAAAAAAGGTACCTTCCACTATAGCTGTAGTGTCGGGTAGCTCCTCTGCATCAGTGCAAAGACCCTAGCCTGTACCCTCTGTGCTGGACCTGCACCTGCAGCCCTATTCTGCGCACCTTGGCCTCCAGTACGACCCTGAACATTCTTATACTTAGGGCAATCTCTCACCCTATAGTCATCACTCCCACAACCAGTGCATTTACCACTCTTTCTCTAACAATTAGCCTCAATATGCCCCGATCGATTACAATAGTTACACTGCTGATTTTGCCTTACAATAGTGTTTCCTGTAGGTACGGGGGCTCTGGCAATGGTATGAACTGTAGCTCCCTGCTGGGGTCTAGTCACAGATGGCCTAGCCTGAATCTGATGCTGTGGCTGATACGGACATTGCTTAGAAACCTGCGCAGAAGTCTGATACTGCCTCGACTGACTCTGGCTGCTCTGGCCCAAGTATTGTTTCTTACTCGGCTGACTACTCTTAGCTATCATCTCAGCCTTCCGTTTCTCAAACTTCGAGGCTGCTTGAAATGCCTCAGGAAAAGTAGTGTAGGTCTGCCCAGTCAAATGCAATTGTATATCCATCCTCAACCCACGAACAAACCTATGAATCATCATCCTAGCTGGCCGTACCAGCTCGGGCATATATCTCGACAGGCTAACAAACCTAGCCTCATACTGTGCAACAGTCATGTTTCCCTGCTTCAGGGCCACAAACTCATCATCCCTCCTTTCCATAGCCATCTCGGGAATATACTTGTCCCGAAACTCACTCACAAAATCATCCCACAAATGCGGTACATCCTCACAGTCCCACCTCCTCCTGACAGTGTTCCACCACTGTTCGGCGTCGCTCTCTAACAAGAATACTGCACAATCTATTCTTGCCTCATCAGTGTACCTCAAAGCAGCGAAAATTTTCTCAACACGATTAATCCATCTCTCGGCTGCCTCATCATCCGGCTCTCCAAAGAACTTAACTGGCTCGTGCCTCAGGAATTTATCTAACTGGTTATTCTCAGCTCTGTACCCCTGTCCACCAGGATTAGCTTGATTCCCCTGGGGATTATTATTCCTGTCATGCCTCTGCTCATGCAGTACCTGGGTAATCCGGTCAACTGCTGTAGACATAGTAGCCATAAACTGCTCAGGCAACGGTTGCTGACCCTGTTCTGCTGCCTCTTCATCTGACCCTAGACCTTGAGTACCACGACGTGGCGGCATAGTAGCAATTCACAATAGCTGGCAGCATATAAAAGCAGTTTATAGACAGAAATATAGCACATAAGATTTGATAACACTCTAGTCAATAACAATCAAACATTCTAACACGCAACTCACATAACACAAGTTTGACATGCCAAACTAATTCACTTTAAACACATAAGCACTCTAAGTTCACAAAGTCATGCTATAACACTTTCTTTTCACTTAACAATCATACAATAACACTCTAGCATCTTGGACCTTTACCCCACAGACCGAGAAACATATCCCGGCTCATGCAAGACTATCATGCTCTGATACCACCTAAAGATGTCACGCCCTGACCAGACCCCACAAAAGGCCAAGCCCGGATCCAACACACGGACAGAGTCTCCTCTGTACCGCGGACGTTCCAAAACCCTATATTCAATATAATATTCGAGAAACCACAACATTCATTTGAGACAGGCCAACATTCTTTAGAAAACATACATCTTTTCATTTACAACTTTGCAACCCAAAATGATATTCATACTACACAATTATTTATGCCACTAAACAATTAGCTATTAGCATGCATTTCTTTACTAGTCATAAGAGTATACTTTTACAACATTACAACCTTTAATCCTTTACAACATAAGACCATCTAGGCCTCAAAATAGATACTACATACAAGACTATAAGCCTTAAAATAAAGCGACAACCAACCATTAAACACATCAAGCATGACTCGCACAAAAGTCTGGCAACCAACCGCCAGCAAAGCAAAGAAGTGCTATCATGGAAACACCTCCACCCGCTCTTCCTCCCCTATTACCTCAATAGGGTCTGCTTCAACTACTCTTGTAAAAAAATATAGTATAGAAAGGAATGAGCAAAAACTATTGCTCAGCAAGGGCAAATGGTCTCAAGGACGGAGATGAGAGGAGTATGCAATGCAATTAGTCAAGCAATTCATACAAATATCATATAGAGATACAAGCAAAGCCAACAATAAAACAAGACAAGCATTAAAACCATAAACACTCATTCAAAGGATACAATACTCTTTCCACGAGCAACTTTCAATCACGAATTCGATGACGACACGCCGGCCCAAACCACCTTATAATACCAGTTTGGAATACCCCGGAAGTATCCATCAATCTACGACCCATATCTCCCTAGGAGGCAACTCAAGCGAGAAAAGGAATAGGACACGGAGCTAGGGCAACCAACACTGGCAACTCGAGGCTACCCAGAAAGGCCCATCACACCGCCCTGACTCTATGAATGCAATACAATATACAATGCAACAATCGAACAATAAAGCCTCACGTGTGAGATTAACAAAGTAGGTTACTCTCGCATGCAATACTAACAGTTGATAACCATTCCAATCAAAATCAACTCAAACGAGCATATCAAGCTATATTTAAACATTCTGTAGGCATAATATCAAGAAAACAAGTAAAATCACAAATCGGCCCCAACTATCAAAACGCTACTACTTCCAAACGAGCCACGAGTTTTGGAAACCATGCATTTAGGCATTCTAGAATACCTAGCACATTTTGACATCAATAGAAAGCATAACAGCGCAACTTCATCGTTTCATGGGTTTACTATTCGTAAACTACTATTCAACAACCAATTTAAATTGCAATCTCAACATTTAACCGCAGAAAATGTTAAAAAGCTATAAATACATGTTCTACAATTGTCAAGGAACATTCTAGAAGCTTCAAAACGATCAAAACAACAATCTATGGATAAAATTTGAAAATCACAAAGTTAACATACTTGACATTTAAATGCGCAAATAACGTGCTTCCCTCACCTTAGGCACTCCTAATCGCTAGGAAAACAACGCTGGTTGCCTTGGAAACCACCCCGCATGAGCTCACGCGAAGATTTGAATTTTTGAAGATTTGAAATGTTTTTTTTTCTCCTTAACCTCTCGGCCTGCTCTTGGCTGTTTCAGCTTCTATTTTTTTTTATTTTGCATTGTTTTAGCTTAATTAAGGTGATAAGTTGGTCAAAGGGTCAAAGCACTTGGTCAAATAACTTAAAATTGGTCAATAGGCCTATTTTTATGCATTTTTAAGCTAAAATAAACATCACCAACTTAATTCTAGCTAACAACAAATAAAATGTAAAATTTAAGGCACTAAAATACTAGTTTCACTATTTGTTGAGGACTAAAAGTCACCCTCTAACTATCGCTCTCGATATGCAATGCACGTTGCGACAACAAAGAAGTAACAATCAAATCCCGAAGAATCTAGGAAAATATAATTTTCAAAATAATAAACAAGAAAATTTCACATTTCGGGCTCGGGTATTACATCAATTCTTCCCGAAGTCTAGAACGCAAGCCCTGAGCATATCCTCCAGCATCTGAATAGTCCTCTCAGACTAACCGTCGATTTGTGGATGATACGCTATGCTGAAGTTTAACTGAGTACCAAAAGTCTCCTGAAGTTTCTCCCACAATCGAGTAGTAAACTGAGGATCTCGATCAGAGACAATACTAGATGGAATCCTGTGAAGTTTAACAATCTGATCCACATAAAGATATGCCAATTTTGCAACCTTATCTCCTATGCTCATCGGAATAAAATGAGTTGTCTTCATCGAACGGTCCACAACAATCCAAACTGCATCGTTACCTCTCGGTGTTCTAGGCAAACTAGTGACAAAGTCCATCGTAATATGTTCCCACTTCCATTCTGGTATTGCCAATGGCTGAAGTAACCCTGCGAGTCGTTGATGTTTGGCCTTCACTCGCTGACAAGTCAAACATCTGGATTCAAACTGAGCAACCTCCATTTTCATGTTATTCTACCAATAATGTTGTTTCAAATCCCGGTACATCTTTTTTCCACTAGGATAAATGGTGTACTTAGAATTATGAGCCTCCTCCAGAATACCTCTCTTCAAACCCGATTTGTCAGGAATACACACCCTATTCCAAAATCGAAGAATACCATCTTCATGTAATTTGAAGTCGGACTGAACACCCGTAATCTGATCCTTGATCTTCTGAAGTTTCGCATCAAGTTGTTGAGCTTCCCTAATATGAGACAGCAATAAAGGTTGAATATGGAGATGTGAACACATCACCCCATCTTGAGTCAATTCTGGTCTCCAATAACTGACTTCCTCAAGAACTTCCCACTTTTTAATAGCCAAACAAGCAACACTTGCCTTATGGCTAAAAGCATATGCTACAATATTTGTCTTCCCAGGCAGATAATTGATAGAACAATTATAATCTCCGAGAAGTTCTATCCACCACTGTTGACACATATTTAATTCCTTCTGTGAGAACAAGTACTTCAGACTTTTATGATCGGTGAAAATCTCGAACTTACTACCCCACAGATAATCAAGACACTTTTTTAGTGCGAACACAACTGCCGCCAACTCAAGATCATGAGTCAGATAGTTCACCTCATACAGCTTCAACTTTCTAGAAGCATAGGCAATAACCCGGCCATTCTGCATAAGTACACAACCCAAGCCCTTCTTGGATGCATCGCTATAGATAACCATATTATCAGTTCCCTCTAGCTGCGCAAGTACTAGAGTGGTAGTCAACCTCTTTTTCAACTCCTGAAACCCACTCTCACATTTCTCATCCTACGTAAAGCTGGTTCGTTTTTGAGTTAACTTAGAAAGTGGCCTTGCAATCTTAGAAAAGTCCTTCACAAACCTACGGTAATATCCCACCAAGCCAAGGAAGCTATGAATTTTCGAAACATTCTCCGGCCTTTTCCAAGGCATCACCACTTCAATCTTAATAGGATCTATAGAAATACCGCTCTAAGTAATCACATGGCCAAGAAAAGATATTCATTGCAGCCAGAATTCACATTTGTTGAACTTCGCAAATAGCTGATGCTCTGGCAGCTTCTGTAGGACAAGTCGTAGATATTGCTCGTGCTCCAATTCAGTCTTAGAATAAACCAAGATACAATCAATAAAAATTACCACGAACTTGTCCAAGTACGGTTGAAAGACCCGATGCATAAGATCCATGAATGATACTGGTACATTAGTTAGTCCAAAGGGCATAACTACAAATTCATAATGCCCTCCGTATGAATCCGAAGCTGATAATACCCCTACCTCAAGTCAAACTTAGAGTAGACTTTAGTTCCCTGAAGTTGATCAAATAACTCGTCAATCAGTGGTAAAGGATACTTGTTCTTGATGGTCACTTGATTCAAACCACGATAATCGATACATAATCTCAAGGTACCATCTTTCTTCTTCACAAATAAAATAGGTGCTCCCCATGGTGAAGAACTCTGCTGAATGAAACCCTTCTCCAATAATTCCTACAACTGAGTTTTTAGCTCCTTAAGCTCAGCTGGTGCCATCCGGTACGCTGATTTAGAAATAGGTTAAGTACCGGGAATCAGATTAATCACAAACTCAACATCTCTCTCTGGCGGCAATCCTGGCAACTCCTCGAGAAATACATTGGATATTCCCGAATTATAGGAACTTCCTCCAGCTTAGGCTGATCAGATGGCTTGTTGATCAAATAAGCTAGATAACCCGAACACCCCTTACTCACCAACTTAATAGCTTTAATTGATGAGATAATAAAACTCGTCTTGGCATCTCAGTTCCCCGCTACCTCACCAACTAGCTGTTCTGGCAACCGAAATCGTACTACTGTTGTTCTACAGTTTAACTAGGTATTATACTTAGAAAGCCAGTTCATACCCAAGATAACATTATACCCCCGGATAGGAAATAATATAAGGTCCGAAGGAAATCTTGACCTTTAACATGTATTTTACAGTCTTTACATACTAAGCCAGTCACATATTTATTAGTCAAAGAAGTACTAATCTCAACCACATAAGGCAATCTTTCAGGTTGTATGTTAACACGTTGCACACAAGTAGGTATAATAAAAGAATGCGTAGCACCAGAATCAATCAACACTTTAACAAGTTGATCGAGTAAAGGAAGTTACCTTCCACAACTGCCGCTGCCTCAGGTGTTTCGTCTAAATCTACTACGTAGGCCCGAGCCTGAACCTGCTGCTGTTGAGGTGCACCACTCGTAGGTTGACCCTGATAACCCTGGGTCGCTGGCCGACCCTCAGACCTCTGAAATCTAGGACAATCTTTCCCCCTGTGTTGGTTGTTGCTGCAACCTAAACATGTTAATGCCTTTACCCTATAGTCGGCCTCCAAATGGCCCTAACGTTTACAATAAGCACACTGTGGTGACGAAGCACTAACACTGCCCCTTGAAGACCCAGAAGCTGAAAAAGTAGTTGTACCAACCTTCTGCTGAGGTCTTGCAATGCTAGGCCTATATTGACCCTGAGACTAGGCCGGCCTGTACTGTGACTAAGCCTGGTAGGACCCCTGCTGAAACTGGGGCCTATAGAAACCCTGTTGACCCTGAGGTCTAAAAGAGCTTTGCTGTACTGGTGGCTTGTACACAACCTGCTGCATTGGAGGCCTATACACACCTTGCTAACCCTGCGACTAAAATGGCCTCTTACTAGGCTGACTAGGACCAATCTGTTCCCCTTTCCTCTTCTTTAACCTAGAAGCCGCATCAAAGGCCTCTAAAAACACATCATACTGAATCAGAGCCATTGCATCTTGAATCTCTGGCCTCAAACCCAAAACAAACCTCTGAGTCTTACACTCCTGATCTGCTACAAATTCCAATGCATACCGGGACAGCCTGGTAAAATTGGCCTCGTACTGGGCCATTGTAGCATTACCCTGAACCAAAGATAGGAACTCATCCTCTCTTTGTTCCCACGCAATCCTCGGGATGTACTTAATTCGGAACGCCCTAAGAAAGGTATCCCAAACATAAGGAGTACCTCATGCCTCCCAATCGGATTTCACTGTACGCCACCACTCATCAGCCTCGTCATCAAACAAATAAACCGCAAAGGTAACTTTCCTCTCATTAGTGTAATCCAGAGGATCAAATATCTTCTCAATTTTGTTGATCTAAGCCTCTGCCTTTCTATCATCCGGCTCGCCTTGGAATCTCAGTGGATAGTAACCCAGAAATTCCTTTAATGTACTACGCCCATGATAACCACCTTGTGTGTTCAACATTTGAGTCTGCACAGCCTGTGCCTGAGCAGCCTGCCCTGCTAAACTCTGTGCCTGACCCGCTATGATCTCAGTTATACGGTCCATAGCCACTGCTAGACGGTCATAACCATGATCTCTGCCTGGTGCCGCCTGACCTGGCGCCTCATCATCACCTTGGGGCCTACCCCGTGTTCTCGGTCACCCAGCCATTCTTCTACCAAAGAGTTAGCGCTGGTTATAACACATGGATAGGCTATAGACAATTAATAGCACATAAGCAACAAACTCACGCAAAGCACATAAGTCACTTAAATATTATTCACATAAACAAATTGATCACATAATCACATAATTCACTTAATCACCTAATCACTTAATCACCTAGTCATATTATCACATATTTCACTTTTCTTTCACTTTTTACATAATTTTATACTAAGACCATTACCCACATTTCGAGAATACCCCGGCTGACAACTAATATGTGCTCTGATACCACTTAATGTAACGCCACAACTCGACCCCACCTACGATCAGTCAGGACGCAACAAAATTTTGGCAGTATAATGACAGTAACACGGACAACAAGGCTTTAAACCAACCCTTTAGAACTTCATACAACCAATTCCAAAGATCAACATCAACTCGACAACCATGTTAACAACATACAACGCAACCATTTCCATATATTAAACATTTTTTCAACAGTTCATCCATAAGGTATACGCCTCCGTTCCAACATCATACATAGGCTACCTCATACATTTGCAAAATAAATTATAAACCAGTCTAGCAATCTAATTATGTTCAAAAGAAAGACTATTAAACCAGATTTTTATAAGCCTTTATCTTTAAGTAAATTATACAATACATCATACTACAAAAAGTAAGTCAGACTCATAGATATGACTCCGGCACATAAGACTCATTCACAAAAGGCACATACTCAGCTTCTTGAGGAACGTACTCAAAGCCTAGTTCAGTAATACCTGATCGCAGAGAACGAATAAGAGTGAGCTTATATAAGACAAGCCTAGTGAGGAATTCGATAGATCTGGTGAAGACATTTACTTACACTCGTAAACCATCATATAAACAATACATTCAAATAAGTTATTCAACATTAACAATCCAATTCATTCACACAAATAACCATTCAATTGAGAAATGATACTCTAGTTGGTGTAGCTCTATACGTCATCACGATCTCAACCATCTTCTTATAACTCCCCATAACACACACCCAAGGTGCCTCATCTAACCCCTCCCTCCATGGCATCTCCGCCCATGTGAGTTGAGGGTAGTTTATGATAGTCATGTCGTTATCAACCCGACAGCCCAATGCTGCCTGAGAGATATCACACATTATCAAGACTCATGACAATAATTATAAACATTCATATTACGGGAGAACAACAAAAGTAGGTTGCTTATCTCTCGACATCATCAATCATCAATCAGTTAACACCATTTCAATATCATAACATCAATTAATCAAATAAACAACTAACAACTAAGTTAGATGATTAAGTAGGCCACCTAACTTAACATGCATTAAACCACACAACCAATCACGAATCTAACCAACAACAAACGAAGATTCAACCACTCAAACACCACCCAAACAACCAAAGACAATATTTCAACATTTAAAGAAAGACTACACAAACTTCCAACAATCATAACTTACAATCTACTAATCCAACAACCTCCAAACCACTTCCTATCATTCACCCACTCATGCATCTACATTAGTCCCCTCGGAAACCAACCATAACCTATCTAAAACAAGCCTAACAACCCTAATTTTGCAATGCACTAAGGCTGAATTTTTCAAACTTCCACCACGACATCCAAATCAAAAATTTGGCATTACAACCTTACTATCCCATAATTAACAAACTTTTAGAAGCAACAACCAACCAATTCCAATCACTACAACAACAATTATTCAACAATGAACTCAAAATCCAATTTTAATACGCGAAAAATAAAAATACATGCTACAAAACCTATAAAAATGCATGTAAATGATCCTTGGTAACTACTGAGCAATAATTTCAGAACAATTTAACATTTCATCGCATAAAAATTCAATTATATGAAAATGACATAAAATAACATTTTAAGATCTATAATTTTTCTCTTACCTTTGATGTTATATGATGCTAGAAAAATGTGCAATAGGTGTCCTACAAATGAAATCAAGCTTTGGTTGAAGAGTTTTGGATTTGTATTGCAATTTCTAAGAGAAAATTTGATCAAAAACTAAGCAAAAATGCCCTCCAAGGTTTCGGTCATGTGTGTGTGTTTTTTTAGGTGTTTGAGCTTTTGTTTTATGATATATTATGTGTATTATGTATATAAATGCCAAGTCGAAGCAAGTAGGCTAAGTCAAAGTTGAAACAAATTTAGTATTTTGTCTTTTAATTGTCCTTTAGACTATTTTTGCTCACACAAATGCAATTAACACTTAAACTATTTTTAAGTAGTATATTTTTAGTTGAAAAAAATTTTCATATGCATACATTAACACCCGACTAAGTTAAAAATTCGATTTTTGCAAAAGAAGATGTAAAAACCCTTTTAAATTCCTAAGGCGATTTAAAATCCGTTTTAATCAAACACGGGTCCTTTAATATCTGAGGACCAGGTTTTAAGACCTTTAAAACACCCGTGTAAAAATTTTAGCGGACGTGTGTTCAAAATATTATTCACAAAAACCGACGATAAAATTTTCAATGTCGTTTCCATGAAAATTTCATGAATGCACACATAGCATGTAATAGGAATATAAATCACAAAATTAGCACATTCTAACTCATATAACACATAAACAGGTCAAAACACACAATTCTATGCCAATGTGAAATCTGGGGTTTCACACAAATGGCCATTTTGGTTACAGTCTTTTTCTTTTTGTTTTCTTAGGCTTTATAATGGCTAGTTTTGTTTAGTGGTTTGTCTAGGTGATATTCTTCTAAGATTTGAATTCTAATAAATGTTGTATGTTATTTAAGTAGAATGTAAAGTTAGTGAATTAGTTGTTAGTAATGATTGTTATAGTTAAAAGGTAATTGAAGTTATATGCATGACAATGATTCTTAAACCAAGTTTTATAGTGAAGTTGAGTTGTTTCATTGCCTAAGTTATTGGAATTCTTGTGTAGTTAATGTCATTTAGAAGTCAAGAAGTGTCTTAGAATTACTTGTATGCTAGTGTTAGTTATTCAAAGATGACTTCAACTCATGTAAGGTAAAAAATGTCTTCAAACATGTTAGTGAGATAATATAAAGTAGTTAAGTTTGATGTGTTAGTTTAACTACAATCAAGTCTAATTTACTCTTAATTATGAATCCTATGTGAATTGCAAGTTATGGTATATTTGGAGAATATTGAAGAAGTTCTTGGCTAATTCTCACAGGTTTGGTTTTAAAATATGAGAGAGTCTTCATCCTTATGTGCATAATAGTTTATCTCCTTGTTCATAGACTATGTGATTTAGTATAATTGTTAAAGTAGTATGTGCGTATTGATTATATATTGTGTGTGAGGGCAACCTAATTTGTTGTCCCTCGATTTTGTGATTATTTGGTTGTCTTATTTATTATCATCTTAAGTGCATTGCATTGTGGTTGCGCAACCATTTAGGCATGGTAGTATCGGGAAAGCTGGGCGGCGTCGGGCTTGCCGGAATACCTCGGCTACCATGGTTGCCCAGTCCCTCGCTCGCCTGTTCTAGATATTGTCAGGGGGTGTTGGGTGATATGAACCTGGTCAACATGTGCTGAAACCCAACACCAAGAATGGTAAAACAAACCCAAGATCTTTTCAAGAATTATGAAAACCGCGACCTGTTGCTTAGCAAAGCAAGAACCTTGGTATAATCGAGAATGATGGAAAGCGCGACCCGTTGCTTAGCAAAGCAAGAACCTTGGTATGGTGAAGACGCTATAAACAGGGATGGAAATCTGCTTGATAAGTCGAGGGTGAACACCACAAGGAATCCCTTGAGAAGTTTGAAAGAGTCTCTTGGAGAACTCAAGGAGAATAATCTCACAATTTAATACTCAAAAACATCTTACTTTTATTTCATGACAATCAACCTTATATAGGCAAAGAACAAATAAGTTTCCTATTTGGAAAAAAACTCCTAAACCCTAACATGAATAGTGATGTGAATAGTATTTCATGAAAGTGATGTGAATAGTAACTAGGTCAAAGAAGTAGACTTGGAGCCCAAGAAAGACTCATTTCCTTGGAGCCCAAGAAAGTCTCCTTTTCTTGGAGCTCAAGAAAGACTCCTTCCTAGTGTGAACACCTAATTTTGTCCATATTGGACTCTAGGCAATAAACTAGAATTCAAATTAAACTAAAACTCAAACTAAGATAGAATTACAAAGAAATCAAATCTTGACCAAATCTTCAAATCTTCTTGAAACTTCTTGAAGAATCTTGAAGTTCTTGAATCTTGACTTGAATCTTTGCTGAAAAATTCATCCAAATGATACAATGAATGTGGATGGCTGGTTCGCATCATTCCCTCCTCTTGAGAAGGATTTATCCTCAAATCCACCGGGCTTAAAGACCAGCCTAGGTAGTAGACCATGTGGTATGTCCTCAGGAAACAGTTCAACTCATCTGTGCAACTTGTTCCTCCTTTGTGCATTTGGAGCAACTTGTGGATGTGCCCTTTGTGCTCTCTCTTCAACCCTATCCAATAGCTCATGTAGTTGGTCAAGTTCTACTCGTATCATTCGTCTCATTTCTCCCAACAAAGCTTGCATCTGTAAGTTCGGAACAGTGGCATGTTGACTTTTTTCGTTTGTGTTGTCCCCTTGCATTTGAGACATGGTTGAAATTAAACTCCCTCACGTGTTTCTCTCAAGTCGATTGGCTTTTACCCTCTAATACTCTCACCACACTGCCTTTTTCCTCTCGTATTCTTCTTTAAGTTCTTTAGAAACTAACAAAACAATAAGGATCCAAGATGATAAACAAACCAAACGATGTAATGTTCTTGTCACGGATTTTGAATTTTTTTTCTCATTTTTTTTGTATGTGTGTAAGCAGACCTCTAAGACGTGGAAAAAAGATTAGAAGAAGAAAACTAAGACAAATCTAGAAAAAAAAACCTAGAGTAATAAGAATAGTTAAAAAAAACCTATGCAAAAACACAAAATACTCCTAAAACTCCTAGCAGACGATAGAATTTGGCCTTAAGAGGGTGGTGCCCATAGCATAGCTATGGGTTCCGCTCAGAACGCCATTTTTCGTCAAAAACATTTGGTCTCGCGGGCTAATTCAACCAAAAATAATTTCTGCCTCTGTTCTTTTTTTCTGTTTTTCTGTCTTTTCTTGACTATTTTTTCGTTCTTCTTTTCTTTTCTTGATTTTTCAGAAATGAAACCAACGAGCAAATAACAAGAATTCAAATTTAGAAGCATAAGAAACCCTAGTTCACGTTTCTAGGGTTTGGCCAATTGAAAGCAAGAAACGAAATTGAAAAACAAGACTAAAGAAACGAAATACAAGACTCAAGACACGGAATTGACACAAGACAAAAACAAAATTGAAAGCAAGAATGGATTTAAGACAACCTAAAATAGAATTGAAACAAGGCAAGAAACGGAATTGATAACAAGACGCAATCAAGAACGAAGAAAAAAACTTAAAACCTAAACCTAGACACACAAAATTGACCAATAAAACAAGAAAATGATAGGCAAACCTGATAAACCTAAGCTCTGATTACCAACTGATACGAACCTGGTCAACATGTGCCTAGACCCAACACCAATAATGGTAAAACAAACCCAAGATCTTTTCAAGAATGATGGAAATCGCGACCCGTTGCTTAGCAAAGCAAAAACCTTGGTATAATTGAGAATGATAGAACTGCGACCCATTGCTTAGCAAAGCAAGAACCGTGGTATGGTGAAGACGCCACAAACGAGGATGAAAATTCGCTTAATAAATCGAGGGTGAACGCCACAAAGAATCCCTTGATAAGTTTGAAAGAGTCTCTTGGAGAACTCAAGGAGAATAATCTCACAATTTAATAGTCAAAAACATCTTACTTTTATTTCATGACAATCATCCTTATATAGGCAAAGAACAAATAAGTTTTCTATTTGGAAAAGAACTCCTAAACCCTAACATGAATAGTGACATGAATAGTGATATAAATAGTAACTAGGTCAAAGAAGTAGACTTGGAGCCCAAGAAAGACTCATTTCCTTGGAGCCCAAGAAAGTTTCCTTTTCTTGAAGCCCAAGAAAGACTCATTTTTAGTGTGAACACCTAATTTTGTCCATATTGGACTCTAGGCAATAAACTAGAATTCAAATTAAACTAAAACTCAAACTAAGATAGAATTACAAAGAAATCAAATCTTGACCAAATCTTCAAATCTTCTTGAAGAATCTTGAAGTTCTTGAATCTTGAAAATAGAATATTGACTTGAATCTTTGCTGAAAAATTCATCCAAATGGTACAATAAATATGGATGGATGGTTCGCATCATTGGGTCGTAAGATCGGGGTACATCCGGAGTACACCTATTTGGAGTATTTGGGGTTTATGATGGCACATTGAAGATGTTCGTGGTTCATGGATCGAGGTTCAAAGTTGAAGACTGAGATTTGGAGTGAATGAGGGGTTTGAAACCGTATCCTTTTTATATGTGTATATATAATTGTTCAATTAGTTTGTTATATTGTGTTATCTATGTTATTGTCTTTGTTGCATTGCACGAAAACTTTTGCCAAAACACCCCTGGTTTACTGTACTCCCTCCCTTACTGAGTAACTTTGGTTACTCATTCCTCGTTTTAACATGTTTTAGGTGCAGTTAGAACAACTACCTTGAGTGCTGTCACGCCCCAACTCGACCCCACCTACAATCAGTCAGGATGCAACGGAATTTCGGTAGTATAACGACAGTAAATAGATTACCGAGGCTCTAAACAAACCTCATTAATAACATTAAACATCCAATTCCATAGCCATACAAACAACAACTCCTCAACAGCATAACAACACACAACATAACCGTAATATACAATAATCAGTCTTCGTTATCTGCCTCCGTTCCAACATAACATACAATACCTCAACCTTATCATACATTTCAAAAATAAGTTGAGACCCATCTAACAACTTAACCATAGACAAAAGAAAGCCACTAAGTTAACATCATTTGGATCATCATCTTTTCAACATCTATTACAATAAGAACCATAAAACATATAAAAGTCTATTAAGCTAATGTACATGACATTAAACAACATAGAATCATGGATAAGACTCAGGGACATATGACTCATCTACGAAAGGCACATTTTCCTCCTCAGGAGGCACGTACCCGTAATTCGGCTCTGCAACACCTGTAAGCATGCAATAATAGAGAGTGAGCTTATATAAATAAGCCCAGTGAGGATCCGATAGATCTCGAGCAAGGTCTACTAAACTCCTTGGAATAATCCTTTGAGTCAGTAAACACACAATAACATAAATAATACTATCATCACATAACTATATAACCAATCAATAAAGGATACTCTATTTGGTGTAGCTCCAAACGCCATCACGATCTCAACCATTATTCTTGTAACTCCTCATTACTCAAGCACCCGAGGTACCCCCAATAACCTCGCCCTCCATGACACCTCCATCATGCGAGCTGGAGGCAATCTCTGATAGTCATGCCGTTATCAACCCGACAGCCCAATGCTGCCCGAGAGGTGGCACACACATACCAGCGACCCAGCAATAATAATAAACATCAATCATTCACAGGAGGACAGTCTAGCAGAACTGTTTATCTCCCGGCATCAATCATCAATCAATAATCATCAATCATCATCAATAAACATATTATCATCATCAATAATCATATTATCATCATAATAACATCAATAAACAATTTAACAACAAATAACTAAGTTAGTTGACAAAGTAGGCCATCCAACCGAACATGCATTACACACACAATCGAACGCTAATTTACCCGTCAAGAACTCACAATTCAATCACTCAACCCACACCCAATCATCTAAGGCTCAATCTAACATTTTAAAGAAAGACAACCTAAACTTCAATTAATCATATCTTACATTCTACTAATCCAAACAACTCCAAATCAGTTTCAAACACTCACCCATTCAATCAACTACATTATCCCCCTCAGAAACCAACCAAAACACATCTAAATCATGCTCAATAACCCTAAAACCCTAGTGTGTCATGGCTGAAATTTTTGGATTTTGGCACGAACATCACAATCGAAAATTCAGCATTACAACGGCGCTACCACGTAATTAACAAACTTTTAGAAATCGACGGCAATCAATTCCGATCAACACAACTCAATTTAATCAACACTGAACAATTTAATCAAATTTAAATACCCAGAAAATAAAAATTATGCTACAACCGATAAAAATTCGTAGTATTACAGCTAAATGATCCCTAGCATGCAAGGAGCAATAATCTAACATCAGATTAGAATTCTAACGGTTCAATTTTCATTTATACACAAAAATGCAAAAGACAAGTTTTGAGATCTAGAATTTTTCTCTCACATTTGATGCGATAAAAGCCTAGGGATGCGTGAAGTGCGTGCCCAACAAGCAGAATCCAAGTCGGTGCGAAGTTTTACAGACAAAAACCAAGCTTTTCTAAGAAAAAATGATTGAAAAACTTTTAAAAATCTCTTTCTTTTTCTCCTTCTTTCTCTCGGCCTTTTGTGTTTAATTGGAGTGTGTTTTGTGCTTTGCTTAGTGTGTGTTGATGACTATATGTAATAAAAGGCTTGGTCAAATAAATAAAATGCAAAGTCAAAGTAGTATTTTAGTCCTTTAATTCATTTTCTTGTCTTTTAAATGCATTTTAGCTATCTCCTTGCTCAAAAAAAAAATGCAACTCCTAAGATAGCTCAAGTAGATTATTTTAAGGTGACAAGAAGTTTTACAATCAAACAATTCTACCCGAGTCGGCTTAAAACTCGATTTTTACAAAAGTCGGTGTAAAAACCCTAATAAATTTCTAAGCCGATTTTAAAACCGTTTTCATCAAACACAGGTCTATTAAAGTCCGTGGACTAGGTCTAGAAGGGTTAAAAAGGCAAGTTTCAAAATTTTGGCGGACGTGCGTCCAAAATACTATTCACTAAAAGACGACGATAAAATTTATGATCCCGATTTTGATGAAAATTTTATGAATGTACATTTAGCACGTATTAGGAGTATTGACATCAAAATTATAACTTTCTAGGTCCTATAGCACATAGACAGGTCATATGCACGCAAAACAAGGTATAGCACGTAAAACGAGATAAGCAGAAAAGTGGGATTTTACATTCTCCCCCCCTTATAGAAATTTCGTCCTCGAAATTCTTACTTGATGTACTGAATAGATCTAGGTATTGCTGCTGCATCTGATCTCGTCTCTCCCACGTAGCTTCCTCAATGCCGTGATGCTTCCACAACACCTTAACCATCGGAATCCTCTTCGACCTCAACTCTCGGTCCATCTGATCTAGAATACGAATCGGACGCTCGTCATAAGTCAAATTCTCTCGAAGCTGTAACGGCTCTAGCTCAAGAATATGAGAAGGATCCGGATTATATTTTCGCAAATTAGACACGTGAAATACATCGTGGACATTAGAGAAGTTCTCCGGTAAAGCCAACCGATATGCCAACTTACCAACCTTGCCAGTAATCTCAAACGGCCTAACAAATCTCGAACTCAGCTTACCATCTTTACCATAACGAGCAAACCGCTTTCGAGGAGCCAATCTCAAGAAAACCCGATCTCCAACTGCAAACTCTAAGTCTCGACGACGCTTATCAGCATAACTCTTGAACCTACTCTGCGCCGTAAGCATTCTCTGCCTGATCAACTGAACATTCTCAATCTTTTCTAGAAGCTCTGGCATGATAGTCGGATCAACAGTCTTCATCTCTCCTACCTCGTCCCAATATAAAGGTGAATGGCACTTACGACCGTAAAGAGCTGCAAAAGGTGCCATTCCAATAGTAGCTTGATAACTATTGTTTTAGGCAAACTCGACAAGGGGTATATGTTTCTCCAAATTCTTCCCGAAGTCCAGAACATAAGCCCTGAGCATACCCTCTAGAATTTGAATAGTCCTCTCAAACTGACCGTCGGTTTGTGGATGGTACGCGGTACTGAAGTTCAACTGAGTACCCAAAGTCTCCTGAAGTTTCTCCCACAAACGAGAAGTAAATCGAGGATCTCGATCAGAGACAATACTAGACGAAATCCCATGAAGTCTAACAATCTGATCCAGATAGAGACCCGTCAGCTTTGTAACCTCATCTCCCATCCTCATTGCAATAAAATGAGTTGTCTTCGTCAAACGATCCACGACAACCCAAACTGCATCATTACCCCTCGGTGTTCTAGGCAACCCAGTGACGAAGTCCATCGTAATATGCTCCCATTTCCACTCTGGTATAGCCAACGGCTGAAGCAAACCTGTAGGTCATTGATGCTCGGCTTTCACTCTCTGACAAGTCAAACATCTAGATACAAACTGAGCAACCTCCCTCTTCATGTTGTTCCACCAGTAATGTTGCTTCAAATCCCGATACATCTTAGTTCCACCGGGATGAATAGTATATTTAGAATTATGAGCTTCCTCCAGAATACCTCGCCTCAAACTCGGCTCATCGGGAACACATACCCTATTCTTAAAACGAAGAATACCGTCCTCATGTACTTTGAAGTCAGACTGATCATCAGCGTTGTGCTCCTTGATCTTGTGAAGTTTAACATCAAGTTGTTGAGCTTCCCTGATCTGAGACAATAATAAACGCTGAATACGGAGATGTGACCACATCACCCCAACCTGAGTCAACTCTGGTCTCCAATAACTAAACTCCTCAAGAACCTCCCACTTCTTGACAGCCAAACAAGAAATACTAGCCTTCCGGCTGAAAGCATCTGCCATAACATTTGCCTTTCCAGGCAGATAATTGATAGAACAATTATAATCTCCAAGAAGCTCTATCCATCTCCGCTGGTGCATATTCAACTCCTTCTGTGAGAATAAGTACTTAAGACTCTTATGATCAGTGAAAATTTCAAACTTACTTCCCCACAGATAATGACGCCACTTCTTGAGTGCAAAGACAACTGCTGCCAACTCAAGATCATGAGTCGGATAGTTTTCTTCATAAGGCTTCAACTTTCGAGAAGCATAGGCAATAACTCGGCCATCCTGCATAAGAACACATCCCAAACCCTCATTGGATGCATCACTGTAAATAACCATATTATCGATCCCCTCTGGTAGAGCAAGTACTGGAGCAGTAGTCAACCTCTTTTTCAACTCCTGAAACCCACTCTCACACTTCTTATCCCAATTAAAGATAGTCCGTTTCTGGGTCAACTTAGATAGTGGCCCTGCAATCTTTGAAAAGACCTTGACAAACCTACGGTAATACCCCACCAAGCCAAGAAAGCTACGGACATCAAAAACATTCTTTGGCCGCTTCCAAGACATCACCGATTCAATCTTAGTGGGATCTACAGAAATACCGCTCTGTGTAATAACATGGCCAAGAAAAGAAATCCGTTGCAGCCAAAATTCACATTTGCTGAACTTGGCAAACAATTGATGCTCCTGCAGCTTCTCTAATACAAGCCGTAGATGTTGCTCGTGCTCCGATTCAGATTTAGAATAGACCAAGATATCATCAATAAAAATCACCACGAACTGGTCCAAGTACGGCTGAAAGACTCGATGCATCAAATCCATGAATGCTGCCGGTGCATTAGTCAAACCAAAGGGCATAACAACAAACTCATAATGCCCGTACCGAGTCCTGAAGGCAGACTTCGGAACATCCTCCGTACGAATCCGAAGCTGATAATACCCTTGCCTCAAATCAAATTTAGAATAGACTTTGGCTCCCTGAAGTTGATCAAACAACTCATCAATCAGTGGCAAATGATATTTATTCTTGATGGTCACCTGATTCAAACCACGGTAATCAATACACAATCTCAAAGTACCATCCTTCTTCTTCACAAATAAAACAGGAGCTCCCCAAGATGAAGAACTCTGCTGAATGAATCCTTTCTTCAATAACTCCTGGAACTGAGTCTTCAACTCCTTCAACTCAGCTGGTGCCATCTGGTACGCCAATTTAGAAATAGGTTGAGTACCGGGAACAAGATTAATCACAAATTCTATATCCCTCTCTGGCGGCAACCCTGGCAACTCCTCGGGAAATACATTGGGATATTCCCGGATAATAGGGACTTCTTCTAGCCGTAGCTTATTAGATGGCTTGTTGATCAAATAAGCTAGATAACCCAAACACCCCTTACTCACCAACTTAACGGCTTTAGTTGCTGAGATAACAAAACTCGTCTTAGCACCCCGGTTACCCGCTACCTCTACTACTGGCTGATCCGGCAAACGAAACTGTACTACCTTGGTTCTACAGTTCAACTGGGCATCATACTTAGAAAGCCAATCCATACCCAGAATAACATCATACCCCCGGATAGGAAATAAAATAAGGTCCGAAGGAAAATTATGCCCCTTAACATGTATTATACAATCCTTACATACTAAGCCAGTAACATACTTATCAGTCAAAGAGGTACTAATCTCAACCATATAAGGCAATCTTTCAGGTTGCAATTTAACACGTTGCACACAAGCAGGAGTAATGAAAGAATGCGTAGCACCAGAATCAATCAACACTTTAACAAGTTGATCAAGGATAAGGAAGTTACCTTCCACCACTGCAGCTCCTCAGGCATCTCCTCCATATCAACTGCATAAGCCCGAGCCTGAACCCGCTGCTGCTGTGATACACTGCCCGTAGGCCTACCCTGGTAACCCTGAGTCGCTGCCTGACCCTCAGTCCTCGCATATCTAGGGCAATCCTTCGCCCTATGCTCGCTGCTACCACAACCCAAACATGTCCCTGCCTTTACCCTGCAGTCAGACTCCACATGCCCTGGACGCTTGCAGTAATTACACTGCGATGATGTAGCACTAATACTGCCCCTAGAAGAACCAGAAGTTGATGAAGCAGCTGATACAGCCTGCTGCTGAGGTCTCACCACACTAGGCCTGTATTGACCCTGAGACTGGGCTGGCCTATACTGAGTCTGAACCTGATATGGCCCCTGCTGAAACTGAGGCCGATAGTAACTCTGCTGACCCTGTGGCCTATAAGAACCCTGCTGGGCTGGTGGCCTGTAGACAACCTGCTGTACTGGAGGCCTATATATAACCTACTGGCCCTGTGGCTGATATGGCCTTTTACTAGGCTAACTAGAGACAATCTGATCCCCTTTCTTCTTCTCAAACCTAGAAGCTGCATCAAAAGCCTCAGTGAAGATATCATAGCGATTCAGAGCCATTGCATCCTGAATCTCGGGTCTCAATCCCAACATAAATCTACGGGTCTTCCTCTCCTCCACAGCTACAAACTCCGGTGCATACTGGGACAACCTAGTGAATGTAGCCTCATAATGAGCCACAAAAGAATCCCTTTGTACCAAAGACAGGAACTCAGCCTCTCTCCTCTCCCGTGCAACCCTCGGGACATTTTTATCCCTAAAAGAAGTCAGAAAGGTATCCCAAACATACGGAACACCCCAGGTCTCCCAACTAGCTCTCACAGTGCGCCACCATTCCTCTGCCTCATCATCAAGCAAATAGACAGCACAAGTCACCTTCCTCTCATCAGTGTACCCGAGAGGATCAAAAATTTTCTCTAACTTACTAATCCACGACTCGGCCTTCCTATCATCAGGCTCTCCTTGAAATCTAGGAGGATAGTACCCCAGAACCTCTTTCATAGTACCTCGACCGTGATTACCTCCCTGTACATTCTGTATCTGAGCCTGCAACGCCTAAGACTGAGCAGCCTGACCCGCTAACAACTGGGCCTGTCCAGCCATCAAATCTGCAATCCGATCCATTGCTGCCCCAAACCTGTCATCACCCCTATCACTGCCCTGTGCCACATTACCAGGAACCTCATCTACAATCTCGGGCCTACCACGAGTCCTCGGTCTACCGGCCATCGTACTAATCAAAGAGTTAGCACAGGTTATAGCACATAAACAGGTTATATACAACTTTTAACACATAAACAACAAACTCATATAAAGCACATAGATCACATAAGTTTCAATCACATAAGCAAATTGATCACATAATCACATAAGCACTTAAATCATATAATCACTTAATCATTTAGTCATATCAATACATAATTCACTTTTCTTTTACATATTTCATGCTAAGACCATTACCCACATTCCGAGAATACCCTGGCTAACAACTAACATGCGCTCTGATACCACTTAAATATCACGCCCCAACTCGACCCCACCTACAATCAGTCAGGACGCAACGGAATTTCGGCAGTATAACGACAGTAAATAGATTACCGAGGCTCTAAACCAACCTCATTAATAACATTAAACATCCAATTCCATAACCATACAAACAACAACTTCTCAGCAGCATAACAACACACAACATAACCGTAATATATAATAATCAGTCTTCGTTATCTGCCTCCGTTCCAACATAACATACAATACCTCAACCTTATCATACATTTCAAAAAATAAGTTGAGAACCATCTAACAACTTAACCATAGACAAAAGAAAGCCACTAAGTTAACATCATTTGGATCATCATCTTTTCAACATCTATTACAATAAGAACCATAAAGCATATAAAAGTCTATTAAGCTAATGTACATGACATTAAACAACATAGAATCATGGATAAGACTCAGGGACATATGACTCATCCACGAAAGGCACATTTTCCTCCTCAGGAGGCACGTACCCGTAATCCGGCTCTGCAACACCTGTAAGCATGCAATAATAGAGAGTGAGCTTATATAAATAAGCCTAGTGAGGATCCGATAGATCTCGAGCAAGGTCTACTAAACTCCTTGGAATAATCCTTTGAGTCAGTAAACACACAATAACATAAATAATACTATCATCACATAACTATATAACCAATCAATAAAGGATACTCTATTTCGTGTAGCTCCAAACGCCATCACGATCTCAACCATTCTTCTTATAACTCCCCATTACTCACGCACCCGGGGTACCCCCAATAACCTCGCCCTCCATGACACCTCCGTCATGCGAGCTAGAGGCAATCTCTGATAGTCATGCTGTTATCAACCCGACAGCCCAATGCTGCCCGAGAGGTGGCACACACATACCAGACACCCAGCAATAATAATAAACATCAATCATTCACAGGAGGACAGTCTAGCAGAACTGTTTATCTCCCGGCATCAATCATCAATCGATAATCATCAATCATCATCAATAAACATATTATCATCATCAATAATCATATTATCATCATAATAACATCAATAAACAATTTAACAACAAATAACTAAGTTAGATGACAAAGTAGACCATCCAACTGAACATGCATTACACACACAATCGAACCCCAATTTACCCGTCAACAACTCACAATTCAATCACTCAACCCACACCCAATCATCTAAGGCTCAATCTAACATTTTAAAGAAAGACAACCTAAACTTCAATTAATCATATCTTACATTCTACTAATCCAAACAACTCCAAATCAGTTTCAAACACCCACCCATTCAATCAACTACATTAGCCCCCTCGAAAACCAACCAAGACACATCTAAATCATGCTCAATAACCCTAAAACCCTAGTGTGTCATGGCTGAAATTTTTGGATTTTGGCACGAACATCACAATCGAAAATTCGGCATTACAACGGCGCTACCACGTAATTAACAAACTTTTATAAATCGACAGCAATCGATTCCAATCAACACAACTCAATTTAATCAACACTGAACAATTTAATCAAATTTAAATACCCGAAAAATAAAAATTATGCTACAACCGATAAAAACTCGTAGTATTACAGAAAAATGATCCCTAGCATGCAAGGAGCAATAATCTAACATCAGATTAGAATTCTAACGGTTCAATTTTCATTTATACACAAAAATGCAAAAGACAACTTTTGAGATCTAGAATTTTTCTCTCACCTTTGATGCGTTAAAAGCCTAAGGATGCGTGAAGTGCGTGCCCAACAAGCGGAATCCAAGTCGGTGCGAAGTTTTACGGGCAAAAACCAAGTTTTTCTAAGAAAAATTAATTGAAAAACCTTAAAAATTCTCTTTCTTTTTCTCCTTCTTTCTCTCAGCCTTGTGTGTGCAATTGGAGTGTGTTTTGTGCTTTGCTTAGTGTGTGTTGATGACTATATGCAATAAAAGGCTTGGTCAAATAAATAAAATGCAAAGTCAAAGTAGTATTTTAGTCCTTTAATTCATTTTCTTGTCTTTTAAATGCATTTTAGCTATCTCCTTTCTCAAAACAAAAATGAAACTCCTAAGATAGCTCAAGTAGATTATTTTTAGGTGACAAGAAGTTATAAAATCAAACAATTCTATCCGAGTCGGCTTAAAACTCAATTTTTGCAAAAGTCGGTGTAAAAACCCTAATAAATTCCGAAGCCGATTTGAAATCCGTTTGTATCAATCACATGTCTATTAAAGTCCGTGGACTAGGTCTAGAAGGGTTAAAAAGACCAGTTTCAAAATTTTAGCGGACGTGCGTCCAAAATACTATTCACTAAAAGACGACGATAAAATTTCTGATCCCGTTTCTGATGAAAATTTCATGAATGCACATTTAGCACGTATTAGGAGTATTGACATCAAAATTATAACTTTCTAGGTCCTATAGCACATAGACAGGTCATATGCACGCAAAACGAGGTATAGCACGTAAAACGAGATAAGCAGAAAAGTAGGGTTTAACACGTGCCGTGTTGTTGATTGCTTAACTTGCTAAGGTTTGATGCCTTTGAAGATGTGTGTTATTGTAATATGTCTTATTTTGAGACCCTTGAGGTCTTGTATGTATTATTGATATTTTGGTGGGTTGTAATTGTAGTTGTAGACTTGAATAGTTAGTGGCGTAGTTGGTATGTAATAGTTAATGGCAGACTTTACTGCCTTTGACTACATACTTGTGTGCTAAAGGAAGTTGAATGGTGGAATTAATATTTGAGTAAGTACGGTAAGTAGAATTAGAGTGGTATGATAAGTGAATTTAAAAGATAAGATTTCCATGGAATTAACCTTGCATACTTGTGTGTTATATTATTGGGTTTCAAGGCTCAGATGACCTTGAGGAGTTCGTTGCATGTGTTGACATTGGAGGATGGAATTGCATCTTGGAGTTGGATTGTGGTTTTGAGGATAAATCTAAAGTTTGCAGGTGAACTGATAGTCCTACAAACAAGGGAGACTTCGTTTGTCTTTCCTTGTTTTTCATGACCTCGGGTATTGGATCGGGGCTCCGGTCTCAAGAGGGATCGGGGTATTACAATACAAATCTTGCCTTTTATATGTTTAGATTTACAATCACGGTCTCTTTATCTAATCCTGAGAAGGGTTGGGTTTGGGGTCGTTATACCTTGATCATTTTCTCATTGTTTATCTGTGTAGATAAGATCATCGACATATAGAGAAACAATGAGTCTGTTGTCATTACCTTGGGTCTTGATGTAGTGTGTTGGCTTACTTTTACTTCTTCTGAGTCCTTGACTGATGAAGTAGTTGTTGATTCAACTCACGCTCGTGGAGGTTGCTTTAATCCATAGAGTACCTTTTTTAATCTCAGGACTTTGTCTTCTTGTCCTTTTACCACGAACCCTTGAGGTTGCTCTACGTATATTTCTTCATCAAGGTAGCTGTTGAAGAAGGCTGACTTGACATCCAGTTGATAGATCTTCCATTTCTTTTAGGCTGCTAGTGTAGTGAAAGCCCTTATAGTGTCCAGGCAAGCCACTTGAGCAAAGGTCTCGTTGTAATCAATTCCTGGTAGTTGTGAATAACCTTTAGCAACCAGTTTTGATTTTTGCTTTTGAATTGAGCCATCTAGGTTAAGCTTTGTCTTGTAGACCCACTTAACTCCGATGAGATCCACTAACTCTGATATTTCATTCTTCTCGATCATCTTGATTTCTTCCTCCATGGATTTTACCCATTCTTTTTGTTTAATGGCAACTTCAAAGCTTTTTGGTTCTATCGTCATGAAATTGCTTGTCTCCTAGAACTCTCTGAGCGGTCTTATTTTTCTTGGTGGTGAGTCTAGAGATGATTCTTCTTCACTTGAGGAAGATGATGGTGGTGTCCTCAGGCTTGAAGGTTGTGAAGCTGTTCGAGGAGTTTTCGATCCTTCTGCTTCTTCTTTATGGACTTCGCTAGAGCTTCGTAGTCTTGGTAATATTTTGCTTTTCAACTTTTTCTTCCTCCCAGTTCCATGTTGTATTTTCATCGAACTCGACTTCGTGGCTGACTTTTAGCTTCTTGGTTTTGAGGTTGTAAATTCGATATCCTTTAGATTAAAAGCTATAGCCAAGGTATATGCCTTTCTCCGTCTTCTAATCTAGTTTATGTCTTTTTTCTTTTGGAATATGCACGCAGCAGATGCTTCCAAAAACTCTTAGATGTTGTCCTGACTGCTTCCGTCCACTCCATGCTTCAATTGGATTTTTATTTTGTACTGCCTTTGCAGGACACCTGTTAAGTAGATAGACCGCAGTATAGACAATATCTGCCCAGAACTCCTTTCGCATGCCTTTATCTGCCGGCATTGTCCTTGCTATCTCCATTACTGTTCTGTTCTTTATCTCTGACATGCCATTTTGCTCTCGAGCATAGTTGACTATCAATTGATAATTGACTCCATCCTCACATAATTTACTGAACTCCTTAAAGGTGTATTCTTTTCCTCTATCACTCCTTAGAGCTTTGATTCGCCGACCTCTTTGGTTCTCAACTAGATTCTTGAATTTCTTGAAGATGTTGAAAACTTCTGACCTTTCTTTCATAAAGTAAACCCATGTCATTCTTGTATAATCATCAATAAAGAGGATGAAGTACCTGCTTTGCCTGAAGGTTGGAGTCCTCATTGGTCCGCATACATATATGTATACCAACTCCAAGATTTGCTTGGCTCTCCATGTCTTGCCCAAAGGGAATGGCTTCCGATGTTGTTTTCCTTCCAAGTATCTCTTGTACACATCATCCTGCAATTGGATGGATGGAAGATCTTTCATCATATTCATCTAATGGAGGATCTTCAATCAGTGGAAGTTGAAGTGCCTGAACCTTCGGTGCCATAGCCAGTTGTAATGTGTAAAGAGCCAAACTATCCTTTTCCATATCCTTGTCTAATTTTTCTTTGTCTCTTGAAGACAAGGTGGATATATGTTCAAGGATAATATATCCCTTATCAATAATATCCCATAAACCTTGGGATAAAAAAAATATGTCCTCATTTTGATGGCCCAAGAGTTATAGTTTTCCCTTGAAAAAATAGGGACATGAATTTGGTGGTTGTTTAGTAAGGTAGCCATTGTAGAGGTATTATGATGGTATAGGGAAAGCTAGTTTTTGCCCAGTTGGTAATCCAACCAAGCTCTGATGCCACTTGTTGGTTTTAGAGGGAGGTGTTTGTAGTAGTTGATAGAATTGATTCTGAAGAATGGAGAATTGATTAGAGAATTTGGAGATAAGCTTGTCTTTGAAGGAAATGGTTGTTATTGATTTTTGGCTTGGATACAAATGATGGACGAGCTCAAATTTATAGCCCTCCATGGAGAATTCTAGGTAAAAGATATTTCTATAAAATATTCAAGATTTTTCCTAAAAGTCAACTAAATATTCTAGTGGAAAAATCTAGGATCCTACTTTCCAAGATTTTTCTTGAATTATCCTAATTTCCTAGACTTTTCTTGAATTATCCTAGATAATAATCTCTAGATTTTTATTCTTGAAATCTCTAGAATTTGGGCCTTAACTTGGATCATGTACTTGGGCTAGTTAATAATTGCTAGAACCAAATTACCACTTGGGCCAAATGAGCATTAATCTATCGGATTTTAACAAATTAGGTGCTGAGAACAATTGAAAATTTATTTTGAGCGTCACGTCAAATACAATACAGTCACACTTGGACCAAACAAAATAAATAAAAGAAGAGTTCAACATAATCAACCATGTTGCATCTGCTTGGAAGAATCATTTAGGCAAGAAGCTCTTTATGGAGGAACATATCTTAGAGATCTTTTGCAATACTTGTTGAGATGTGATGAAAGAAAACTAAAAACAATTTGGATTAGTCCTAAATATCATAAGGAATCTAAGACTTACTTCAAACAAAACCATAAGTAAATGTCATTAATAGGAGAAAAAATCAATGTAATTGCTGACCATTATGCCTCTTATGAATAAACATAACTAAAATTTAAGACCCTTTGTCTTCTTGATTTGGTTGGAATAAAGGAAAAAAAAGAGAAAAAAACTCTGTAATGCACTAAACTCAGCATATAGAAAACTAGGACATTTGATTTCTAATTTTGTGCCCAAGTTAGCTATCAAGTCAAAGTTGTCACACCCCAACTCGACCCCTCCTATAATCAGTCAGAACGCAACAGAATTTTGGCAGTATAACGACAATAAATAGGATACCGAGGCTTTAAACCAACCTCATTAGAACATCATACATCAACTCCATAAATCATACAACAAACAACTCCTCAATAAAATAACAATATACATCATAACCATATTATACAATAATCATTCCTCGTTATACACCTCCGTTCCAACATAACACATGTACCTTAATATACATTGCAAAATATATTGATACCAACCTAGCAACCTATACATAGACAAAAGAAAGGCTACTAAGATAGCATCAACTAATTCATTATCCTTTCAACACCTTTTTACATTATGAACTATAAAGCATATAAAAGTTAACTAGATAATATACAAGATAGTAAAACAATACAACATCAAGGATAAGACTCCGGAACATAAGACTCATCCACGTAAGGCACATTTTCCTCTTCAGGAGGCACATACCCGTAATCCTGCTCAAGTACACTTGTAAGCATGCAATAATAGAGAGTGAGCTTATATAAAATAAGCCCAGTGAGGATCCGATAGATCTCGAACAGTATTCACCATACTCCTTGGAAATAATCCTTTGAGCAAGTAAACACACAATAACATCAATAATACTATCATCACATAAACTATAATGACCATTCAATAAAGGATACACAAGTTGGTGTAGCTCCAAACGCCATCACGATCATGTCAGCCTTCTTATGACTCCCATAAATTTACGCACCCGAGATGCCCCAATAACCTCTCCCTCTATGACACCTCCGTCATGCGAGCTGGGGACAGTCTCTGGTAGTCATGCCGTTATCAACCCGACAGCCCGATGCTACCCGAGAGGTGGCACACACATACCAAAGACTCAGCAATAATAATAAACATCATTCACAGGAGGATAGTCTAGCAGAACTGCCTATCTCCCGGTTCATCAATCATCAATCAATAATCAATCAATAATCATAATATCATCATAATAACATCAATAATCAATTTAACAACAAATGACTAAGTTAGATGACAAAGTAGGCCATCCAACCGAACATGCATTAAACACACAATCAAACCCTAGTTTACCCATCATCAACTCACAGTTCAATCACTCAAACCACACCCAATCAACTAAAGGCATAACTTAATATTTTGAAGAAAGACAACCTAAACTTCAAATATTCATATCTTACATTCTACTAATCCAAACAACTCCAAGCTAGTTTCTATCACTCACTCATTCAATCAACTACATTAGCCCTCTCAGAAACCAACCAAAACACATCTAAATCATGCCCAATAACCCTAAAACCCTAATGTGTCTTGGCTGAAATTTCCAAACTTTAGCACCGACCTCGTATTCGAAAATTCGGCATTACAACGGCGCTACCACGTAATTATCAAACTTTTAGAAATCAATGACAATCGATTTCGACCAATACAACTCAAGATAATCAAGAAATGGCAAATAACTCAACTTTAAATACCCGAAAATAAATAATTATGCTACAACGGTTCAAATCTCATAAGTTTACATATAAATGATCCCTAGCATGCATGGAGCAATAATCTAACATCAGATTAACATTTTAACGGTTCAATAATCAATTCTACGCAAAAACATAAAAGATGAGTTTTGAGATCTAGAATTTTTCTCCCACCTTTGATGCGATATAAGCCTAGAAATGTGTGCAATGCGTGCCTAACAAGCGGAATCCAACTCGACACGAAGTTTTACGGACAAAAACTAGGTTTTTCTTTGAAAATTTGCTTTGAAAACTTTGAAGAAATGCTTTGGTTTTTCTCCTATGGTCTCTCGGCCATGTGTGTGAAATTGAGGGTGTTTTTGTGCTTTGTGAGTGTGTGTTGGTGATATCTGCATAAAGTCAACAATTTAAATAGAGTCAAAGTTGAATTAACTTAGTATTTTTGTATTTTCTTGTCTTTTAAATGCATTTTAGCTATCCGTTTGCTCAAAACAAATATGCAACACTCAAGATAGCTCAAGTAGGTTATTTTTAGGTGACAAGAAGTTTTACAATCAAACAATTTCACCCAAATCGGCTTAAAACTCAAATTTTGCAAAAGTCGGTGTAAAAACCCTAATAAATTCCTAAGACGATTTGAAAACCGTTTTCATCAAACACAAGTCTACTAAAGTCCGAGGACTAGGTCTATAAGGGTTAAAAAGACCAGTTTCAAAATTTTAGCGGACGTGTTTTGAAAATACTATTCACTAAAAGTCGACGATAAAATTTCTGACTCCGTTTTTTATGAAAATTTTATGAATGCACGTTTAGCAAGTTCTAGGAGTATTAATATCAAAATTACCACATTCTAAGTCATATAGCACATAAATAGGTCAATTCACGCAAAACAAGATAAAGCACGTAAAACGAGACGAGATAGAAAAGTGGGGTTTTACATTCTCCCCCCCTTAAAGAAATTTCATCCTAAAAATTCTTACTTGATGTACTAAACAGATCTGGGTAGTGTTGCTCCATCTAATCTCGTCTCTCCCAAGTAGCTTTCTCAATACCGTGATGCTTCAACAACACCTTAACCATCAGAATCTTCTTTGATCTCAACTCTCGTTCCATCTGATCAAGAATACGAATCGGACGCTCGTCATAAGTCAGATTCTCACGAAGCTATAACGGCTCTGGCTCAAGAATATGAGAAGGATCCGGATTATATTTCTGCAAATTAGACACGTGAAATACATTGTGGACATTAGAGAAATTCTCCGACAAAGACAACCGATATGCCAACTTACCAACCCTGCTGGTAATCTCAAATGGCCCAAAAATCTCAGACTCAACTTACCACCTTTACCATAACGAGCAAACCCCTTACGAGGAGACAATCTCAAGAAAACCCGATCTCCGACTGCAAACTCCAAGTCTCGACGACACTTATCAGCATAACTCTTGAATCTACTCTGCACCGTAAGCATTCTCTGCCTGATCAACTGAACATTTTCTATTTTCTCAAGAAGCTCTGGCATGATAGTCGGATCAATAGTCTTCATCTCCCCTACCTCATCCCAATATAAAGGTGAACGACACTTACGACTGTAAAGAGCTGCAAAAGGTGCCATCCCAATAGTAGCTTGATAACTATTGTTATAGGAAAACTCGACAAGTGGTTGATGTTTCTCCCAGTTCTTCCCAAAGTCCAAAACACAAGCCCTAAGCATATCTTCCAGAATCTGAATAGTCCGCTCAGACTGACTGTCGGTCTATGGATGATACGCGGTACTGAAGTTCAACTGAGTACCCAAGGTCTCCTGAAGTTTCTCCCACAAACGAAAAATAAATCGAGGATCTCGATCTGAGATAATACTAGATGGAATCCCGTGAAGTCTAACAATCTAATCCAAATAAAGACCCATCAACTTTGTAACCTCATCTCCCATCCTCATCGAAATAAAATGAGCTGTCTTCGTCAAACGATCCACGACAACCCAAACTGCATCATTACCCCTCAGTGTTCTAGGCAAACCAGTGATGAAATCCATCGTAATATACTCCCACTTCCACTCCGGTATAGCCAGGCTGAAGTAATCCTGCAGGTCGTTGATGCTCGGCTTTCACCCTCTGACAAGTCAAACATCTAGATACAAACTGAGCAACCTCTCTCTTCATGTTATTCTACCAGTAATGTTGCTTCAAATCCCGATACATCTTGGTTCTACTAGGATTAATAGTGTACTTAGAATTATGAGCCTCCTCCAGAATACCTCGTTTTCAGCTCCTGAAACCCACTCTCACACTTCTCATCCAAAGTAAAGATAGTCCGTTTCTGAGTTAACTTAGAAAGTGGCCTAGCAATCTTCGAGAAGTCCTTTACAAACCTACGGTAATAACCCGCCAAGCCAAGAAAGCTACGGACCTCAGAAACATTCTTTGGTCGTTTCTAAGACATCACCACTTCAATCTTAGTGGGATCTACAGATATACCGCTCTGTGAAATCACATGGCCAAGAAAATATATGTGTTATAGCCAAAATTCACATTTGCTGAACTTGGCAAACAACTGATGCTCCTGCAGTTTCTGTAAGACAAGCCGTAGATGTTGTTCGTGCTCCGATTCAGACTTAGAATAAACCAAGATATCATCAATAAAGATTACCACGAACTGGTCTAAATACGGCTGAAAAACCCAATGCATAAGATCCATGAATACTGCCGGTGCATTAGTTAATCCAAAGGGCATAACAACAAACTCATAATGCCCGTACCGAGTCCTAAAGGCAGACTTTAGAACATCCTCCGTGCGAATTCGAAGCTGATAATACCCCTGACTCAAATCAAATTTAGAATAGACTTTGGCTCCCTGAAGTTAATCAAACAACTCGTCAATTAGTGGCAAAGGATACTTATTCTTGATGGTCACCTGATTCAAACCACGATAATCAATACACAATCTCAATGTACCATCCTTCTTCTTCACAAATAAAACAGGAGCTCCCCACGGTGAAGAACTCTGCTTAATGAATCCCTTCTTCAATAACTCCTGCAACTGAGTCTTCAACTCCTTCAACTCAGCTGGTGCCATTCGGTACGCTGATTTAGAAATAGGTTGAGTACCAGGAATAAGATTAATCACAAACTCCACATCTCTCTCTAGAAGTAACCCTTGGCAACTCCTCGGGAAATATATTAGGATATTCCTGAATAATAAGGACTTCTTCTAGCTGTAGCTTATCAGATGGCTTGTTGATCAAATAACCTAGATTACCCGAACATCCCTTACTCACAAACTTAACAGCTTTAGTTGCTAAGATAACAAAGCTCGTCTTAGCACCCCGGTTCCCTGCTACCTCTACTACTGGCTGATCTGGCAATTGAAACTGTACTACCTTGGTTCTACAGTTTAACTGGGCATCATACTTAGAAAGCCAATCCATACCCAAGATAACATCATACCCCCGGATAGGAAATAAGATAAGGTCCGAAGGAAAATTATGCCTCTTAACATGTATTATACAATCCTTACATACTAAGCCAGTCACATACTTATCAGTCAAAGAGGTACTAATCTCAACCACATAAGGCAATCTTTCAGGTTGCATATTAACACGTTGCACACAAGCAGGAGTAATGAAACAATTCTTAGCACCATAATCAATCAACACTTTAACAAGTTGATCAAGTATAAGGAAGTTACCTTCCACCACTGCAATCTCCTCAGGCATCTCCTCTAAGTCAACTGCGTAGGCCCGAGCCTGGACCCGCTGCTGCTGAGGTACACTGGCCGTAGGTCGACCCTGATAACCCTGAGTTACTGTCCGACCCTCAGTCCTCGAATATCTAGGGCAATCCCTTGCCCTGTGCTGATTGCTGCCGGATCCTAAACACGTCCCTGCCTTCACTCTGCAATCGGCCTCCACATGCCCTGTGCGCTTGCAGTGTGTACACTGCGGTGGTGATGCACTAACACTGCCCCTGGAAGAACCAGAAGCTGAAGAAATAGCTGAACCAGCCTGCTGCTGAGGCCTTACCAAACTAGGCCTGTACTGACCCTGAGACTGGGTTGGCCTAAACTAGGACTGAACCTGATATGACCCCTGCTGAAACTGAGGCCGATAATAACTCTGCTGCCCCTGTGGCCTAAAAGAACCCTGCTGAGCTGGCGACCTGTACACAACCTGCTGTACTGAAGGCCTAAACATGCCCTGTTAAAACTGCAGCTGATACGGCCTCTTACTGGGCTGACTAGACATAAGTTGATCCCCCTTTCTCTTTTCTAACCTAGAATCTACATCAAAGGCCTCAGTGAATATATCATATCGATTCAGAGCTATCGCATCCTGAATCTCAGGCCTCAATCCCAACATAAATCTACGAGTCCTCTGCTCCTCATCAGCCACATACTCCGGTGCATACTGGGACAATCAAGTAAAAGTGGCCTCATACTGAGCCACTGAGGCATCTCTCTGCACTAAGGCTAGAAACTCTGCCTCTCTCCGCTCCCTTGCGATCCTCGGGACATACTTTGCCCAGAAAGCTAACAGAAAGGTACCCCAAACATACGGAATACCCTGAGTCGCCCAGCTAGTTCTCACCGTGCGCCACCATTCTTCTGCCTCATCATCCAGCAAGTACACGGCAAAGGAGACCTTCTACTCATCAGTATAATCAAGAGGATCATAAATCTTCTCCACCTTATTAATCCACACTTCATCCTTCCGATCATCAGGTTCCCCCTGAAATCTAGGTGGATGATACCTTAAGAACTCTTTCAGGGTACCACGCCCATGGTTTCCACCTTGTACATTCAACAACTAAGCCTGCAAAGCCTGAGTCTGGGCAGCCTGCCCTGCCAGTAACTATGTCTGACTAGCCACTAACTCAGCAATCCTATCCATAGCTGCCCCTAAACGATCATCACCCCTATCATGGCCCGGTGCCGCATTACCAGGAGTCTCATCTACTACCTCAGGCCTACCTCTGGTCCTTGGTCTACCGGCCATTCTATTAATCAAAGAGTTAGCACAGGTTATAGGACATAAACAGGCTATAGACAGTTATTAGCAAATAAGCAACAATTCATATAAACACATAAATCACTTAAGTATCAATCACATAAACAAATTAATCACATAAGTACTAAATCATATAATCACGTAATCACTTAATCATATTAATACACACTTCACTTTTCTTTCACTTCATACTTACTTTCATACTAAGACCATTACCCAAATTCCGAGAATACCCCGGCTGACAACTAAACATGCGCTCTAATACCACTTAAATGTCACGCCCCAACTCGACCCCTCCTATAATCAGTCAGGACGCAACGGAATTTCGGCAGTATAACGACAGTAAATAGGGTACTGAGGCTCTAAACCAACCTCATTAGAACATCATACATCAACTCCATAAACCATACAACAAAAAACTCCTCAATAAAATAATAACATACATTATAACCATATTATACAATAATCATTCCTCGTTATACGCCTCCATACCAACATGACACATGTACCTTAATATACATTACAAAATATATTGATACCAACCTAGCAACCTATACATAGACAAAAGAAAGGCTACTAAGATAGCATCAACTAATTCATTATCCTTTCAACACCTTTTACATTATGAACTACAAAGCATATAAAAGTTAACTAGATAATATACAAGATAGTAAAACAATACAACATCAAGGATAAGACTCCGGAACATAAGACTCATCCACATAAGACACATTTTCCTCTTCAGGAGGCACGTACCCGTAATCCTGCTCAAGTACACCTATAAGCATGCAATAATAGAGAGTGAGCTTATAAAAAATAAGCCCAGTGAGGATCCGATAGATCTCCAACAATATTCACTATACTCCTTAGAAATAATCCTTTGAGGAAGTAAACACACAATAGCATCAATAATACTATCATCACATTAACTATAATGACCATTCAATAAAGGATACACTAGTTGGTGTAGCTCCAAACGCTATCACAATCATATCAGCCTTCTTATGACTCCCATAAACTCACGCACCCTAGGTACCCCAATAACCTCTCCTTCCATGACACCTCCGTCATGCGAGCTGGAGACAGTCTCTGGTAGTCATGCCATTATCAACCCGACAGCCTGATGCTGCCCGAGATGTGGCACACACATACCAAAGACTCAGCAATAATAATAAACATCATTCACAGGAGGATAGTCTAGCAGAACTACTTATCTCCCGGTTCATCAATCATCAATCAATAATCAATCAATAATCATAATATCATCATAATAACATCAATAATCAATTTAACAACAAATAACTAAGTTAGATGACAAAGTAGGCCATCCAACCGAACATGCATTAAACACACAATCAAACCCTAGTTTGCCCATCATCAACTCACAGTTCAATCACTCAAACCACACCCAATCAACTAAAGGCATAACTTAACATTTTGGAGAAAGACAACCTAAACTTCAAATATTCATATATTACATTCTACTAATCCAAACAACTCCAAACCAGTTTCTATCACTCACCCATTCAATCAACTACATTAGCCCTCTTGGAAACCAATCAAAACACATCCAAATCATGCCCAATAACCCTAAAACCCTAATGTGTCTTGGCTGACATTTCCAGACTTTAGCACCGACCTCGTAATCGAAAATTCGGCATTACAACGGCGCTACCACGTAATTATCAAACTTTTAGAAATCGACAGCAATCGATTTCAACCAATACAACTCAAGATAATCAAGAAATGGAAAATAACTCAACTTTAAATACTCGAAAATAAATAATTACGCTACAACAGTTCAAATCTCGTAAGATTACATATAAATGATCCCTAGCATGCATAGAGCAATAATCGAACATCAGATTAGCATTTTAACGGTTCAATAATCAGTTCTACGCAAAAACATAAAAGATGAGATTTGAGATCTAGAATTTTTCTCTCACCTTTGATGCGATATAAGCCTAGAAATATGTGCAATGCGTGCCCAACAAGTGGAATCCAACTCGGCACGAAGTTCTACGGACAAAAACTAGGTTTTTTTTGAAAATTTGCTTTGAAAACTTTGAAGAAAAGCTTTGGTTTTTCTCCTATGGTCTCTCGGCCATGTGTGTGAAATTGAGGGTATTTTTGTGCTTTGTGAGTGTGTGTTGGTGATATATGCATTGGCCGAGTCACTATCTTTGCATCTGACAATGCATTTTATAATCGATTTACAACGTTTTGCAAATGAATAATTTGTTGAACTTTTTGTTCACATTAATTTATACGAGAATCAATATGATAATGCTTTCCATAAATTGCTCATTTTTCCAGCTTTTGTTTTGCTCCCTTGATGCTGAGAATTTCATTATTTAGCAAAGCCTGCTATTGAAACATATTCCATCAATGGTCCACATATATAATATTTGATGAAATTTCAAATAATAAATTCTCAGCTTTCTTTATAGACCCATCTTTATATGCTTGTAGGGGAGCAATTGAAACATATATTGCGCAAAATATTCTTAGATGGTCTTTGAATAATGGGGAGTATATAATTCAATCGGTTGGCTATATGTGAATAAAAATTGTAGCATATAAATATAGCATGTCCCCAAACAGGACTAGCCAACTTAGTTCGTAATGATATTGGTCTAACAATTAGTGCAAGTATTTAATGAAGGATTCTGCAAAACTATTTTGTATATATGTGTGAATCATATAATGCTCAATACTAATCCCAATTGATATACAATAATCATCAACTGATTGGGATGTAAAAATTCTTTCATTATCAAGACGATTCTTTTGATTGTATAATTCATAAATATTTTCCGTAACCGAATTATGTATACAAAAACTCTTGAAAATGCCATATATCAGGTGGACAATAAAATACATGTGCCCATCGTATTGAGACATCTATTAATACCACAAAATATTAAAATGATCATCCTAATAGAATAATAGGCCCAAATATATACTCTTGAATCTTTTTCAAAATAAAATATAGGATTTTCAATATCAATTTTGGTAGGGGATGACCTTTTGGATCAATTTTCATTAAGCACAAACAATACATAAAAAATCATTTAACAATAGAATCTTTTGATTCTTCAATGAGTACCCATTTGAATTTTCAATAATTCTTTTTATCATCACTGCGCTTGGATGTCTAAGGCGATTATACTAAAGCATAAACTCTTTGGATCAAATATCTTCTAATTTATTAATGGGTGTTCATAAGAATTTTTTGATAATTCCTCTTTCATTATCGATACACCCTATATAAGTTAGCCTTTAAATATAAGAAAATACTTGGATCACTATATCTTTATTCAAGTACTCATATATTTGTATGATAAAATTCAGAAGATCAAGCAGTGACATAATAATAGTTCTTCTAGAGTTTTAATAAGACTGGTGGTAGCAGAATATGTCATAAATAAATATGACAAGAAAAACGGTTAAAAATAATATTAAGATATAGATAATCATTCAATATAGAATAATCAATATGATCCATTTTAACTCTTATAAATTTTTCATTCACTGATATTCAAGAAAAATTAAAGGAAATATACTGGCATATCATATGTACTCATCAAATACCCAAATGAACCATATTTGTAGTAAATATCACTATTACTTTGAGATCTTATTTCTAGTGATTTCTCATTTCTAATACTTTTTCTCATTATTCTCCCCCGGGAATAAAGTTTAGTTTTCTCATCCAATAAATAAGAAATCAACAAAATCACAATTAATACTCTCATAGAAATAAATAATATATTCATTCGATAAGATATGTGCATCTAGGTATTTATTCTCCATATGAGAACATAAAATTTATATTCTTATCAATAATATCATCCGAAATCATAAATCACAAGTTATCCAAAATAACTCATCTTAAAAAAATAATTTATTTTCCTTGATTATAAATAAGTTTGTGAATGAGAATATTGATAAAATACTCGAAAGAAATATTATAGGAAGGTAAGTAAAGATAATCACACTTACCAAATCATGAGAATAATATCACTACCTCAATAAATGATTATAAGAAAGATATGATAAATTCATAACCTTAAATAAGTTGTGAACTACAAACAAAAGAAAGATGTTCAATATTCAAACATCTAAAATACAATTATTCTTAACAAAAGATTCAGATCTATGGAGTAGATCCTTTCTACAACAATTTTAACTAAATTTCACATCTATCTTCTATATTTTATACAGATAATGAAGATAAAAATAAAATATATAATAATTAACAATTCAGCAAATATTAGCCTGGTAAGAAAATCATCCTTCATTGCTAATCTAAAAAAAAATTTTGATGTTGAAGATAAAGGATGAGATGAGAGAAAAATGATGAAGAAGTGGAGAGTGCGGCACAATGAGGAAGAGAAAGAATAAAAAAGGTATTGGGTCAAACCATAATTGTTGGGTCAAATGAATAGTATCGTGAATAGTTATCTACGTGAACAGTATCACGTGAATAGTACAACATGAATAGTACTACGTGAACAGTAACCACCGACATGAGTTCTAACTATATAGTTTATTAGGAGCTACCGTATAATAAAATAAAAGAGTTTGTCATATTTAGATAACGAAAATCAATATTAAATATATTGTAATAAATGAATTAAGAAAATTAAAGTTAGATAAAGTAAATACATAAATGGAATAAATAAATTAGGACAATTAAAGTTAGATCCAATAACGTAAATACGTAAATAAAGAAAATTAAAGTTAGATGCAATAACGTAAATACGTAAATAAAAAAAATTAAAGTTAGATGCAATAAAGCAAATACGTAAATAAAGAAATTTAAAGTTAGATGCAATAACGTAAATACGTAAATAAATAAAGAAAATTAAAGTTAGATGCAATAACGTAAATACGTTAAGAAAATTAAAGTTAGATTGCATAAAGTAAATACATAAATAAATAAAGAAGATTAATGTTAGATTCAATAAAGATGTATTAGGTATGTAAAGAAATATTAAATGAAAGAAATGTTAAATAGTATCGGATGAACAGTACCATGAATAGTATTGCGTGAACAGTAACCACCAACAGTTACTATTGCAACCATTATGTGAGTAATCATTTTTTCACTCTTATAAATAATGAAAAATTAAGCCCATAAGTTATTCCACATCCTTGTAAGCAATGAAATATTAGATCTAATATTTGTTTTGACATGATTAATTAAATGCAATATCATTATTTAATTTTTGGTAGGCTTATCTCCTTTTTGAAAAGAAGACTATATAAAAATAGAAAATAATGTTTTAATGAATAAATTTGATAAGGAAAAGCATTTTGGATTCCTCACGCTTCCAGAATCAACTTGAACATAGTATTATATGCATGTGTGTGTGTGTATATATATATATATATATATATGCATATGTAAATATGTAGATATATATATGTGTCTAATTTATAGATCCTATATATATAATCAAAATATAATTAAAAAGAATGATTACATGTACTTTTGAGAAAATTTGAATCGGTTACTTTGTGCGCTATTGTTACTGCAGAGCTTTGTGCTGATAACGTGTTATGAAATAATTAGTATAAATACAATAATATAAGAAAGAGCAGAGAATAACTAGAGAGAGTTCTATTGATTTCATTGTAAACTATGAATTACAATAACCTCTATTTATAGGAGAAATGAAGTTACTATGTAGTTGACTACTATTTGTACAGTACCACTATTTGAATAGTACTCGGCGGCTACTGTTCCTAAGTTGACTACTATGAATAGTGCCTGACGGCTACTATTCACTAATATCCAAAATATCTATGTCATAACAATTATAAATATGAATGAGACATAATGAAGTAGTCATGGAAAAATCATCGTTTTCAACCTCCCTCTTCGATCCCCAATCATTTACACTTTGGCTAGTTTGATATTGAAAATCTCTATCTTCTTTATTGAGCTTGAGTTTGACTTGAAGACCTTTCCCTAGTGACTCTTAGCTCTCTTTTTGATTTTTCTTCATGGACTTGTAACTATACTAGAGAGTTCATCAACAATCATTGTCTTTATATTAATATATTCTTCAATTGCTATAGCCACATGATCAAATTTTGACGTCATGATTGATAATGTTTTTCAATTCACTCATTCTTTGATCGTTTCTTTCAAAATGATTTACTATTGATTGAATTCTTGATAAATAATCTTAGGTTGATTTTAATTCTTTAATCTCAAATTTTAAAATTCACCTCTAAGAGTTAAGTTAGACAAACTTTCTTTACATTATCAATTCCCTTACATGCTTTTTCAAGAATCTCTCATTCTCTCTTGGCAGTTAAAGCTTGAGCTATCTTGTCAAACATGGTATTATCCACTCCTTGGATGATTTTGACTCTTTTGTTCTTTCACCTTTGCATCTTTCAAAGCTTTTGTTTGAGCATAGAAAAGATTAATTGTATTTATATATCCTTCCTCTACAATATCTTTTGCATCTTGTCCATCAAGATATGTTTTTATTTAGATACTCACCTTCGATAGTTGTCTTAAGAAAGCTTTGAAAATGTCAATGCTCCAATTAATGTCACCACAAATCAAAGCTCTAATAGTACTTTATTGATGTAGGCTATAATTTTTTAATGGAAACTCATAGGTAGTATTTCAAAGGTTAAGGGGAATTTATAAGACTTGACGAACTTTGGCTTTGTTTGACCAAGTATTTTTACATTTAAAAATATTTTCTGTAAGTTTAAAAGTTGAGATTAACCTATTTGACGCATTTTTAAAAGTTTTTTTAGATA